>CABEGB010000982.1:0-36490 GCA_901521435.1 Crematogaster levior
TTGATCCAGTTACTTTACATTTAGAGCATGGAGAAAAAGAACGGTGACTTTTATGCCCTAAAATGAAAGCTCTTGCTGGTGCATCTGCTATAAAGCATCGCAAGCGTATTGAGAATTTTTTATTTTTATAGACGATACCGCCCTCGTTAAAAATATCATGAAAATCTGAAACAACATACTTGAAAAAGTCTTCCGCGCTGTGCGGTTTTTTTGGACCTTTATACAATCCTACAATTTCTGGAGTAGATGTAATATTAGCAATTTTACACTGAATTGGCCAAATATCATTTCGACCACTCCGATGTAATTTAGCGCCATCCGTGCTAAAATCAATTTCGAGAACTTCAGGAATTGTACAAAAATCTACTTTTTCAAGGCTTCGCACTAAACATGTTTGTACCCCAATGTGTAAATATTCACCTGGTTCTATTTTATATAAAACTGGGGAACTGAGTGGTGTAGAAAGCAACGTTCGAATATCTTTAGGCAAAAATGTCAGGCAATGATGAGTTCTTAAAACATTTAAAATACGATTACTAAGAACGTGATTTGCATCAACCAGAACCGATGCTAAGTTTCTTTGAAAAGTGACTTCATCACATTTAAAATTTTAATCCACTACCAAATAAATTTGGAGATTGACTATTAGATAAAGTCTGTACAACTGGTCCTAGTCTCTCTTCTTCGAAGTAATTTACATTTGAAACAATAAAATTGTCAGGGACGATAATATTTGTTGATCTGCTTTCTTGTGCAGCGTTCACATGTGTAATCAAACTAACATCTATCGAAAGTGATTGTGTAACGGTAACTGCTTTCTTTAATGCTTGTTTCTGACGTGCTATTCTCGATCTCTGTTGCCTTTTCGATACCGCATGAAGAGGCTTGTAGAAGCGCGATTTTTCAGTGTACATTTGTAAACGCTTCATTGTTGAATAATTACATTTGTAGATGAACTGCGAATCTTATAAAACAATTAAGATATTCAATTAATTTCTTTAAACAATTCAACAATATTCTGAATTGATTAAATTAATTAAATTAGACACCAAATATTATTATCCGAACATTCATAAAGTTATTTAATATTATTATTTTTGGATGTGTCTAATTTAATTAATTTCTATTGCATATGATTATCTCAACAGATCTTTTTCATGTTTATATGTATTTAAAAAATTTCTAAGACATTCATAAATTTTCAGAATTTTTATTACGAAAGTCTCTGGACAAATCAAATTATTTAATTTTCCTGGGAACATTGTATTAGCGTTTTATCTTGGAAATGCACTTGTACGATGTTTCTAAAATAGCAATTGAAAATCTACGTTGTCACTGTGGAAGTTTAAACATTGTTTTGGAAATACTACACGAATATAGTCCCAAGAAAAAAAGCAATATAAAATATTTTTAATAATAATTACAAAAGTTTCCTTCTAATTATTATGACATAATTTTTAATGTACAATTATTGAAACCGTAAAAAATTTTTTATTCTTAAATTTCTGTTTAAATGATTTGTCTGAAATATTTCGAAAGTAAACAATTCTGAAACATGCAGGAAAATTCAAAATTGAGAGAAATCTTAGGACAATCTCGGAATTCATATGACAATGACTACAAGTTTAAATTATTAGAATCTGCGAATCTGCGAACTTATAATTTTTAAAATAATTTTTAGAGCATATTGTCTAAAAATCTCTGATTTTGTTTTAAATTCTCTTATATGTATATCTTCAAAACTATAATAGACAATTATATGACATCTTATAAATAAGTTGACTTATTGATTATTGACACATTTCAGGAATAATTGTATGTATTAAAAGTTTTTGCGTAATACGTTTTTGTAAGAAATATTATTCTAAATATAAAATTAATTGGGGAAATTTGGAATTGCAAATTTTCACCCTACAAGAATCGATAGTTAGTCAACAATACATAACATTTTTGATGAATAAAGAATAAAATATGTTGATAGAAATATATATTATAATAAATGGATGAGTCTCAAATTGCGCATGCAACGATTGGTACGTCATTGCATTTGTTAGATTCAGAAAAAGATGTCATGACTTTAAAAAATTTGATGCGCAATTCACAACAATTCGGAAGGGACCACCTAATTTCAAAAAATGTCTGATGTATTAATTATATCTATGATTTCCGATATTGCGTTCCGACATTTTATCATAATATAAGCCACGAACATAATGTATACGATATACTTACTGCTGCGACGACATGGTACGATAAATAATTTTTCCTTCGGAACAATTGATTATTATGTATAACTCTCACGTAATGTGGCGTAAGACACTACAGCGATGTGTTTGCGGTGGCCCTTACGCGTCAGAGCTATGTAGGGATGGGCGATGTTTATCGATTAATCGAAATAACCGATAGTTTTTTTTTCATTTTCCGATGTTTTTAGTCGATTTTATTTACGTTCGATTAATCGATGTTAGATTTTTTTTTCTTAACATCGGCAAAAACATCGACAAACTAAAATTGCTGTTTATGCTTTTCTAGAGAGGTATTCATGATCAATCTTATATTTAATATTGTCTTAAATTTATCTTCAGATGTTCTACAACTCATTTCATTGGTTACGAAGCATCTGAAAATAAACTTGAGACAGTTTAAATACAAGATCTGACTATGAATATCGCCGATCTTAAGCCGTTTTTTGAAGTAACTATAATTCTCAGTGGAAAATTGACAAATCACTGCTCGAGGAACTAGAAACTCTCTAGATCGATTAATCACGTTTGAGCAGTCTAATGAGTCCTTTTTAACAATCCTTTTTTATTCAGTCGAAGATGCGATTCGTCTTCTACTATCCCTGAGTTATTGTCAGTGCATGCAGGCAGGCCTAAAAACAAAAGAGAGCACCTCGTCTCTAATGCCTCTCGTGCAGACAGGACGCGGCAACGCTTACCGCGCGGCGAAAGTTCTCGCGATAGGCAATCAATGCGCCACTTTCCGTAAGAACTGGAAAGTTAAAATAAGATAGAGATAAAGATAAAAATTGATAACAAAAAGAAAAAACGGACTTATATTGCACTCCAAGTGCCGCGAATATATGATTGTATTTTATCAATATATCCATCATGATGTATCGTTGCTCATCTTTTTTATCATATACCTGTGTAACAATAATGTCGTTATTACAAAATTACGGAATAAATCTATTCCGTAATTTGGCACGCACTAATACATCCAGTTCAATTTGCTATTAAAAAAGAATTAACTTTTCTTAACAAAATGAAATGCGATTAATCGAAAACTCGATTTTTATTTCAGTAAATAATCGATACCCATTCGATTTTTTTTCGTTTAATCGATGTTTGAAACATCGATCTTTTTTTAAACATCGCCCATCCCTAGAGCTATGCATGGCTACGCGGCCCAGCGCTCGGCAATTGATAGGTAGCGCGTAGTGAGGGGAAGGATAGCATGCCCGGCCGCCAATGGCTGCGTTCCGTTTCACGCATGATGCGCGCATGATCTATAGTATACGTAACGTGTACTATAGATAAATGCGCGCATATGTGTGAAACGGAACGCACCCAATGTCGACGCGCTGGGCTTGCTGAGGCGGACAAACACGTTTCTCTCCACGCGTTTTTATTCGTTCAAATTTAATATTTTATAACTCAAAAATTATTGCGAATATCGCAAAATGATACATAAGACATTTCGATTTATCTTAATCCCTTCTACCTCCTCACGAGAGATATAGATGTTAACACACGTTTCCCTATATTTAGCGGAAATATTATAATAAAGAATTATCGAAAACTATTTATAACAAGTTATTAGAAATTTTATGCTAATAAGTTCCGTACACTATTGTCCTTCAGTTGCCTGAGAAACAGTTTCCTTCCTGTTGCCTTCAGATAGTCTTATACAAAGGGATTAGCGTCTTCGATATAACAACGTGATTGCAACCGAAGGAAAACTTGTAATTAGCAACTATTTCTCTTTTTGTGCAAAGAATGCATTGCTATCTGGGCTCTAACTTTTTTTCTATTTGCTCATTGCATTGAATTGTGATTTCCTGTGGAGCTGGGGTCGAATATAGCCAAGTTTGTGGCTCGGCTATAGTGATCCAGAGCGTCACATTTGAGCGAATATGTCGCTTTTCGCACGCGTATAATTGACCTATGGTCTTCGTATATATTTGCACCTCGCATGGTGCGTACGCTGTTACATAGTACACCGGATAATCGCTATTACATAGGAAATTATCCCCTACCCTTACGCACTCATCCAGTTCGCTTTTACTTATACTAAGGTAATGACGATTTTCTTTATCTATTGCCAAGTATGTGTTTGCCGTTTGTAGGAATATAAATATGTTTTTGTCTGTATGTACGGATAAGGGCGTTACCCTTACCACTTCGTACGTCGGATAAGTTACGATGGGGAATGCTAAGATTGTAAATATGTGCGGATTGTCAAAGTAAGCGCTGACGGTCATATACGATTGGATCGTGTTCCAATTTTCCCGTTGGATGCTAAATGGGAAATGTTGGCCCTTAGATAAGTGGGAGGTCACTTCCCTTAGATCCGAAATTATCTCTTCTACTGGTAATATGTTTGTGAGCGTAATTTTGTTTTTAGTATGTGTCAGGTACTGTATTATGTCCTGAACATCCTTCGTTAAGTCTGCTGTAATCGTGTTTATTATCAGTAGATGTTCGTCAACGTCCTCTCGTCGTGTCGATTCCGCAACCTGTTGTCTTATCCGTGCCGTTACGTTAGTCAACAGATTCTCGTTCTGACTGACTGCTTGCTCGAAATTTCGTATATTCCCTAATGTGGCGTTCATTACCTTTAGTTGGTGTTTTATTGCGTGCCTCAAGGTGGCTTGCTGGTCATGCAGCACTGTCAGTTGCCCTTGGATTTTTTGCTCGTCTTCGGCATCCATCGTTCCGAATAACGTTTTGCTTATGCTCCCGATGGCATTGATGAGTCCCCGCTTGCTCATCCTACTCTTATACATGGTCTGTAGTCGCACTAACAATGTTGTTAGTTTGTCGTTATTGTTTTTTATTATCTGAAGTACGTTCCAGCAGGTTTGCTGGATGTTTCCTGATAGATTGTCGCACAGGGTGTTTGTTTCCTGTAGGTATTTTTGTACTTGGTGGTATCTGATGGCTAGCCCGGCGACATCTATTTTTATGGCTAGTTTTCACGTAGCCTCGGTGACTTGTAATTTTCCGATTTTCTCGAAGTATATACCGGGCTCGTGCTCGAATTCTATTATTTCGTATGTTGCCATGGGGTCGGATTTCGCTCCTCCGGCGATTTGTAGTAAAATCGCGAGTCCCCTGTAACGTAACGGGTCATGTTACTCTTGGCTTTTTTATTTTTTATGAGTGTGCAAAAAAGAAATTTTTTGCTAATGCGTGACTGTCTGCCAACGTTTAATTCATCGCGTACCACTGGTCATTCCACTCTAATCGTAGCGGTATCGCGGAGATTTTATTATGCGGTGCATACTCTGTGTCGGGGAGAATTGCTGGTACTTGCCTGCCATCGGTGCGTATTTTTGTATGTGCGCTCCATGTTTAGGCGTGCTCGGGATGCACGTAGGGAGCGTCAAAAGGAGGAAGAGTTGGAGCGGATGATATACAATACTACTCATTATCCCCTACGGGTGACCGTAACTTCTGATGGTGCGCGGATTGTGGAGGTTATTTCTCCTTGTAAGTTTTTTCTTGCTATCTTTTGTTATTGCGCTTTTTCTCTCTTTTGCTTACTTCTAGAGTTTTGTACTAACAATAAGTGCTTACTTCTACGCTTGTTACTATTTCTTCTATTCTATTAATATTCGATGAATGGTTTTAACCGGTTGGCATGTACGCGTAGTGATTTTTTCCCTGTTTTTATGGTGTAGTTAACATCATTGTTTTTCTCAACGATTTTGTAGGGTCCTACCCATAGGGCGTCTAACTTTTTCGATCGGCCCCGCCGAACTGTTTCGTCGTATAGCAGGACCTTGTCACCTACTCTAAATTTGGCTTCGTTTGTTTTTTTGTCGTACTGCCGTTTTGACTTCACTTTCTCTTGCCTTGTGTGATCTCTTGCTATCTGATTCGTCGCGCGAATCCTTTCGCGGAGTTCCTGCGCGTAATCTTCGTATGTGTATGTGGCTTTGGGCGGTACTGATAACGCGGTCGGCATCGTGGCCTGGTGACCGTATACTAGTTCAAATGGCGTGTATCCCGTTGCCGTATGCGGTGTTGTATTATATGTGAACATTGCGTAGGGCAGCCATTCGTCCCAATTGGTCTGCTCCTCGTTAATGTAGTGTCGCAAGTACTCCGCTAACGTACGATGTGAGCGTTCTAGCGCTCCATTACTTTCGGGATGGTAAGCCGTGGTTTGTATCTTTTCTATTTTTAGTAATTTGCATGTGTTTTTGAACATTTCACTAGTAAAATTTGTACCTTGGTCCGTCAGTACTCTTTCGGGTATTCCATGTTCAAATACAATTTTTGTTACAAATGCTTTTGATACTGTGGCCGCCTCTTGATTTTCTATGGGGATTGCTTTGCTAAATTTTGTTAAGTGGTCTTGGAATGTCAAGATGTATTTATTTCCGTTATCCGTAACGGGTAGTGGTCCCACAATGTCTAGGGCACACTTTTCAAATGGTTTTTCGGGCGTATCCGTAATTACCATGGGCATTTTAGTTTTTTTACTGAGTTTATTTTTCTGGCATCGCTCGCATTTACTAATATACTCTTCTATGTCCTTGGCTATTCCCGGCCAATTGTGTATCAATTTGATTCGCTTGAGGGTTCTTGCAACCCCCTGATGCCCTCCTAACGGTGCATCGTGGTATTCATAGAGAATGTGTTGCTTATCTTCCTTGCTGTATTTCGTTCCTTCGATTGTTTCTTCAGGATCGGCAAGTTGTTCCTCTTCTTTGATGACATTAATATTTTCCGTTATGTTTCTGCTCAATGCATCGGCATTGGCATTGTTCTTACCAGATTTGTGTAGGATTTCGTAATCATATTCCTCTAATTTCAACCTCCATCGAATTAAACGCGATCCGGGATCATTGACACTGAATAGCCAGGTCAATGGCTTGTGATCGGTGATGATTTTGAACTTTGTTCCGTACACGTATGGCCTGAAATGTTTTACGGCCCATACGATAGCCAAGAGTTCCTTCTCGGTTGTATTATAATTTTGCTCCGCTTTACTGAGTATCCTGCTAGCGTAAGCGATCGGACGGTCTTCTCCCACCGGTCCTTGCGATAGTATGGCTCCGATGGCATAATCTGACGCGTCCGTGGTTACTATAAATTCTTTTTCAAAATCGGGATAGTTCAGGATTGGAGCAGTCGTTAGTTTTTCTTTTAGAGTGTCGAACGCGTTTTGTTGTTCGACTGTCCATTCGAATCCTTTTCCCTTTTGTGTTGCTTTAGTTAGCGGTTTCGCTATTTTAGAAAAATTGTCAATAAATTTCCGATAGTAGCCGGCTAATCCTAGGAAGGATTGAATATCTTTCACTCTTCTTGGCGTAGGAAAATTTCTTACCGCCTGTATCTTTGACGGATCGGGGGAGATGCCGTTCTCAGTTATTATGTGACCTAGATATATTACTTCTTTTCGCAAGAATTCGCATTTATCCGGCTGTAATTTGAGATTATGCTTGCGTAATCTTTGCAGCACTTCAATCAAGCGGTCATTGTGTTCCCTCAGGCTTGGTCCGTAAATCACGATGTCATCAAGGTAGACGAGACATCTGACACCTTGCAGGCCGGTGAGCACCGAGTTCATTAACCGTTGAAATGTTGCCGGTGCGTTTTTTAAACCGAAAGGCATTCGATTAAACTCATAGTGCCCGTGTGGTGTGGAAAATGCTGTTTTGTCTCTATGATTTTCGTGCATCGGGATCTGATGATAGCCCGATGCCAGATCTAGTGTAGAGAAGTACTTGGCACTCCCCAGCTGGTCTAGTATATCTGTAATGTTTGGTAGCGGGAACGAATCTCCGATAGTCAGGTCGTTTAACTTTCTGAAGTCTACTACAATGCGTAGCTTCGATTTCCCTGACGCGTCAGCTTTTTTGGGAACGACCAGTATAGGTGCGTTCCACTGACTTATACTCGGGCGGATAATCCCGTCATCCAGCATTTTATTAATCTGCTGAGTTACTTCTTTCTTATGTTTCTCTGGGAGGCGATATGGTCGAACGTTGACCGGCGCGCTATCTGTTCGCGTCGCTATTTCATGAGTCACCGCAGTAGTGCATGTGAGGGTGTCACCTTCCAGATGAAACGTATCGCAAAAGTCATCACATATCTGTTGTAATGTTTTTTTCTCCTCACTGTTCATGTGCTCCGTTCGTAGTTGTTTTCGTAATTGCTCTCGGCGATTTTCTATTAGCTCAGTTGTCTTGTAAGCGCGTGTCAGCGCGTGTATTCCCGTGTCTTTGCTATCCCGTACTTCTTCTAGAGTTATGTACGGTGTGGAGATTTCCACTTCTTCCTTTAGCGTGTTTAGCACGCTTATTGCGCATTCGAAATTTTTCGGTTCTACCAAACAGTTTCCGATGAAGACTCCAGGTATCTTTTCTTCGGATGTTACAATTCCTGTTTGGTTTTTGTTAGTTATCGCCTGCACAATGGTTTCACTTTGAGGATAATTTTCCGGTACGGCTGTAACTTGAGAGTTACATCGCCGATGCGCATTTGTTTTTTTCCATGATCGCATTTGGCTCGCTGCTTATTCAGGAAATCGGTTCCTAGAATACCTTTGTATTCGATTGGGAAGTCGTCTTTGACCACGTATATCGTGTGGCGTATTTTTCGACTTCCTAGCAGTATTGTTGCTCTGATCTTTCCCAGAGCTTGGAGCTTGTGACCGGTAACTCCGGTTAGGACCATCTTGTCCTCAAATACCGGCGTGTCTCCTTTCAACTGACCTACCTTTAGCAGAGTGAGAGCTGCGCCAGAATCCAAGAGGAAGTTTATCTTATCCTTCTTTGCCTCCTGCATCGAGAGTGTTATTAGGTGTAGCCCGTCATTCACGCGGTATCTCCCGGACACCTGAGCCACCTGATACTCTCTGGCTGCTCGTGCCTTGGTTTTTCTTGGTCTATCTTTTTCTTCTTCGCTGTCGCTGGTTATGGTGTCCTCGTCCTCGTCTGTTTTGGCTTGTGCCGTGGTGTTTACCGGCGCCTTTCTGCTGACGTTCGGTTTTTGTCGGCGTGCCTGCTCTTGACCTGGACGGCCTTTTCTTGACCAACATTCTTCTTTTTTGTGGCCCGCCTTTTTGCAGTATGTGCAGTATTTCTCGATTGTATTCACATTATTGGGCTTTTCTGCTTTAGGTAAACTGAATCGATTTGCATATCTGCTAGTTCGGCAGTTTTGTCCATCATGTCCGGCTTTTCCGCATTTTTCGCACCGGAGCATGTGGTTTTGCCTGTACCGCTGAGAGGCGAATGGTGCTATCTCTTTTTTGTTCTGTGCATTTCGTAGGGTAGGCTCCCTCGCTTTTTCTTCTGCGCTAGCTCCTGCTATGGCGTCAGGTAGCGATTGATATCGTTGTGCGCGTATAATTAGTTTGATGTCGTCATGTAATCCGGCTTGGTAATTGTATAAGGCAAGTTCTTTTATATTCTCGAGTATGGCGCGCTGTTGCTCAATGGAGTGGGTTTTCCCTTCTTCCATTGATTCATAGAGTTCCATCGCGAGTTTATCTACGCGACGTCCGAACTCCTGTGCGCTCTCTGATGGTTTTTGTTTTAATGTGTTGAATTCTAATTGCAGGTGAGCGGTATTACGTTTGCTAAGGTATTCGGTTTCCAATTCTCGCTTCAGCTGCTCGAAATTTAAGATATCTTTCGTATGAAAGTCCATCATTGCTTTGCCTTTGAATTTAGTGCAGACTATTGCTTCTAGCAACGTTAGTTCATCTGCCGGATGAATGTTTTTCATCGCGTATGTGCTTGCGTTTAGAAATTCTCGCACGCGTGGTCGCGATGTGCCGTCGATCTCTAGGATCATGTTACGCGCTTCCTTTAAGCTTAGGAAACTGACCGTGGATTCATTACGGTTTCTTACGTCTCTCGTTGAGCGTCCGTATGTTATGTCCAACGGTGCGTTATTCTCGCGTCGGATTTCGTTGCCTCGATGACCGAGTTCCAATTCTATTTGGGCGATGCGCTCTTGCATAGAGAGCATACATTCCAGTAATCTATCTACTTTGGCTTCTAGGGCAGGTTCTGCTGCCGCTTGGGAGTGACTTTGATCGCGCGGGGGAGTAGTCGTTCTGAGTCGCTCTATCTCCGCGTTTATTTCCGCGTTTGTTATCTGTCTTCCCCTGTTCGCGATTTCGCTGACCGCATTTCGCTGAGTCGCCATCGCGGTATAATCCTCTTCCGGGTCGAACACGGGGTTAATAAATGACGGGGTTAATAAATGAGGGGAGTGAGAATACTCTCCGACGTAAGATTATATTGTCGTTACGAGCCGTGGTATAGGATTGTGCGTACGGTAATGATGGGTGCAGTCTGTTTTCGTCGCGATTAGTGTTGAACGGTATTAAACTATCGTCCGTTTCCTCGAATGGGAATTCGCGCTCTCTTATTATATTCGGGTGAAGCTCTGGCTCCGGCGAGCTCTCGTTTGAATAACAGTTTTGTAGATTCCGACGTACGTTGTCGCGGATATCGTGAACAGCTTCCTCGATTATTCGTACTGGACTTAAGGGGCTTGGCCTAATCGAACGTTGGACCGGATCGCTATACGGCCACAACGTGTTTTCGTGTGTGGGCGGCGCGCGTGCGTTTTCTGACATTTAACGCGTAATTTAATGCTTAATTTCTGGGACTTACATTACTGCCACGTATCGCATTTTGGTTCTTGGCGAGTTGCTGTTGTGGTGGGTCGGGGCCGCGTCAGGCTGCACGCTGTTTTCCTGCTTCGCCGGCTGCCACCAAATGCTCGAGGGGGTCTCGCCTTCCAGTTGTTCCTCTTGATGCGTTGCCTTGCCAATTTTAGGTCCTTTGCTTTGTTTTGTAGCGTCCTAGGCCTTCTTGGTCCGTTGCTGCTGCCTCCGGCTTGACGGATCCCACTTCTGACACCAGTTTGTTGTGCCTGGGATGGGCACAAGATTTCGATCCGTCGTCCGTCGACGCTGCTCGGCTGAGCAAGGCACTGGTGCCACCTTTGGAGCTGATGTAGTTAATAAAAGAACTCTTTTCTAGATCCTTACTGTTTTATTCACACACTTTATTTACACAAGATTGCACGTTACACCACTCAGTAATTGTCGTGTTAAAGATTACTGCCCGCGATGCGCTCGGCGCATCGCGTTATAAGGGCATCGGTGCCCTCGTTTCTTGTGATGCAACTGCTGACTGAGCTTTGGATCAGCAGTTGCATTTTCGGGTGGCCTCGTTATACTTTTTGGTTATGACCTGATTTAGTAATTTAGATTTGAGTTATTGGTTTCGTAACTGTTGGGGTGTCGAAACCAATAATGCTGCGATAACTGATTTAGTGAAAAATCAGGTCATAACACTATATTTAATCATTGCTTCACTATAAAATATAATTTTACCTTTATATTCGCTTGTACTTTAGCACATAGTGAGTTAATTAAAAATATAAAATCAAATAAAAATTATAAAACGCAAAACTATTAAAAACAAGAGTTAGTAGCGTCATAACTCGTTGCGTAACCATTACTATCGCCAAAATATTATAAGGCTTTAATGCGTTATTTCATAATACTCTATTTCGATTTGAATATATATAATTCGTTATTTTACATCATAAGTAATCTAACGTCGCTTCTGTTGAACAAATAAGTTATTTTAGATTTACTTAATTATCTAGAGACCCTTACGGAAAAAACACTCAAAAAGACACTCAAAGTAACACTCAATTTGAGTATTATTTCGGACACTCAACTTGAGAGTGACACTCAACTTGAGAGTGATACTCAACTTGAGTGTCAATTTGAGTGTTAGGGCCTATCCAGACAAACTTGCATAGTCGCATAAACGTATGCATAAAGAAATTGATTGGTTCATTTCCTTATGCATTTGTTTGTGGACCAATCAATTTCTTTAAACATACGTTTATGCGATTATGCAAGTTTGTCTGGATAGGCCCTTACTCTCAACTTGAATCAACTTTATGACACGTGAAAGAGTTTTAGTCATAATTGTAAGGCTGTAAGCAAATCAAACGATTAAAAAAAATGTAATTAAAAATGTAATTCAAACTTATCATATATAATAATGAATATTAGTAAATATTACACAATACATAACAGTATTGTGATAAATACATGAATGAAACGTATAATATTCTGATATGAATTGTAGTATAATGATTATGCAGAAAGCAGTGTTATTATAAGAACGCAATACGGCATTTAACGTACAGAATATATTATTTGTTATATAAACAATGAGTAGCATGCAAGAACTTATCTTATGATGTAATTACTTATCTTATGAACTCATCTAGGAAGGGCACAGATATAGAATGCTCGTATAGCTCGAGAGATGACTTATTGTGTGCTTGTGAGATCCAACGAATGTAAAATGGCCTTTCTTTCACTTAGCGAGAATGCGCATCCGTGTATATGTGAGACACTGATCTCTATGTGCTTATGAGACACCGATATATACAGTGGCGTGCAAAAGTTTCCGGCCAGTAACATTTTATACTCTAATTTTTTTTTTAAACCCTAATAAAAT
Source organism: Crematogaster levior (assembly GCA_901521435.1). Lineage (NCBI taxonomy): Eukaryota > Metazoa > Arthropoda > Insecta > Hymenoptera > Formicidae > Crematogaster > Crematogaster levior. Next base: position 12,749 of record CABEGB010000982.1, read on the forward strand.
TTTACTTATTACCAGTTGCGAGTATACCATATAGGTAACAAAATAATATAGTGAAAAAATATTGTTTATGTTTATGAAAATATTTATTGTTGTAAATGTCATATTTACATGTGCAAAAGTTTCCGGCCATTTTGTATTACCCATAGTAGGCCTCGAGTTATTTGTTTATATTTACATAATATTGCGTTCAATGAATACACTTAGTTCGTAGGAAGTCCTGAGAGCTTAAACATGGCTCGGCAATACGCAAGTACAAATTCGAGAGAGAGTAATTAAATTTTCTGAAAATGGAAAGTGTTCTCGTGAGATTGCTTCATTATTATCGATAGGAAAATCAACCGTGAATGATATTATTGCTAGCTATCGTGCTGGATACGGTGAAGCACGTAAGCTTTGGAAGATCGCCTGCGTAGTGAAAAACCACGAAAGACATCTAAAAAAGTAGATCGAGTCATTAAACGCAAGTCAACTGCAGATGTAAGGAAAACTGCTGCTCAAATTGCACGCGAGTTACAGAATGAGAATCTTGCCGATGTTAGTCGTAGCACTGTGACACGAAGACTACATGATGTAGGACTATTTGGCCGTATAGGTATTAGAAAACCGCTAATCAGTAAAAAGAACAAGAAAGCCCGATTACAGTTTGCTAAGATTCACAAAAATTGGACAGTCGAAGATTGGAAAAAAGTAGCTTTCTCAGATGAATCTAAATTTAATCTTTTTGGAAGCGATGGCCGACATGTACGACGTCCTACGGGTACCAGAAATGACGCTCAGTACCAAATTCCTACTGTAAAGCACGGTGGAGGAAGTGTGATGGTTTGGGGAATTTTCTCCGCACAAGGAGTCGGTCCACTTGTCGAGATCATTGAAACTATGAATGCTGCTATTTACAAGGACATTTTAAGAAAGAACTTGCTAACATATGCTGAAGAAAAAATGCCACAGGATTGGATATTTCAGCAGGATAATGACCCCAAACATACTTCAAAGATGTTACAGGAGTGGTTTGCTAATAGAAATATAGAAGTTTTAAGCTGGCCATCTCAATCACCGGACTTGAATCCGATAGAACACTTGTGAGAGCAGCTAGATCGCCAAATTCGAAGGCATACACATTCAAATAAGACCGTCTTATTCGAATCGTTAAAGCAAGAATGGAATAATATTTCGTCTGCTTGCATTAATCGATTAATAGAATCAATGCCAGCTCGTTGTGCCGCTGTTATCGCTGCAAAGGGTATGGCTACAAAGTATTGACACTAAAATATTATTTTAAGTTACTGAAGTGCAATATAGAATGAGTGGACCAATAATTTTCTTTGTAATACAAAATGGCCGGAAACTTTTGCACATGTAAATATGACATTTACAACAATAAATATTTTCATAAACATAAACAATATTTTTTCACTATATTATTTTGTTACCTATATGTTATACTCGCAACTGGTAATAAGTAAAATTTTATTAGGGTTTAAAAAAAAAAATTAGAGTATAAAATGTTACTGGCCGGAAACTTTTGCACGCCACTGTATGTGCTTGTGAAGCACTATCTCTTGTATGCTTGTGAAACACCAATACTTATGTGCTTGTGAGGCACTATCATTAGTGTGCTTGTGAGGCACCAATACTTGTGTGCTTGTGAGACACCAATACTTAAGTGCTTGTGAGGCACTAATACTTAAGTGCTTGTGAGGCACTAACAATTATGTGCTTATTGCACAATTACAAATCACTCAACTTATTTATACAACTTGAAAAGAAGGATTCCTTTACTTAAGGATTAACACGCGAGACGTCTGGTGGTCGAACAGATACTGAATGTGTCGCTAACTGCTCAGACAATTGAAAATCGTCGATCATACTCAAACTTGAGTTTAATCACTCAATCATTGGGTATACATACTCAACCTTTAAAGCATACACTCAATTTTGAGTATAAATACTCAATATTTGAGTGTCCACACTCAATGTTCGAGTGTAAATTCTCAAGCTTCAGTGCAAACGCTCAAAATTTGAGTATAACACCCAAATATGAGAGTAAACTCCCAAAATTAAGTGTTAACACTTAAATTTGAGTGTAAACACTCAATATTTCAGTGTTTTTTCCGTAAGGGGAAGCGACTAAGAAATGTGCTTCTTACAATAACTAACTAATAATTCTTTATTACTTATGTTTGCTTCGCTTCACTAATGCTAATACTTCCGCTATAATTCCCCGTTATAACATTTATCAATCCACTATTAAATCATTATATCATGTAAAACTAACCCGAATAAATTATAAAATATTAAATCACATATAAATAACTAATCTTGCATACTCGTTGTCGAACATCTATACATTATCCTACATTTAATTATTATTTTATTATAAAACATAATTTCTGTGCTACTAGACATCTATGTATAATTTTACATTATTATAAATTATCTCTTTTCCCTCTTAATCATGATTCAGCATAGACATATATCCCCTATAATGTTTAACGTTAATTTCGCTATTACATATAGATAAATATATGTATTTTTAATATTAATGATGAAGATTTTTCTGTTCTTAATTTCTAATTTTACGTTGCTAAGAACTTTTTAATTTTCTTGCCTTACCATAAATCTATCTTTTATTTTTGAGTTATTCTTTAGTATATATTCATATTTTATATAATATCCTATATTCTAAAAAATATATGTTTATTCTAATATATAGCAATAATAATAATTATACATATTAGAGTACGTTAACCTCCTGATTTATTGCTATTACAATTTTATTATAATTATTGCAATTATCACCGTTAAGACATTATATCATATAAAATAAACTCAAATAAAAATTATAAAATATAAAATCAACTAAAAAGGTTATAATATATATTCTCATACATTTATTGCATTATACCGGTGTTAGATATGAATTAATAAATATATATAAACAGTTAAGTTACCTTTTAATCCATATAAATAACCGCTTATAAGGGTAATATGTATAAGAATTTTCAGGCCTCTAATTGTCATTATTTTCCAAATATTAATAACTATTTTCTCATTAGTTAATTTTTCATAAAACTTTAATATAATTCAAAAGAGCCTTTTAAACCAAAACCAATGCAATTCTCTGCTTTCCAGAGTTCTTCTTAATTCACGAATTATTGCCGAAAACTGTTCCTAAAGAATATTCATGTAATCCTTATAGTACGACTCTCTCTCTATATATATATATATATATTAGGGTGGGCCAAAAAAAACTTTTAATTTTTTTTTCCTTAGATACTATGAAAATATCGTCCAAGATGACGAAAAAAAAAATCTGGTAAAGTTTGAGCTCTTAATATTAATATTAAGAGGTGGCGATTTGTGATTTTTGAATTCCTATTTAAATAACACAGAAATATTTTTTTATTTTCTTTGGATTTTTATTGTGTTTGAACGGATAATTATCTAGTAAAAACCAAAACTTATTCTTGTAGGGAATTCGACGATCTACAAAAAAGGTCTGATATGATTTTTTTTTTTTTTTTTTTTGATTTTTTGCTATTTTTTTTTACTTTTGAAAGAGTTGACTTAGCAAAAAATCATATCAGACCTTTTTTGTAGATCGTCGAATTCCCTACAAGAATAAGTTTTGGTTTTTACTAGATAATTATCCGTTCAAACACAATAAAAATCCAAAGAAAATAAAAAAATATTTCTGTGTTATTTAAATAGGAATTCAAAAATCACAAATCGCCACCTCTTAATATTAATATTAAGAGCTCAAACTTTACCAGATTTTTTTTTTCGTCATCTTGGACGATATTTTCATAGTATCTAAGGAAAAAAAAATTAAAAGTTTTTTTTGGCCCACCCTAATATATATACTCTATGCCCGCACAGCTGAACGTTCCTGTGTGCACGACCGCTGTTGCATTTCTATGCGCCTTGGGCGCATCTAATGGATTATTTCTTTTATTTAATTGCTGAAACCCTCTAGAAATGACCCGCGTATTACCTTTATTTGATTTCGTATAATTTTATCATAATATCCATCCCTTTTACGCGTTGTTTACAGATCTCTTAACACACCCACTTTTACTTTTACATTACAAAATATTTCAAGCTGGATTTCATATTGAACGCATTCGCTCTTGCTGTATTTAACCATCTTCGTCTTAAGCACAATGCTTATGGACGAACAACTTGGCTTACCAAATATTTTACTCAGTTATTAAACTATCCTTGTTTTACACATATGTTCCTTATACTACATACGAACACTGAATCTTGCTTCCGTATTGAACTTACTCACTCTAACCTTATTAATATATCTCGGTCTTATGCATATGTCTTATAGACAAAAGCTTGATCTTCTAAGCGTCTTGCTTTTTATTTAATCATTTTTGCCTTTTACGTATAACCCTCTATACTCTTTTATTAAGCTTATTCGCTCGCACTTATATAATATTGTTAATGCACAATTACTATATGAAAATCTATCAAACCTCCCCTGTTCAATACTTTATTATTCACATATTATATTTTGTTAAATTTATTATTTTCGTCGCTCTCACACATATGCGTTAATATTAAGAAACCGCTTGCAACAACCTTGACGGAAAAATATCTATTTCGCTTTTTATCAAAGTAACGAGTCTCAACAATTTATGCCGCGCCAGGCTACCACGAAATAATTGTTGAATTAAAATTTGCAGCCGCCTAAACGTCTGACAGATAAGGCGAGGAAAATACTCGGATTACAATTTTAGTTTATTGAACGGTTCGTCACCAGGATGATGCAAGTTAACGTGACACAGAGCCGTACGTCACGATTTCCTACTCATTACATTTTGCATTTAAGAGCGTACTCCCTACTCTATGTACACCCCCTCCGTTAAAATTGCGAGGGCCCGAAAATCCGCCGCAACTTACTGAGAGGAGCGAGAAAAGGTCGACAGAAAGATCAGAGGGTTTAAAGCGTAAGCATGCGCGAGTTTCAAAAGGAAAAAAGAACTTAGAAATTTTTTTCGTCAGTTTCAACTTATAAAAGAACTCATACTTATACTACTTCAATTCAGTGCGGACGTACATTATATTATTATCAGAGGTTTTTAGTGTGAAGGAAAGGAGCTATCTCATTACCAATCATAAAAGATTTTACTCAGATCAGTCAACCATACTCAAGGTTGTCACGAGAGGAGGGACACGAAATATAACGTGACAAAAGGTCACCATAAAATAGACACAGTAAGTTCCTCATCCCTTATTTTGTGTACCTTTTTCGTTGATTAAAACGGTCGAACAATCATACCTTTATAATCCGTCATTTCGTATCACACATTTAAGTAACTCTCTATGTCCATCATTTAATTTACAATAATAATTATGAATCTTTAATAAATTTTTCTTTCATTAACGTTAACTATATCCTAAATTGTTATCTTTTCATTTAATCAAGGATGCTTAAATTTTTTCAGTCATTATAATAAAATTTACCTTGTCGCTTTACTCTTATATTGCTGAACCCTTAGCATCCTCGCAGAATCTTAAAATTCGAATTATTAGAACGTAACTGTTATAATCTTATTGAAACGGTCTGTTCGATTTTTATATTGTGTAACTCAAGTGTTCAACTATTTCAAACATCCCAAAGAAATAATTATGGCCTATACGCCTACATTATTAATGTAAATTATTAAATACGTTCGTGAAATTTCAAAGTTACTGTCTAATTTAATTAAGTTTATTGAATAATCGATGATACATTCAACTGTCAATTGTTATTTTTGACACGAAAGTATATACACATATATTTGAACACTTGAAGGTCGAAAACTTAATTATTATAAATTAATTTTAGGAGATAGGAGGCTGAACACTTATGACCTATAAGCCTTAGCGCCATTATTGTTTAATTGAATGTATTGTTTAAAATTTAAGTAGACCGCGTATGATTAATGAATTTAGTTAAGGGGTAACACCACTCTAGGATTTTGAAAAAATCAATTTTTTTTTTTTTGCTTTAAACAATGCTTTAACATCATAAAAACAACATGCACTTGGTTTTATAGTAAAAAAAATTTTTTAAAAGCCTCTACCAACGATTTTTCCGCAGCGCCTCGGAGCGCCGCTTGAGCCTTAACGCGGCGCGTTCGGATTCATCGCTTTTGTCCTGTTTTACTTTTCAGGATAATAAGTGGCCCTGTTATTTATAGTGCTGATTTCACAGTTATGAAGAAAGAGTGCATCGACCACGTACAAAAGCGAATAGGTACTCGCCTTCGCAATTTAAAAAAAAATACAAAAGGACTCGGAGGAAAAGGCAAGTTGACAGGTAAATTGATCGACGAGTTGTCAATTTATTATGGATTAGCTATACGCCGCAATCATGATTCCGTAGAAAAAATGCGGAATGAAATTTATGCGACGCTATTCCATAAAATATCAACCGACGAAAAACCGCAGCACGAAAAATGCCCGTCCGGAGAAAATTTGTGGTGCTCATGGCAAAAAGCACAGGCCATTGGTAATGTCGATTACAAGTATAAACCACCTCTCTCGACTTCAGTTTTTGAAGCAATTTTACCAATTTATAAAGAATTAAGCAGCGACGATCTGCTTACTCGTTGCATCGGCGGCTATACTCAAAATAGCAACGAGAGTTTCAATTCGACAGTTTGGTCAATGGCTCCGAAATCGACCTCCAGTGGCAAGCATGTGCTTGATACTGCCATATATATCGCTGTAGGTATATATAATGATGGCCTATCAAGTGTTATGAGGCTCATGCAAAATTTAGGCATGAAAATTGGGACGAATTGCTACAATTTCTGCGTCGAAACGGACGAGCGCCGCATCAAGTATTCGGAGCGATCGCTGACTAATGCTGCAAAAGAGGCCCGATTGCTTTTAAAATCATCCAGGAAGGAAGAAGAAGAGGCGAGTATTAATCTGGATGGCCAAATGTATGGTGCAGGCATCGCTGATTAAAGGTAAACATAAATTTCAAGCATTTTAAGTGCTCGTGAAACTTTAAACGCGTTTTTCTCAAAACCACTTTTTTCAATCTTAGCGAACACATTACTTCAACACGGTTGCATGGATCAGTTTGAAAATTTAACAGTAGCATCACAATTACATCCTTTATAGAAGTACGTAGGGGTTTTTCGATTCGATGTAAACTTTTTATTTTATAAACAATTTACTGCTTATTTTTTGGCATAAAATTGAATTTTTTTTTCAAAAGTGCACCGTTTCTGCAAAATTTGATAAAATAAAAAATCCCTACGTACTTCTATAGGCAATAGTATGTAGATTTTAAATTTTTTTGGTTTTTTGTTCTAGGTCTTATAGTTCACGAGAAATTGGTTCGCTAATGGAAGCGTTTTTTAAAAACGTCATTTTGAAGATTGTCTCTCTCGTCGCCATTTTGTATAAAAAAAATAATAAAAAAATTTTTTTCTATACTTAAATATATGCTCAATAAACCCTCTCAAGAAAAATTCCCATTCCTTTTATTATATTCTCAAAAAAAATTGTCAAAGTTAGATCTTTTTTTCGACCGCTAGAGTGGTGTTACCCCTTAATACATTTATAACTGTTCAGCAAGCCTTCTCATTTAATTACGATATGTACAATGTATGGTTAAATGTAAAAGAAATTGACAACAATCTTGTGGCGTAAATAGTGATTATAATTAAATTTGAAATTCGAATAAGTTTTGGTTTATAATTTCATACGTATATGTACCAATTGACTCTGATAGAAATTACAATTATATTACCACGTTACATATTAACTATAAATTTTTCAATTTATACCCAATCACCATTCTTAATATTTTACATTGACTTTAAATTAGAATCTCGTTCTGTCATAGAACTCAAGCAATTTTGCTGTAACACTAATCATCATCGAATAATTTAAATATCTCTTTTAATCTAAATTATTAAAATCAAATTTTGACATTTTGAGTTGATATTTGATTTTACGTCACAAATTGCCTTATATTTATTGCAATCACCCTTTCCTAAATCCCATTAATGATCAACGTTCTTACAGCTGAAAAGTGGCAGGGAAATTAGAACAAGTTGCTAGATTTTCTAAACATTTAATATCCCAGAGAACATTCTGACGTCTATTGGACGTCTAAAAGACGACGAAAAAATTGATAGACGTCTATACGACGTCTTATAATGGTCAGAAAGACGTATTTTAGACGTATAATGGACGTCTTATGTCCCGTTTTCTGACGTCACTGAGATGTCTTACAGACGTCTCATTTTTCACTTTCTGACGTTTTTTAGACGCTCGACAGACGTTTGTAAGACGTCTTTTAGACGCTCGACAGACGTTTGTAAGACGCTCGACAGACGTCTGTAAGACGTTCGACAGACGTTTTTTAGACGACGTTTATTGACAGACGTTAGAAATCGGGACATAGACGTATTATTTTTTGATTTCTGTTATCTTTAAGATGTCATTATTCTACTTGTAACATCTGTTAGATGCTTCATATAACATCTTTTTAACATTATTCACAATGATAATTCATTGAATAATGTCAGAAGGACGTCATATGAAGCATCTAACAGATATCATAAGTCGAATGATAGGGACATTCTAAAGATAACAGAAATCAAAAAATTAGACGTCTTACTCATTTATTTTGTTAAAACTTTTTGGTAAAAAAGCTAAAGTATAAGTGTAATTTTTAAAATATTTGTGGTACTGGTGGACTGTACTCTGATACGTCGAGTGTAAGTGTAAAAGCTGAAGTAAGAAATAAAAATGATTTATTTTTGTACTTTTACTTTCACTATTTTATTCTTACTCTACATATTATCAATCTTCTGCCATAGTTGAAATAAAAAGATAAATTGAAACTAGTCTGCATCTAATCTTCAATCATTACTTGATATCTCATTCAAGTACTTTCTTTATATTTTATTATTTTTATTTACCTTACATCATGTTGAATAAGTGATAATTAGCTATATTTCGCTTGAAGGTGAATTCCTCAAAACAAGTTCACTACCTGGTCCTAGCAACAATAGAGTATCTTGGGCAACTAATGGAAATAAACATCAAGCCAAAAATAAAATTCCTGTGTCTGTTAATTTTGACAAAGTCAAAGCAGTTAGCAATAATAAGAAACACAATTATAAAGAATTACATGATGATTGTATATCTAGCAATAATAAAAAATACAGTTATGAAAAATCATTTGGTGATGGTACATCCAGCGGTAGTAAAAAACGTAATTATGAAGAATTGTTTGGTGACATTTCTGATTTTTTAGATACAGATGTCCCAGGTGTGGTAATCGATTGATAACTTAATAATAATGATTTTATTATTTTTGGGTATTATGTATTGAATAATTTCTATTTTAGTTGATGTTAACATCGTAGAACCAAGAGAAAAAAAGTTTCGATGGAATCAACCTGAAAATGTCATTGAAAAAATATTGGATGCAAGACAGTTGCTACATGAACATGGAGATACATCTATGAAGATAAGTTACAACAAGTAATTAATTAGTATATTCTATATATTCTATAATTTGTACAATATAAATTATGACATTTAATCAATTATATTCAATATTTTTTTATCTTATACAGTAAGAAAAATTCCATTTCTTTACGAGTTCCACCATGGAATTTTGTAGCTGTCACACGATCGTATGATTCTCAACGCTTGTATATCAGAGTCAAAAACACACAAAACAATGTCAAGCAGTCCCCAAGACCAGTTGCCAATCTATTTTCAATACCTTATAAACAATTAAAAATTCAGGCTAAAGAAATCGTATGTCTCTTTTTAATTTTGTAATATTATATTTTTATACTACAATATTAACATGATGTATTATAGATAGCAAGAAAACAGGAATTGTCAAGACAGCCATTATCTAATTGTGATACAAAGAATGTGATTAACAATGAATTATGGGTTGATAAATATCAACCTCGATCATATTTAGAATTACTGTCGGACGAAACTGTTAATAGACAGTTCTTACATTGGCTGAAACTTTGGGATAAATTAGTGTTTAATCGAAATATTACAAAGCCAAAAAGAAAGCAACTGTCTACATTTGGAAAGAAAAATACTGACAACGAAAAAGATATTGAGGAAGTGGATAATAAAGGATATCCAATAAAGAGGATAGCTCTACTCAGTGGCCCGCCTGGATTGGGAAAAACGACTCTAGCCCATATAGCAGCTAGACATGCCGGTTATAATATTGTAGAAATCAATGCAAGTGATGAAAGGACTCCAGAGATGTTTAAGTAATGTATAAAACTCACATGATATTAGCGACACATTCGAAAGTTACATTATATTTTCATTTAGACAGATTCTTCTTGCGTCAACAGAAATGAAAGCTGTGATGAGTGTTGATCCCCGCCCAAATTGTTTAATTTTTGATGAAATCGATGGTGCACCGGCTGCATCCATCGAGCTTCTATTAAAATTTATTCAAGGTAAACTGATGCCAAAGAATAAAAAGGAAAAGAGACAATCAGAAAAAATGTCTGATGGCTGTATACGTCCTATAGTATGCATTTGTAATGAACTATATACTCCATCATTAAGGTAATTTTAATTAAAGAACATCAAAGAAATAAACAATACTTGAGTTAAAAGAATAAATGTAATATTTTAAATTTTATTTTAATATTTATTTATAGAGCGTTAAGAGCCGTCGCAGTAATAATTCCGGTACCAGAAGTAAGTCCTTTAAGATTAGCGGAACGTCTAACGGATTTGGCAAAAAAGGAAAAGTTAAATGTAGGCTTTGGAGATCTTGTTAAGATAGCAGAAAGATCTGGCTGTGACGTTCGAGCTTGCATAGGAGCGTTACAATATATGGGTAACGCTAATTTGACAGATAATTTATCTCTTGGTTTAAAAGACACTCGTAAGAATTTGTTTGATTCATGGAAAAGTATACTAACGATTCCTATGATCAAAAGAGGAGTTCTTACTATTTCTGAAAGAATCCAGAATATTTTGAAAACTGTGCAAAATGGTAATTTTATAAAATTATCTATTTTGATGCAATAATTTATATTTACTTTTGTATTAAAAATTTTAATATATAGTCATATTTTTTACGTATTTATGTATCCATCTAGGTGAAGTGGAAAAATTAGCACAAGGAATATTTCATAATTATCCTGAAGTCTGTGATCGAAAATTCGATAATATACCTATGTCTTTGGAATGGTTTCAATTTTATGATTTAATAACATCACTTGTTACATATAAGCAGATTTGGTCACTTATGCCCTACACAAATTATGGATTTATCGCATGGCATTTGCATCTTGCACGAACACAGAAAATAAGATTATCATATCCTACTATCAACGAAGTGAGTCAAGAGGAAATTAAAAAATGTGTTTTATCAGAAATTTATATATATATATATATATTTAGGACATATTTAGGAATATGGATTTAAATTATGTAGGCATTATGCAGATCATTAATTATATATGTTCATACCTCAAAGATACCTTAGAATTTAGAAAAAATTCATAAGAAAAAAAAATACATAATACATATAACAAAAATACATAATACATATCACATAAAACATTTAGATTTTATTAGAGGTTTTGGATTCAGTCTTTAAAGTATTAATATGTACTTACTATATATATATAAATATACACACGTTGTAACTAATTAAAATGGTCTACCCTGTATATGTGCGTGCGTGCGTGTACAGGGTGGCCCACGTAAAGTGTTACAAGTTCATAACTTTAAAAATATTTATCGAATCAAGAAATTGTTCATAAGGAAGTTTTAATCGAGGGGTTTCTTTGACTACATAAACGTAAAGTCGCTCTCGCTTCCCCTTAAGGGGGCGGGGGTAACTTCATAATTTGAAATAGAACCTCCTATAAAATGTTGCATATTTGGATTCAAAAGACAAGTAAATTTATCTGAAATATTTGTTTGAAAAATGTTTCTATCAAAAGTTATAAGCATTTAAACCTTTAGTGATTTCATTCATGATTGAACTCCACTGACACAAAGCTGCGTTCGCAATACAACAAAAACAAAAAAGAGACCTTTGAGTACATACTTGATGTTAACTAAAAGAAACATAAATACATACATTTATTGAGAAATGTAAATAAGTATTTAAACATTAGAGTATATTGAAATTAATAATAAATTAAATATTTTTAAAGGTTATGGATTTGTAACACTTTACGTGGGCCACCCTGTATATATAGGTCACCGTCAAGTTTTAATTTTTGTGTCCAACAACTTTCATTTAACGTTTCTTACGAAAACCAAAATCTTTTGAGTTATTCTGCCATTCCGGTACTTTTTGAACACCCTGTATATTGCAATTGATATTTTATGCAATTTATTTTATATATTACTCTAACAATTTTTTATATATACAAATACAAGAACTGAAGGTTTAAATAATGAATAAATCAAAGAAATTTAAAGAGTCGCGACAAGATGTCAAATACAATTTATTAAAAATTTGAATTTAAACAAACGTTTTGGTCATAATCTAAACCATCTTCAGTGCATGACAAATAGAATTTGCAAAAAAAAACGTAACAAATAGGAAAAAACAGTTTAGTTGTTGAACATAAAAAATGTAAAATAGGTTCATATTGTGAGAGCAAACATAAGTCAAGACGATAAAAAGTAAGAGGTTGACATAAATAGCTTTCTGATTTGTACTGAAGTGATGTTAGAATACAGCTATCACTTATTAAATTAATAAATTTTAAACGAAGTTACAACGCAAGATTCAATTTTCTAAATATTTTTAATACTAATTTTATTATATTATCCTTGCCATTTTTTTTAGATAACTCAAAAATCAGCAAAGAATACAGGTATTATAACAGCGATACGAAAAGTATGTGGACATGATGTTTTCACTCTAATTACGGATATTGCTGGTTTTTTGCCACATATTCTTGCACCCAGATTACGCACAGTTCCTTCTCATTTGTATTCGCCAAAAGAGAAAGCTGATCTCGTCAGAATAGTGAACATGATGCTTGATTTCGGTTTGTCATTTGTGCAAGAGAAAAATCTTCAAGGAGGATACATCTACAATTTAGACCCGTACGTTGTAATAATAATAAATAACACATGCTTGATACAGTTTCCTATTCAGAACGACACATAAATAGCACATCTTTTTTTAGTAATATTTTGGAAGTTGGTGTTTTTCCTGATTGTAATGTGCATCGAAGTCTGGCATATGCGGTACAGCAAATAATCGCACAAGAGTTGGAGGTTGAGCGTTTGAAACGTGCAAGTATCTTAATGGGACTTGGTGGAGTTAGCTCGGAAAACATGACAAATCCAGGAAAATTAGAAATCATAGAGAATGATCAGAATAGGTCCTCTAATCTTCCGAATAATACGAAACAATCAGAAAAAAATGTGATATTAAAGGAAAAGGTAAGTTTTACATATTTCTTTTTTTTTATCACCAATCTCATTATATTAAATAATTTCAGATGTACAAAGACTTTTTCGGAAATATTATTACGAATAAACATAAAAATTTTCAAATGCAGAAACAGGATAAAATGGTGAATCGTATATCTCCGAAATCACAGAAAAAATATTCTCTGATGCACAACATCTTAACAAAACATGGAATTTGGTATAAATACAAGGAAGGTTGTAACAACGCTGTTCGCCGAAATGTAAAAATGGAAAAATTCTTATACGATTAATTTAATTACATATAATATTATACACACACATTTATTATAGTACTGTACTGTATGTCTATATTTTTATGTCTTTATTGTTACTAAGAATATAGAAAGTACACCTTCTTTTTTAATTTGTTCTTTTATGTATAGATCTGTTTCCTGTAGCTAGAATACATATTTCACGAAAAAAAATTATTTTTCAATTTTTTAACACAAATAAATTATGATATAACAAGCATGTTCTACAAATCCACTGAAGAATTCAACAGAATCTAATATAAGTTTATCTAATATTTTTTGCGTCTTCTACGTCTTTTATATATATATATATAAGGTTAGTGGAGACAACACCACTACTCGCACGCTCGCCTCACCGACAAGCGGCTTGTCATAGCGCGCCGCGGATTCGTACAACTTCCACCCTCTGTATCTCCGCGGGGGTGCATGATCGGACAGAGGTGTCCTATCTCATTCCCATCTCCACCCCATCCCCTACCTACCCTATCAGTATTGGCCTGTGATTCTGGGACACCCTGTATATATATATATTATAAACATTTTATCTAGTATTACTTGGACTATTTTACATGTATATATACATAAAGATTCATAACAACATGTAAAGAGAAAGGATTATGTGTACGTTGCACGTTATACATAATTCCGTATGTGTACAACGGAATATAAATTCGTACGCGATGCGTGTTTCTCATAACGCAATTATGGGCTTAGCACGGACACGCACCGCTAGAAAATGGCCTAGTTTACATCGTGCAATTGATACGCGTATCAAGTAGTATATTTGAGCTGATCGCCATGATGTAAAGATTAGAGGTGTGCTCGGACCGTGAACCAGTTTTCATATCGTTCTGCGCAGCTCCCACTTTCCGCCATATTGAGTAACAGATGTTTGTTTTCAAAAAAATATAAATGATTAATCATTAATTAGAGTTTTCAATTATTAAAATGCCTAGCTGTTCAATAAAAAATTGCAAAAATAATAATAAAAATACTAAAAATAAGAGTATTAAATATTTTCGGATACCAAAAAATGCCGAAATTAGTGAAAAGTGGTTAGAAAAGTGTAAAAACAATATCAATTAAACTACTACTATACTATACTACTACTACTACTATACTACTACTATACTATACTACACTATACTACAGGGTGACTCATTTTAATCTATACTATACTATCTTCCATACTACTACTATACTACTACTACTACTATTTATTATTAAACTATTGTTTGAATATCTTGTATTATTTATTTTGTAAGTTCAATGAGTTCGTCATAAATATCATGAATATCTTGTGTTATTTATTATGTACGTGCAATAAGTTCATCATAAACATCTTTTTAAAATGTATTATAAATAAAAAAATTATATTTTTATTCATGATTTTTTTCATTCCTAAGTTTATAGAGTTTTTCCGACATGAAAAAATAAATTTAAATGAAATGAACGCAATATATAATTTGAAATGAGATTCAAATTTGCGCAAATTTGATTAGCTTAAAATTCAATATGGCAGATCTTGGGAACGCTACGCTATTGGCTGATACTGATAGCTGCGTGGTAGCCTTAGAACATATATAATATGGAAGAGGAATTGAACGTTGAGCCTGAAGCAAACATCTGTGCGAGAGAGAAAGCTATAGACTCCCAAATGTTTGTAATGCGCATGCGTTGATCTCAGTTGTCAATCTCACATGTGTTTCACGTTGATTATACGTTATTATTACAGAAACGTTAAATACATAGCAAAAATGCCAAACGCATATTGTGTGTTGTGTGGTAATCGCGATAAATTGGTTTCATATTATACGTAAGTAACTGTATAAAATATTATATGCATGCATTGAATTATGTGATAACAAATAGGTTATGTTTTTATATATTATTTAATGATATTCAATGTTTTATATTTATTTGTTTATATATAAAATAGATTTCCGAAAAATAAGGAATTTCGTGAAAAATGGCTGTCTTTTTGTGGCATCAAGGAAAAAGTTTTGAACACAACAACTAAATTATGTTCAAATCATTTTCATTTTCATTTTTATTATGTGAACAAAAAGATTTTATTAGACATAAGTTTTCAAAATTAATTCATTTTAAACATCAATAAATATATATTTTTCTTCAATGTGTCTATATTAATATCTATTCGATTTAAATCAACTAAGAAAGTGGCGCGCTAGCGGCGGTACTAACGCATGCGCATTGTGAACATTTGGGAGTCTCTAGTTATCTCTCTCGCACAGATGCTTGCTTCAGGCTCGGTGTATAAGCAATATAGGCAATTCCTCTTCCATTTATTCTAAGGTGGTAGCACACCTCTAATCCTTACATCATGTGATCAGCCAATAGCTGAATCAATGTACTAGTTATTTACTATTTGATACGCGTATCAAGTCCACGATGTAAACGTAGCCAATGGGCGTAGCACGGACACGAACCAAATAGAAACTTTTACCAGCAGCGCCTGAAAATGGGTGTAGCGAACGTAGTTCCAACAGAGAGAAGACTGAAGGTTTGTTCGCGTCGCTTGCCCCAACATGCTCCTACTCGCTCCAAACTATAGTATTACGTTACGTATATTATAGATTGGAGCGTATTAGAGTGAGTAGGAGCATATTGGGGTATTGCGACGCGAACAAACCCTGAGAGACGTCACGGGTCAGTTTTAGGTGATCCCTGAAAGCGATACGCCCTCTGTGGACATTAAAACGTGCACATTGAACTACATAGCCAATGTCCACGAATGTTCCCGATGGTAACGCATAATGTGCACATTTCTGGTTGCGTTCCGTGCTATGTCTACGGATAATGGTTCTGTTCCGTGCTATGTCCACGGATAATGGTTCTGTTCCGTGCTATGTGCACGAAATGTAGATAATACAGTTTTATACTTCTCTGTAACAATAAGATATATATCTTAGACTATCAGCGTTATATATTAAGTAATATAAATTAAGATTGAGGGGGAAAGATTATAATAAATTATATTTTATTTCTATTTATTTTATATTTATTTTTAAAAAATATTTATATCGCGATGTGTACATATAAATACTCTTTCATCATAAAATATATATTAATATATTATATTTTAATTTTATTTATTATAAAAGTAATAATGCGTTGTCCCCCCGCTTCCTTTTCCTTGTCCTCTTCCTCGTCCTCGGCCTCGGCCTCGGCCTCTCACGGCTATAATTGTTCTCGCAATTATATCATTTAATTCTTCAGTCTGAAACATAAACATTAACAAAAATGTAAATGATAAGAAAAGCATATATATATATATATATACCGTGTGTGTGTGTATGTGTGTGTGTGTGTGTGGGTGTGGTGGTGGGGGGTGTGGTGTGTGTGTGTGTGTAAAATAAAAAATATAATTGTATAATACACACATATAAAAAGTTTTATACTGACATTTAATGTTAAAACGCTCGCGGGCGCCGCCGATGCCGTCGCCGGTGCCATCGCCGGTGTCATCGTCGTCGACGCCGATGCCGTCGTTGGTGTCGTCAAAATAAAAATTATCCAAATTATTTTATCGGTTCGAAAATAATTATAATGACTTACTGAGATTTTTGCGATTAAAATGACATCAAACACGGTATAGATTGGGTAATTTTTAATTAGATTATAATTAAGATGTTAATTACTTATCTAATTAAAAATAATCCGATCTATATTGTGTTTGGTGTCATTTCAATCGCAAAAATCTCATTAATCCATTCAAATTCGAATTAAAATAATTGTAATGCATTAATGAAATTTTGGCAATTAAAGTAAATCGAATCCGATAAAAATCGAAAAATTTTTAATTAGATTAATAATTAAAATATTATTATATAATCAATACCCAGTGAGAAATGATCATCAAATCGACATTAAATTGATGTAAATTGCAATCAATTCGATGTCGGCTCGATAGGTCATTTCTCACTGGGTATTTTAATTATTAATGTCATTAAAAATTATCCGATTTATATCGTGTTTGGTTTTATTTTAATCGCAAAAAATTCATTGATGCATTACAATTATTTTCAAATCGATTAAAAGCAAAATGTAAAAGTTTTAATTTCTTTATTTTATTCGATTTTTATATTTTACAGACAGATAAGGGAGCTCTTTAAAGATCTTCAATGCTGGAAAGTCGCTGAAAGCGAGAGCGAGAACGAGTAAAGAGCAAGCGAGATGACCGACATCAAAGACAGTTCCGAAGTCTCGACGCGAGCCTATCTTAATCTCCAATCTTTCGTATCATATTTCTTCTTACTATAGAAAATAAAATTTTTACATTTCGCATTTTATCGGACCGAAAATAATTGTAATGTATTAATGAGATTTTTGCGATTAAAATGACACCAAACACGACATAAATCGAATTACATAATCAAACTATATTAATTATTTATCAATTTAATTTATGCATTAAAAATTATTCGATTTATGTCGTGTTTGATGTCATTTTAATCGCAAAAATCTCATTAATACATTACAATTATTTTCGGTCCGATAAAATGCGAAATGTAAAAATTTTATTTTCTATAGTAAGAAGAAATATGATACAAAAGATTGGAGATTAAGATAGGCTCGCGTCGAGACTTCGGAACTGCCTTTGATGTCGGTCATCTCGCTTGCTCTTTACTCGTTCTCGCTCTCGCTTTCAGCGACTTTCCAGCATTGAAGATCTTTAAAGAGCTCCCTTATCTGTCTGTAAAATATAAAAATCGAATAAAATAAAGAAATTAAAACTTTTACATTTTGCTTTTAATCGATTTGAAAATAATTGTAATGCATCAATGAATTTTTTGCGATTAAAATAAAACCAAACACGATATAAATCGGATAATTTTTAATGACATTAATAATTAAAATACCCAGTGAGAAATGACCTATCGAGCCGACATCGAATTAATTGAAATTTACATCAATTTAATGTCGATTTGATGGTCATTTTTCACTGGGTATTGATTATATAGGGGAAGATGGTCTTAAGTCGGCACTGTGGTCTTAAGACGGCACCCCGCGTTCCAAAATGCACCTTTTCACTCCGCACTGCATTGCGACTGCAAAAGCCACCCTACATCTTTCTAAATGACATAGAATTGTAGGAAAACGATCGCTGTACACAACTAAACACTCGCCAGCGTCATTAAATAATTTATCTTCTGTTTTCGGCCAAATGGCTTAGTGGGCCGACTCAGGACCACTCTCCCCTAATAATATTTTAATTATTAATCTAATTAAAAATTTTTCGATTTTTATCGGATTCGATTTACTTTAATTGCCAAAATTTCATTAATGCATTACAATTATTTTAATTCGAATTTGAATGGATTAATGAGATTTTTGCGATTGAAATGACACCAAACACGGTATAGATCGGATTATTTTTAATTAGATAAGTAATTAACATCTTAATTATAATCTAATTAAAAATTACCCAATCTATACCGTGTTTGATGTCATTTTAATCGCAAAAATCTCAGTAAGTCATTATAATTATTTTCGAACCGATAAAATAATTTGGATAATTTTTATTTTGACGACACCAACGACGGCATCGGCGTCGACGACGATGACACCGGCGATGGCACCGGCGACGGCATCGGCGGCGCCCGCGAGCGTTTTAACATTAAATGTCAGTATAAAACTTTTTATATGTGTGTATTATACAATTATATTTTTTATTTTACACACACACACACACACACACACACACACACACACACACACACACACATACTGACGCACACGCACGCACGTACGCACACACGCATGCACGCACGCACGCACACATAGATATACATATATATGTATATGCTTTTTTTATCATTTACATTTTTGTTAATGTTTATGTTTCAGACTGAAGAATTAAATGATATAATTGTGAGAACAATTATAGCCGTGAGAGGCCGTGGCCGAGGCCGAGGACGAGGAAGGGGACGAGGAAAAGGAAGCAGCACTACGAATTATTATTTTTATAATTAATTTATACTATTATTCTAATCTTTATTCTATTATTCTATGTTAATATTTATAATATTATTCTATTATTCTATTATAATAATATTCTATAATCTATAATAAATTTCTAATCTATAATATATTCTATAATTTATAATAAATTTCTATTAACAAAATGTAAAAACTTAAAAAGTAAAATAAAAGTATACAAGAAAGGAGTATTGAATGACGTCAAACTGGCATAATTGATATAAAAATTGATGTTTAATAACTACGTTTCGACCATCAAATTTAGGTCCTTTTCAAGTAAATCTACAAATGAGTAATACAAGAATGTAACAATCGTTTAGAAATCGGAAAAGTACATGAATAAATTAAAGACTTACAAGATATTCTGTTCCGTAGTCGAAAATACAAAGTTTAAAAAACGTTGAATTACATTACTTTGATTTAGAGTGCGAATACAAAAATAAGTAGGTACATTATAAAAAGCGTCAGTTGTTAGTAACGGCTACATACGGACTGAGTGAGATTAACTTTGATTGTGTGACGTAGGGGATGACTAAGTAATAAATAAATAACATGGAAAGAAAGAAAAAGACAGTAAATATCAGTAGAGAACCAGGTCAATGTACTAAAAAGTAAGCAACAAGATACAAGGTGACGTTGATAAATATATAGAGAAAATTAAAAAATTTTTTAAGAACGGCTAGACTTAGATTGTATAAATAAGAATACGAAATACATAACGATGATAAGAATAAATTAATAAAAGGAATGAATTAAAAGCAGGTCAATATAATAAAAATTATTTAATGACGGTCGGATAAAAGAAGAATAAAACAGAAATAAAAGATAATAAATAACAAAACGGATGATGACAAAAATAAATTAATAAAAAGAAGATAAGTAAAAAACGGTCAATATAATAATAAACTTATAAAGGCTGTGTCCAGTGAACTATAAAATGTTAAGTAATCTGTCATAAATTGCTGTTAGGTTCTCTGTGTCTTTCTGTGAGTTGATTGTCGAATTGCATTTTTTAATGAACAGCATCTCCGCTATTTCTCGTTTTCTTGTGTGCGTTTCTTTGTGCAGAATTTTTGGGTGGTCCCAGTCAAAATCGTGACCAAAGGACAATCTGTGATTGGTGACAACGGAATGAGTAGATGTGTGTTTTTTGATATTACTTTGGTGTTCCTTTAGACGAGTTATTAAATGTCGTTTTGTTTGGCCGATATAGCGCACGTTGCAATTCGAGCAATCAATCTCGTAAACTAACTCTAGTATACTCTAACTAAAAGTATACAGTAAAATATATTAATTAAGAGTATATTTATTTAATTATTACATATTATATTAAGTTTAGATGTATTCCCTTTACATTTTCCTTTACCTCTATAACAATAAGATATATATCTTAGACCATCCACCTTATATATTAAGTAATATAAATTAAAATAATTGCTGGGTCAAGGTTTTAAGAGCAAAAAATAGTTTATTTTAACGGTAAACGAATAATTCGCTGAAGATGGTCGAAATGAGAAAGACCGAAACGTTCGCGATGATAGTTATTTAATAATTTTTTATTTTTTATATGTAATTTGACAAGTAATTTTCTTAGTATTATATGATTTAAATTTTTATTAAATACTTGTTAATTAATTAATGTAAACTATTTTTTACTCTTAAAGCCTTGACCCAGCAATTATTTTAATTTATATTACTTAATATATAAGGTGGATGATCTAAGATATATATCTTATTGTTACAGAGAAGTATAAAACTGTATTATCTACATTTCGTGCACATAGCACGGAACAGAACCATTATCCGTGGACATAGCACGGAACAGAACCATTATCCGTAGACATAGCACGGAACGCAACCAGAAATGTGCACATTATGCGTTACCATTGGGAACATTCGTGGACATTGGCTATGTAGTTCAATGTGCACGTTTTAATGTCCACAGAGGGCGTATCGCTTTCAGGGATCACCTAAAACCGACCCGTGGCGTCTCTCAGTCTTCTCTCTGGTTCCAACATAAAAATGGGCAGGGTGGCGTTCAAATCAGTCGCGAAAATCGGTGTCGGCCAAAACACCGGCGTGGCCGCTCTCAGGCTTTTGTCTGATATATATACATACATATATGTGTATATACAGGGTGTTCCGGAAATGATTCCGAAAAACAGAATAGCTAGATGACAAAATTCTAATATGAAAGTTCCTTATTCGTTTTTGCGTAAGTTGCATAGTTGCGAAGTAATTGTTAATTAAAGAATTTATGAATCCGGCCAATCAGCGAAGGTAACGCGCTATCCGTGGCGCAGCTCGCTCAACAAAGGCCTGGATATCGATCATGTAATTTAAAGTGAAAAGTTTCACTTTTCACTTATTGTATGTTGTGATCTCACGTGGAAGTTTTCACTTTTCCACACATTTGATTTCATGATCGTGTAAGAGCATCGAGTAAAAGTGAGATCACTAGAAGCCAATTCACATCGGTTATTTAGTAACCCATGAAAACTCGCCAAAATGACGCAGCTGACTGTCTTCTACATACATTCAATGTATTAATTTCAATTTGTGTCGGCTTCTACATTTTTCATCACGTGCTTTGCTGAACTGTATAAAAAATTAAAAAACAATGAACGTAACGTATAAACAGAAAGAAATAAAGGATTTAAAGGATTTTAAAGATTTTAAGGATTTAATAAAGGATTTTAATATGCGTAGATATTCCTTTTATTGAGTTATATTAAATTATAAGTTAATATTATATTAATATTTTTATTTTAAAATTATATTATTGACATAAAGTTAATATTTTGTTATTAAGTATTGCATTGCTTTATAAAATTATTCAAATTCTCAACATTAAGTTAATTTTTGTTTTACTATTAAGCATTGTTTTATAAGATTACGAAAATGTGATACAAATCAAATGTGATATAAGCCAAATATATGATAAAACTAAAGCAAACGGATAGTAATTTAATAATACTACAATTATATAAATACCATGTGATATTGTTATCGGATGATTGAATACTTTATAAATAAAAAAGTCTTCGTTTACAAATGTTCACATTTATTTGCGACCAAAAGTATATACAAAAAGAATAAAAATTATATTAGTTATATACAGAAAAAGAACGTTTTTATATCTCTAAACAGGGTTGTGCTGAGTTAACTAATCAGCTGTTTAATTTTTTTTTCACTGCGTAAAATATCGGCGAATGATATTTTCACGTACTTCATTTCCTGTAAGAAGACGTACATTTTCTTCACGAGGTACTTCATTTTCTATATCGATGTCGTCAAAAAAGATTTCAGGATCAGGCACATTAAAATGCTTTGCATAATTGTGTAAAACACAAACAGCGTTTACAATCAGAGCTGTAACAAATGAAAATAATAATACACTTAGGCCGGTATTCATAGTCAGATCTTATATTCAAGATTGTCTTAAAATCTCGTTTAACATGAAGTCATTTCATTGGTTAAACGAGATCTTAAGACAATCTTAAATATAAGATCTCACTATAAATATCGGCCTTAATGGCAAAATAACTATTTATACACGTTACATCATGTATTTAATGTTATAAATATATATATATAAAAAATATATAGTATATAAATATATATATATACAGGGTGTCCCATTTTAAATAACGGATAGGAATATCTCGGATGGTAAGCATTTTGGAGGAAATTTGTTGATACAAAAGTTGTATGGTTTCAAGGGGGACATAAGATGGTGTCATTAATGTGACCTTGAATAGTTGCTTGAAGGTCACGTGAAGGTCACCTTAAATTTTTTAAATGGAACTGCCTACTTTTTATTATATATTCTTGTAGCTTATCTCGAGACCTTTCCAAAACACTATAAATAAATGTTTTTTCGTTAAGTATTTTTCGAGTTATAAGGCTTGAAATAATTTCTTAATTTTACATAAACTATAAAATATCTCGTAAAATATTCACTTTTCGATGACCTTACCTCAATACTTTTATGCACAGAATAATGAGAGAATCA
>CABEGB010000982.1:38757-188392 GCA_901521435.1 Crematogaster levior
TAGGTCATTTCTCACTGGGTATTTTAATTATTAATGTCATTAAAAATTATCCGATTTATATCGTGTTTGGTTTTATTTTTAATCGCATTACACTATTCTTAAAAATTAAAAAGCAAAATGTAAAAGTTTTATTTTAATTATTTTTATACAGATAGTGATAAAGCTCTTATTTCTGGAAATCCGATAAAAATGCGAAATGTAAAAAAATTTTATTTTATCTATTTAGATTAAAATGACAGGAAGAAGAAACAATTAAAAATTATCTGATTTATGTCGTGTTTGATGTCATTTTAATCGATTGAGATAAAAATGCAAAATTAAAAAATTTTATAAGAAGAAATATACTACAAAAAAGATTGAGATTAAGACGCGTCGAGACTTCGGAACTGTCTTGATGTCGGTCATCCTGGGCTTGCTCTCACCGTTCCTCGCCTCGCTTTCAGCGACTTTCCGTTACCGAAGAACCAAACATCTCATCCGTCCAAGGTAAAACATAAAAATCGAATAAAAATAAAGAAACAAAACTTTTACATTTTGCTTTTAATCGATTTGAAAATAATTGTACGTGCATCAATGAATTTTTGCGATTAAAAAATAAACCAAACACGATATAAATCGGGATAATTTTTAATGACATTAATATTAAAAACCAAGGAGAAACGACCCATCGGTCGACATCGAATTAATTGAAGATTTACATCAATTTAATGTCCGATTTGATGGCCTTTTTCACTGGTATTGATTATATAATATTTTTGATATTAATCTAATTAAAAATTTTTCGATTTTTATCGGATTTGATTTACTTTATTGCAAAAATTAATGCATGCATTACAATTATTTTAAATTTGATTTTGAATGGATGAGATTAGATTTTTGCGATTGAAGGGACCCAAACACAATATAGATCGGATTATTTTTAATTAGATAAGTAAATTAACATCTTAATTATAATCTAATTAAAATTACCCAATCTATACCGTGTTTGATGTCATTTTAACGCAAAATCTCAGTAAAGTCATTATAATTTCGAACCAATAAAATAATTTGGATAATTTTTGGCTTTTTGACGACACCAACGACGGCATCGGCGTCGACGACGATGACACCGGCGATGGCACCGGCGACGGCACGGCGGCGCCCGCGAGCGTTTTAACATTAAATGTCAATATAAAACTTTTATATGCGTGTATTATACAATTATATTTTTATTTTACACACACAAAACACACACACACCACACACATAATACATATATATATATATATTTCTTATCATTTACATTTTGTTAATGTTTATGTTTCTGACCGAGGCCGAGGCTGAGGACGAGGGAAGAGGACAAGGAAAGGGAAGCGGGGACAACGCATTATTATTTTTATAATAAATAAAATTGAAATATATTAATATATTTTATGATGAAAGAGTACTTATATGCACATCGCGATATAAATATTTTTAAAAATAAATATAAAATAAATAGAAATAAAATATAATTTATTATAATCTTTTCCCCTCAATCTTAATTTATATTACTTAATATATAACGCTGATAGTCTAAGATATATGTATATCTTATTGTTATAGAGAAGTATAAAACTGTATTATCTACATTTCGTGCACATAGCACGAAACAGAACCATTATCCGTGGACATAGCACGGAACAGAACCATTATCCGTAGACATAGCACGGAACGCAACCAGAAATGTGCACATTATGCGTTACCATCGGGAACATTCGTGGACATTGGCTATGTAGTTCAATGTGCACGTTTTAATGTCCACAGAGGGCGTATCGCTTTCAGGGATCACCTAAAACTGACCCGTGACGTCTCTCAGGGTTTGTTCGCGTCGCAATACCCCAATATGCTCCTACTCACTCTAATACGCTCCAATCTATAATATACGTAACGTAATACTATAGTTTGGAGCGAGTAGGAGCATGTTGGGGCAAGCGACGCGAACAAACCTTCAGTCTTCTCTCTGTTGGAACTACGTTCGCTACACCCATTTTCAGGCGCTGCTGGTAAAAGTTTCTATTTGGTTCGTGTCCGTGCTACGCCCATTGGCTACGTTTATCGTGGACTTGATACGCGTATCAAATAGTAAATAACTAGTACATTGATTCAGCTATTGGCTGATCATGATGTAAGGATTAGAGGTGTATGTACCACCTTAGAATAAATGGAAGAGGAATTGCCTATATTGCTTATACACGAGCCTGAAGCAAGCATCTGTGCGGAGAGAGAGATAACTAGAGACTCCCAAATGTTCACAATGCATGTGTTATACTGGGGCGGGCCACTTTCTTTAGCTGATTTAAACTGAATAGATATTAATATATTACATTGAAGAAAAATATATTTTATTGATGTTTAAATGAATTAATTTTGAAAACTTATAGTCTAATAATAAAATCTTTTGTTCACATACTAAAAAATGAAAATGAAAACATTTGAACATAATTTATTGTTGTTCCAAAAAACTTTTCCCTTGATGCCACAAAAAGACAGCCATTTTTCAATGAAATTCTTATTTTCGGAAATCTATTTTATATAAAAACAAAATAAAATATAAAACATTGAATATCATTAAATAATATATAAAATATAACCTATTTGTTATCACATAATTCAATGCATGCATATAATATTTTATACAGCCAGACTTATGCATAATATGAAACCAATTTATCTTATATCACTACTAATAAACACACAATATGCGTTTGGTGTTTTGCTATGTATTTAATGTTTCTGTAATAAAATGGCACTCAACGTGAAACACATGTGAGATTGATAACTGAGATCAACGCATGCGCATTGCCAAACATTTGGGAGTCTATAGCTTTCTCTCCTTTGCACATTATTTCTTCAGGCTCAACGTCTAACTCCTCTTCCATATTATATGTTCTAAGGCCACCACGCAGCCATCAGTATCAGCCACACAAGCGTAGTGTCTCAAGATCTGCCATATTATTGAATTTTGGGTTAATCCAAATTTGTGCGCAAATTTGAACTTCATCACTATATATTTATGTCTATTTCATTTAAATTTATTTTTCATGTCGGAAAACTCTAAACTTAGAATGAAAAATCAGCGAATAAATATATATATTTTATAATACATTTTAGTAAAGATGTTTATGATAAACTTATTGCACGTACATAATAAATAACAACACAAGATATCTTCCTATGATATTTATGACGAAATTCATTGAACTTACAAAATAAATAATACAAGATATTCAAACAATAGTTTAATAATAATAAATAGTAGTAGTAGTAGTATATGTAGTAGTATAGTATAGTAGTAGTATAGTATAGTAGCAGTATAGTATAGTAGTAGTATAGCATGTAGTATAGTGTAGTATAGTATAGTAGTAGTAATAGTAGTAGTAGTACAGCATATAGTAGTTTAATCTGATATTGTTTTAAGATTTCTTAACCACTTTCACCAATTTCTGCATTTTTGCATCCGAAAATATTTAATACTCTTATTTTTAGTATTTTTATTATTATTTTTGTAATTTTTATTGAACAGCTAGGCATTTTAATAATTGAAACCTAATTAATGATTAATCATTTATATTTTTGAAAAACAAAACATTGTTAGTTCAATATGGCGGAAAGTGGGAGCCGCGCAGAACGATATGAAAACTGGTTCATCGTCCGAGTTAACACCTCTAATCTTTACATCATGGCGATCAGCTCAAACATACCACTTTACGCGTATCAATTGCACGCAAACTAGGGCCATTTTCTAGCGGTGCGTGTCCGTGCTAGCGGCCATAATTGTTATGAGGAAAAACACGCATCGCGCAATGAATTTAACGCCCGTTGTTCACATACGAATTATGCATGGCAACGTACACATAATCCTTTCTCTTTACATGTTATGAAACTTATGTATATATACATGAAAATAGTATATATATATATATATATATATATATATATATATATTATGTCCCAGAATCACCAATACCGATAGGGTAGTAGGGGATGGGGGTGAAGATGGGAATGAGAGATAGGACACCCTGTCTGATCATACAACTCCGCGAAGATACAGAGGGCGGAAGTTGTACGAATCCGCGGCGCGGCCATAAAAGCCGCCTTGTTGGTGAGGCGAACGTGAGAGTAGTGGTGTTGTTCCACTAACCTATATATATATATATAAAAGACGTAGAAGACGCAAAAAAATATTAGATAAACTTATATTAGACTTGCTGAATTCCTTCAGTGGATTTGTAGAACATGCTTGTTATATCATAATTTATTTGTGTTAAAAAATTGAAAAATAATTTTTTTTCGTGAAATATGTATTCTAGCTACAGGAAACAGATCTATACATAAAAGAACAAATTAAAAAAGAAGGTGTACTTTCTATATTCTTAGTAACAATAAAGACATAAAAATATAGACATACAGTACAGTACTATAATAAATGTGTGTGTATAATATTATATGTAATAAAATTAATCGTATAAGAATTTTTTTTTTACATTTCGGCGAACAGCGTTGTTACAACCTTCCTTGTATTTATACCAAATTCCATGTTTTGTTAAGATGTTGTGCATCAGAGAATATTTTTTCTGTGATTTCGGAGATATACGATTCACCATTTTATCCTGTTTCTGCATTTGAAAATTTTTATGTTTATTCGTAATAATATTTCCGAAAAAGTCTTTGTACATCTGAAATTATTTAATATAATGAGATTGGTGATAAAAAAAAAGAAATATGTAAAACTTACCTTTTCCTTTAATATCACATTTTTTTCTGATTGTTTCGTATTATTCGGAAGATTAGAGGACCTATTCTGATCATTCTCTATGATTTCTAATTTTCCTGGATTTGTCATGTTTTCCGAGCTAACTCCACCAAGTCCCATTAAGATACTTGCACGTTTCAAACGCTCAACCTCCAACTCTTGTGCGATTATTTGCTGTACCGCATATGCCAGACTTCGATGCACATTACAATCAGGAAAAACACCAACTTCCAAAATATTACTAAAAAAAGATGTGCTATTTATGTGTCGTTCTGAATAGGAAACTGTATCAAGCATGTGTTATTTATTATTATTACAACGTACGGGTCTAAATTGTAGATGTATCCTCCTTGAAGATTTTTCTCTTGCACAAATGACAAACCGAAATCAAGCATCATGTTCACTATTCTGACGAGATCAGCTTTCTCTTTTGGCGAATACAAATGAGAAGGAACTGTGCGTAATCTGGGTGCAAGAATATGTGGCAAAAAACCAGCAATATCCGTAATTAGAGTGAAAACATCATGTCCACATACTTTTCGTATCGCTGTTATAATACCTGTATTCTTTGCTGATTTTTGAGTTATCTAAAAAAAATGGCAAGGATAATATAATAAAATTAGTATTAAAAATATTTAGAAAATTGAATCTTGCGTTGTAACTTCGTTTAAAATTTATTAATTTAATAAGTGATAGCTGTATTCTAACATCACTTCAGTACAAATCAGAAAGCTATTTATGTCAACCTCTTACTTTTTATCGTCTTGACTTATGTTTGCTCTCACAATATGAACCTATTTTACATTTTTTATGTTCAACAACTAAACTGTTTTTTCCTATTTGTTACGTTTTTTTTTGCAAATTCTATTTGTCATGCACTGAAGATGGTTTAGATTATGACCAAAACGTTTGTTTAAATTCAAATTTTTAATAAATTGTATTTGACATCTTGTCGCGACTCTTTAAATTTCTTTGATTTATTCATTATTTAAACCTTCAGTTCTTGTATTTGTATATATAAAAAATTGTTAGAGTAATATATAAAATAAATTGCATAAAATATCAATTGCAATATACAGGGTGTTCAAAAAGTACCGGAATGGCAGAATAACTCAAAAGATTTTGGTTTTCGTAAGAAACGTTAAATGAAAGTTGTTGGACACAAAAATTAAAACTTGACGGTGACCTATATATACAGGGTGGCCCACGTAAAGTGTTACAAATCCATAACCTTTAAAAATATTTAATTTATTATTAATTTCAATATACTCTAATGTTTAAATACTTATTTACATTTCTCAATAAATGTATGTATTTATGTTTCTTTTAGTTAACATCAAGTATGTACTCAAAGGTCTCTTTTTTGTTTTTGTTGTATTGCGAACGCAGCTTTGTGTCAGTGGAGTTCAATCATGAATGAAATCACTAAAGGTTTAAATGCTTATAACTTTTGATAGAAACATTTTTCAAACAAATATTTCAGATAAATTTACTTGTCTTTTGAATCCAAATATGCAACATTTTATAGGAGGTTCTATTTCAAATTATGAAGTTACCCCCGCCCCCTTAAGGGGAAGCGAGAGCGACTTTACGTTTATGTAGTCAAAGAAACCCCTCGATTAAAACTTCCTTATGAACAATTTCTTGATTCGATAAATATTTTTAAAGTTATGAACTTGTAACACTTTACGTGGGCCACCCTGTACACGCACGCACGCACATATACAGGGTAGACCATTTTAATTAGTTACAACGTGTGTATATTTATATATATATAGTAAGTACATATTAATACTTTAAAGACTGAATCAAAACCTCTAATAAAATCTAAATGTTTTTATGTGATATGTATTATGTATTTTTGTTATATGTATTATGTATTTTTTTTTCTTATGAATTTTTTCTAAATTCTAAGGTATCTTTGAGGTATGAACATATATAATTAATGATCTGCATAATCTACATATTTAAATCCATATTCCTAAATATGTCCTAAATATATATATATATATATAAATTTCTGATAAAACACATTTTTAATTTCTCTTGACTCACTTCGTTGAAGTAGGATATGATAATCTTATTTTCTGTGTTCGTGCAAGATGCAAATGCCATGCGATAAATCCATAATTTGTGTAGGGCATAAGTGACCAAATCTGCTTATATGTAACAAGTGATGTTATTAAATCATAAAATTGAAACCATTCCAAAGACATAGGTATATTATCGAATTTTCGATCACAGACTTCAGGATAATTATGAAATATTCCTTGTGCTAATTTTTCCACTTCACCTAGATGGATACATAAATACGTAAAAAATATGACTATATATTAAAATTTTTAATACAAAAGTAAATATAAATTATTGCATCAAAATAGATAATTTTATAAAATTACCATTTTGCACAGTTTTCAAAATATTCTGGATTCTTTCAGAAATAGTAAGAACTCCTCTTTTTGATCATAGGAATCGTTAGTATACTTTTCCATGAATCAAACAAATTCTTACGAGTGTCTTTTAAACCAAGAGATAAATTATCTGTCAAATTAGCGTTACCCATATATTGTAACGCTCCTATGCAAGCTCGAACGTCACAGCCAGATCTTTCTGCTATCTTAACAAGATCTCCAAAGCCTACATTTAACTTTTCCTTTTTTGCCAAATCCGTTAGACGTTCCGCTAATCTTAAAGGACTTACTTCTGGTACCGGAATTATTACTGCGACGGCTCTTAACGCTCTATAAATAAATATTAAAATAAAATTTAAAATATTACATTTATTCTTTTAACTCAAGTATTGTTTATTTCTTTGATGTTCTTTAATTAAAATTACCTTAATGATGGAGTATATAGTTCATTACAAATGCATACTATAGGACGTATACAGCCATCAGACATTTTTCTGATTGTCTCTTTTCCTTTTTATTCTTTTGGCATCAGTTTACCTTGAATAAATTTTAATAGAAGCTCGATGGATGCAGCCGGTGCACCATCGATTTCATCAAAAATTAAACAATTTGGGCGGGGATCAACACTCATCACAGCTTTCATTTCTGTTGACGCAAGAAGAATCTGTCTAAATGAAAATATAATGTAACTTTCGAATGTGTCGCTAATATCATGTGAGTTTTATACATTACTTAAACATCTCTGGAGTCCTTTCATCACTTGCATTGATTTCTACAATATTATAACCGGCATGTCTAGCTGCTATATGGGCTAGAGTCGTTTTTCCCAATCCAGGCGGGCCACTGAGTAGAGCTATCCTCTTTATTGGATATCCTTTATTATCCACTTCCTCAATATCTTTTTCGTTGTCAGTATTTTTCTTTCCAAATGTAGACAGTTGCTTTCTTTTTGGCTTTGTAATATTTCGATTAAACACTAATTTATCCCAAAGTTTCAGCCAATGTAAGAACTGTCTATTAACAGTTTCGTCCGACAGTAATTCTAAATATGATCGAGGTTGATATTTATCAACCCATAATTCATTGTTAATCACATTCTTTTGTATCACAATTAGATAATGGCTGTCTTGACAATTCCTGTTTTCTTGCTATCTATAATACATCATGTTAATATTGTAGTATAAAAATATAATATTACAAAATTAAAAAGAGACATACGATTTCTTTAGCCTGAATTTTTAATTGTTTATAAGGTATTGAAAATAGATTGGCAACTGGTCTTGGGGACTGCTTGACATTGTTTTGTGTGTTTTTGACTCTGATATACAAGCGTTGAGAATCATACGATCGTGTGACAGCTACAAAATTCCATGGTGGAACTCGTAAAGAAATGGAATTTTTCTTACTGTATAAGATAAAAAAATATTGAATATAATTGATTAAATGTCATAATTTATATTGTACAAATTATAGAATATATAGAATATACTAATTAATTACTTGTTGTAACTTATCTTCATAGATGTATCTCCATGTTCATGTAGCAACTGTCTTGCATCCAATATTTTTTCAATGACATTTTCAGGTTGATTCCATCGAAACTTTTTTTTCTCTTGGTTCTACGATGTTAACATCAACTAAAATAGAAATTATTCAATACATAATACCCAAAAAAAATAATAAAATCATTATTATTAAGTTATCAATCGATTACCACACCTGGGACATCTGTATCTAAAAAATCAGAAATGTCACCAAACAATTCTTCATAATTACGTTTTTTACTACCGCTGGATGTACCATCACCAAATGATTTTTCATAACTGTATTTTTTATTATTGCTAGATATACAATCATCATGTAATTCTTTATAATTGTGTTTCTTATTATTGCTAACTGCTTTGACTTTGTCAAAATTAACAGACACAGGAATTTTATTTTTGGCTTGATGTTTATTTCCATTAGTTGCCCAAGATACTCTATTGTTGCTAGGACCAGGTAGTGAACTTGTTTTGAGGAATTCACCTTCAAGCGAAATATAGCTAATTATCACTTATTCAACATGATGTAAGGTAAATAAAAATAATAAAATATAAAGAAAGTACTTGAATGAGATATCAAGTAATGATTGAAGATTAGATGCAGACTAGTTTCAATTTATCTTTTTATTTCAACTATGGCAGAAGATTGATAATATGTAGAGTAAGAATAAAATAGTGAAAGTAAAAGTAAAAAAATAAATCATTTTTATTTCTTACTTCAGCTTTTACACTTACACTCGACGTATCAGAGTACAGTCCACCAGTACCACAAATATTTTAAAAATTACACTTATACTTTTAGCTTTTTTACCAAAAAGTTTTAACAAAATAAATGAGTAAGGTTACTTCTTATGACAAACTCACTCCATATACTGAGTAACGTAGATTACGCTTGAGAAACATTTACAAGTAAAGAATAATCTATAATATACAGAGCTGGTTGTAAAAAGTAACCTTACTTATTTACCTTGTAACCTATATTTTTCGAAAACAACAAAAATAGACATAATTTTTTAAAATTTGTATGGAATATTTAAAAATTCCGTACTCCTCTTAGGTTGCATTCAAAACGTCTTACTTGAGGAAAATTTTACTCAATACTCTGTAAGCTCGTCACATATACTATAAATTGAGTAAAATTTTCATCAACAAGATTTTTTGAATGCAAATATAATCCACGTAGTGTGATCAACTTTCATATGGTTCACCATTTAATTCTCTTAAAGCTTCATAATCCGCTTGATGGATGAAGTCGAACACCTCGTCTGGATCTGGATATTCATCAGCCATCGCGTCATCCGATATGGATCGATTACGTATATACCAATTAATTAAACAATTCAAACAGAATTCTATGACAACTTCAGATACAATTTCACGTAAAGAAAAAAGGGAAAAGCAAAAGGAGCATAGCAATTATAGATCTCAAGGCCACCACACATAAACCTTCCGTAAGACTGAAATCACATATATTCCGAACGGTGCAAGTCTAGGTTATTTGTTTTTCTTGATTTGGTAACACGTAACTTAGGAGGGGAGCACAGACTTTTGCATAATGCATAATACATATGCATAAGAAATTCGATTGGTCGAATGCACATGCTAACGGACCAATCCTTATGCATATGCGTTATGCGTTATGCAATGGTCTGTGCTCAGGCCCATAGCGTTTTTCAACCTCACTAATAGTCCAAGAGCTCATGACATGAATTTGGGTAGGTGTTTTAGGCAACTTGAAATTATAAAAATAAGTAAATTTGAATGTGTGCGATTACGGAATGAAGAGTCTGGCAAAAAGTTTGCGGTTATTTTGCAACTGCGCAGCCTAGTACATTTAAAAATATACTTTTGGCAAAATAAAATTTAGTTATTTTTTAACTTTAGCACCTATAGAAATAAAAAATCAAAATGCCAGACGTTTTGAATGGTTCTAAAATATAGCCAGACGTGACTTGTGAGTTTAGTGTCGTGGCGATCTTTGGGGCAATCTGGCTATATTTCAGAACCATTCAAAACGTCTGGCATTTTGATTTTTTATTTCTATAGGTGCTAAAGTTAAAAAATAACTAAATTTTATTTTGCCAAAAGTATATTTTTAAATGTACTAGGCTGCGCAGTTGCAAAATAACCGCAAACTTTTTGCCAGACTCTTCATTCCGTAATCGCACAATACACATTCAAATTTACTTATTTTTATAATTTCAAGTTGCCTAAAACACCTACCCAAATTCATGTCATGAGCTCTTGGACTATAAAGTTAGCCGGGGAACTTTCACTTTTTTGACTTTTTTTTATATGAATCGTTTGTTGGTCGTTTGTAGGTGATTGTTAGCACAATTTTGACGTTTGTCGGTTGTTAATTTAATTGTTATTAACAAAGTAAATTTCAGCCTGAAGTTAGCCGGTCCAATTATAATTTTCAATCTTTTTTCAATTGTTATAGGTCAAATCGATAGAAAATCGTTTGTTGGTCACAATTATGTCCTTTAAAACGTTTGTTGGTTGATTATTTATTATTTATAAGAA
The DNA here is from genome assembly GCA_901521435.1 of Crematogaster levior. Lineage (NCBI taxonomy): Eukaryota > Metazoa > Arthropoda > Insecta > Hymenoptera > Formicidae > Crematogaster > Crematogaster levior. The sequence continues at coordinate 50,010 of CABEGB010000982.1, forward strand.
AATAATAATTCTTACAGTAACGCGCATACTGCGCATGCGCGGCTAAAAGTCCCTAAAATCCCGTAAGATTTATTTTAAAGATAAATGTGAAAATTATCTGTGATCTCTATAAGTCTCAAGAGTAGAGCGCTATATATTATTTATTGTTGCTATACATATATATATATATATATATATATATATATATACAGGGTGTCCCATTATAAAACATCCAGTCGAATATTTCGAAAACCAAGCCCGGGAGAGAAAAATTTTTCAGACAAAAGTTATTTGGTTTCGAGGGGCCCATAAGATGATACCATTGGTTTGACCTTGAAGAATTATTTGAAAGTTACATGAAAGTCACCTCAATTTTTTTAAATGGCATTCCCTATTTTTTATTACATATTCTTGTAGCTGACTTCAAGAGCTTTCCAAAACACTATAATAAAGTATTTTTTTATTAAGTATTTTCCGAGTTATAAAGCTTGAAATAATTTCATAATTTTACATAAACTGTAAAATATCTCGTAAAATATTTACTTTTCGATGACCTTACCTCAATACTTTTATGCACAGAATAATGAGAAGAACCAATTGGTGTCAAGAAAACACATAGTTGTTTTTAAGAAAAAATATGCAATTTGTAACTAACAATTACATATTTTTTCTTAAAAACAACTATGTGTTTTCTTTACACCAATTGATTCCTCTCATTATTCTGTGCATAAAAGTATTGAGATAAGGTCATCGAAAAGTAAATATTTTACGAGATATTTTACAGTTTATGTAAAATTAAGAAATTATTTCAAGCTTTATAACTCGGAAAATACTTCATGAAAAAATACTTTATTATAGTGTTTTGGAAAGCTCTCGAGGTCAGCTACAAGAATATGTAATAAAAAATAGGGGATGCCATTTAAAAAAATTGAGGTGACTTTCATGTAACTTTCAAATAATTCTTCAAGGTCAAACCAATGGTATCATCTTATGGGCCCCTCGAAACCAAATAACTTTTGTCTGAAAAATTTTTCTCTCCCGGGCTTGGTTTTCGAAATATTCGACTGGATGTTTTATAATGGGACACCCTGTATATAAATATTTCAAACTAATTTTTTATTTTTGAAGAAACAAAAATATAATTTGTTAAAATATAATTTAAACAAAAATATAATTTAAAAATTTTAATTAACTTACAACAAATTATATTTTCTACAAAAGAACTAAATGAGACACAATAAAAATTTTGACATAGGAATGACAATGAATGATGCCTGTCATTCATTGTCATCATTGATGTGTAATATTTAAAAAAAAAATGGAAAATTTCACCTTGTTATAAAATTTTTTGCTATGTCTTTTACTATGGAATTGTAAACTTTGCTCAACGCAGGGCCGGCGAAAGTGGTGGTGCAAACGTGCACTTGCACCTACTGAAATTTCCAACTGTGCATGCACGATAATTTGTTATTTATATTTTACCCAGTAGAATCGCGCTAGTTCAAATTACACACCTAATTATACCTGCAACGTTTGCTGTCCTTCACTTGTCTTCCTCGCTCCTCTTCTTTTTTTCTATGGTGAATTCGCTTTTGTTGATGTGGTAAAAATAGAAATTTCCCTACCTGTCTTGATTTCAATCAACGAAATCATAAAAAGAAAACAACTATCAAGAGACACGGTAGTGTCTTGTGCTAAGTCCGCGTAACATTACATCGCAACATGATCTATGATCTGATGAAAAACAACGCTTCAAAATATGGTGTGCCGAGTAATCTTGCTGACGTCGTTACTTTTTTACGGGAAAATGTGGATCTGCTCAATTTGGTTCCGGAAATGGTGAAGCTCATTCACATATTGTTAACCATACCCGCATCTACATGCACGTGTGAGCGATAGTTTCTCTGCCTTGCGCAGATTAAAAACATATTTGAGATCGACGCTTTTAGCCGAAAGATTGGATCATTTAATTTTGTTAAACATTCATCGAGATCTTGCTTCAAAAATAAATATTGAGGCAGTAATGGACGAATTTATTAGCAGGGCTCAGGTGAGAAGGAATACCTTTGCCCAATAATTTTCTGTTCTAAAATTTCTTTATTGTTTTTGTTCTACACGTACATGGAAAATAATAAAAAAAATTATATTTAGCACTTAACTGTTTGTGCTTTTTTAATTCAGCATTTAGGTTCATTTTTGTAATTTTTCTCACAATTTGAGATCAAAACTTAACCCCCCCTCATTACAATTAAATTTTTAGTTTGCACCTACTGGGAAAAGTATAAAGTGCCGGCTATGGCTCAACGATTCTACTTTTGCACTACTTCAACATCATAATAACTTTATAAAGTTTTAACGTTCACGATAAGGAAATCACTTCCAAGTATTGAAGATTATAGTTTCATGATGAAGCAGAGTATCACTCTCATCATTGTCATAACATACAAGGAACTGTAAAAGAAAACAATCATAGACAGCGATTAAATTGAAGTTTTTTTTCCCTAATCTAGCTCCAGCTGTCTCGTGCTAAACGTTCCTGTGTGTAGTTTCGATGTTCTCATTTTTTTGAATGATTTGAGTAAGTCCTCCCATCGTGATGGGTCGCACAGTATCATGAAATTCTTCGTCATATTCATCGTCTGTATTGTTTTCGTACTTGAGCCCATCGCTGTAAATCAAACGACATTATAGAAACTAGTACAATATGACTTTAATTCGACTTTGAAACTCGCACAGTGAGGTATCCAACGCGATATTCGATTTATAATACTTTCTATGAAGTATTTAAACACTTACTGCGAGTATAAGTAATCTCTAATACATAGACGCGTTCCGACAAAGTTCTTGTAAATCAGATTCAGAAAAGCCTTCTGTATGTTTCGCTAACGTTGCGATTTCCACGTTGTCTGCGGTTGGCTCGTTTTTCAAAATCAATTGCAAAACTTTTAACCGTTGCTGCTCATTCTAAAATAGATATATTATTAGTATTATATTCTAGAATTTTAATCATAATATATTCTATAATCAGTATTCATAGTCCATTTTTATTTTAAGAACGTTGTTATGTCTTAAATACTTAAGACATATGAACCAATCATGAAGCATTTTAAGAAGTTTTATTTAAGATGTGTGTGTGTGTGTGTTTTAAAGACAATATAATATTTTCAGTGTTATGTATATGTATAATACATTTATTTTTTTACTTTTATTTTAATGTATTGTTTCGAGAAATATAAATAAATTAAGATATTGTATAAAGATAATATTGAAATATATATATATATATATTTCAATATTATATATTATAGATATATATATAAAGATAATATTGAAATATATATATATATTAAAAATTTACACACATACAATTATCTTTATACAATATCTTAATTTATTTATATTGCTCGAAACAATACATTAAAATAAAAGTAAAAAAATAAATGTATTATACATATACATAACACTGAAAATATTATATTGTCTTTAAGACACGCACACGCACACGCACACGCACACGCACACTTCTACCGCCTGGCGCTGGCCGAGAGCTGGCCGAGACGTTCGACGACGCGTTCGACAAAGAAAGAGAGAGAACTATACGTCGACACTCTTTTACCGCCCGACGCTGGCCGAGCGCTAGCCGAGACGTTCGACGACGCGTTCGGCAAAGAAAGCGAGAGAACTATATGTCGACACTCTTTTACCGCCCGACGCTGGCCGAGCGCTGGCACCATGGTAGAAGGATATATGGTATGCGCAAAACGACGCGTTCTCTCTCTAAAATCTGCTGTTTCTTTCTAATCGCGTCCCGCAAAAATACATATCTACCAACATAAGGAAATCCCTAGAATTCTAGGGATGTAAGTGGCGGTACATTGCAGAATTGACTAACTAGACTGTTACAATATACGAATGTGTATTATGCATAGATATATTACATATAGATAGAGCTTTGTACCATTTTTGCTATAGTGCAACACGTGCCAAGATAAATGACGGATTTTCCTCCTTCGCGCATGCGCATTCGTATATTTATCTCTGCGGACGCGCATCGAATACAGCACTTTTACATAAAATTAGGTTATATCCTTGGCTGTCATGGATAAACAGAAGATAAATGCGCGATTGCACATGCGCGAGGGAGGAAAAGATAATTTTATCTTGGCACGCAGTAAGATTCACAAAGCTCTATCTATATGTAATATATCTATGGTATTATGTGACATATTATACAATATAATATAATTAAATATTTATATAATTATATTTATATATATATTTATATGTATATTATAGAATATTGCCACCAAATTCTAGCCAATTAATTACAAAAACTAATTCGCACAAAATTAAAAGGAAAGAAATAATGTTGTGTCCTCGTGATGAAGACCGGTGCTAGGCACGTATTGAAATTAAAGCGAGTATTATAATTTAATGCGGTTTATTGCACTTTTGCACTCGGGCGTTACAATAGGTCCGCACGCACCGATGTACGTCTTAATACTAACTTATAACGGTCAAGCGCTACCAGCCTTATAGGCGATTTTCATTTGGCTTTATTTCGCGCCACAGCAGGCATAGCATACCGTTTTATGAAATGCAAAGAAATCGCAACATAATGCAATGCATATCACTAACATACCGCGCGCCTTGATAACCTCTGGTTTTCAATTTCCATCGCATACTAATGGTTGTTTTAAACTGAAGTCACTTAATACTAATTTGAACGCAAGAAGATAATAAATTGGTATATGCTTCGAACACGTTAACTAAAGAAAAGAAAAACAATCAGAGTGCCGACGACATTCAATTCTCCGAGCTACCCTGATGCGTGTCGACGGGTAGAACGCTTAATTTAGTCGCCGGTCTTTTGAATACTCCCGTGGCGGTTTTGATAACTGCCGCCCTAACGATTTGATCGCTGCCTGGACAAGTCTCCAAAACTCTTCCGAGCGACCATTTTAATGGCGGTAAACCGTCTTCTCGACAAAGAACCAGATGTCCAACTCGAAGCTGCGGTCCCTTATTCGCTTGCCATTTTGTGCGCTGCTGCAGCTGCAGTAGGTATTCGGAGGACCAACGCTTCCAGAAGTGCTGCCGAATTTGCTCGATGCGCTGCCACCTTGAGAGACGATTTAACTCAACGTCCGTTAGATTTGGTTCGGGATATGATATCAGTGAGCTGCCGATCAAAAAATGATCCTGGTGTTAAATAAGACAAATCGTTAGGATCGGTTGAAAGGGCTGTAAGTGGTCTCGAGTTGAGTATAGCTTCGACTTGTATGACGAGAGTGGAAGCTTCCTCAAACGTTAGCGCTGCATCCGATGCTACTTTATAAAAATGCCTTTTGAAAGCCTTGACGACAGCCTCCCATAATCCTCCGAAATGAGGAGCTCGAGGAGGTATAAAATGCCATTTTATACCATCAGAAGCCGTCGTATCAATAACTTTAGTCTGATGCTCTTCTTGCAACCACAGCCTTCTAAGATCTTCCAATTCACGATTTGCTCCAACAAAGTTTGTGCCATTGTCAGAGAAGACGTCCGCCGGCTTCCCTCTGCGTCCGATGAATCGTTTGAAAGAGCTAATAAAAGCATCCGTGGTCAAATTTGACACAACCTCCAGATGTACAGCCTTTGTAACCATGCACACGAATACTGATACGTAGCCTTTGATGCGTTTACTACCCCTGCGATGACTGTCGCGTAAAAGTATTGGGCCGCAAAAGTCGACACCTGTGCTGCTGAACGGCTTCCTTGGGGTAACCCGGTGACTTGGAAGGTCACCCATCAACTGCTCTGAGATTCGTGGCCTAGATCTGAAACAAGTAACGCAATGACGCAGTAATTTTTTCACGGTACCACGCGCCCTAATCGGCCAATATAATAGGCGTACAGCAGCGAGGGTTGCTTCGACTCCTGTATGCAAATTCTTCTCATGTTCATGCCTGATAACAAGCTCCGTAAACCTCGACCGATGAGGCAGCAGCACGGGATGCTTGACGTCCATTTGTAGTTCTGAATGTTTTAATCTGCCACCGACACGCAAGATGCCATCCTCGTCTATAAATGGGTTCAAATTCTTCAATCGACCTTTTCTTAAAATCCCCCCATCGTTGCGTAACATCTCCAATTCGTTGTGAAAGGCCAGCCGCTGTTCCCTTTTGATAAGAATTTTTCTTGCGTATTCTAATTCGTCGGATGATAATGGAACTGAGGACTTGGCGTCATGTTGTTTCTTGCAGTTTCGTACAAATCGTATGCAAGTAGCGATTACTCGAAGAACCCTTTTCAACGTTGAGTACTTAGCGAACGGATCGACCTCTGTCTGCACGTGCATGGCGCTTACTACCGGTTCCTCAAATTCACTTAATTGACTTTCGTCTAATTCTGGAGTCTCTGAAGATTTGCCAATGCTGCTTTCGCCTTGAAGCCATATGGGTCCGTTCCACCACAACTGCGAATTTATTAGCTCCCTTGGGATGACCCCTCTTGAGACCAAGTCCGCTGGGTTTTCCTTCGTTGTTACATGGTTCCAATCTTCTACTGAACTCATTTCCTGAATTTCGCCGATCCTGTGAGCAACGAAGACAGGTAACTTCTTGCTGGTAGCCTTTAACCAATGAAGTACTATTGAAGAGTCCGTCCAAAAATAAGTTTTATCGATATTAAGCTCCAAAGAACGTTTGGCTTTGCCCATTAACTGAACCAGCAATTGTGCTCCGCACAATTCCAGCCTCGGGATTGAAATAGTTTTAATAGGTGCAACTCGAGATTTAGAAACAATCAATTGTGATTGAATGGATCCGTGAGAGTTACTGCTTCGTACGTAGATACAGGCACCATAAGCCCGCTCGCTTGCGTCACAGAAACCATGAAGCTCAAATCGTATCCCTGGACCAGTTTCGATGACTTTGCGTGGAATGCTGAATTCGTTGAGTTCTTGAATTTCCTTGATGTAATTTGACCATTCCGTATGAATATCCGTGGGTAATGATTCATCCCAATTGATACGAAGCTTCCAAATTGTTTGAAGCATAATTTTAGCTGTCACTATAATAGGTCCTAGAAGACCGAGAGGGTCGAATATTTGAGAAATGTTAGATAAAATTGACCTTTTCGTATAAGAATTCGATTTTAGTTCTCTCAATGAGATTGCATATTGTAGCGTGTCTTTTACAGGATGCCATTGGATTCCTAACGTTCTTGACGATCCCATTTTGTCGAAATCCAACATGGCATTTCCAATTGATGATTCTGGCATGCCCTTTAGCAGGTCTTGACTGTTGGCCATCCACTTTCTGAGTGTAAAGCCTGCTAATTGTAACAAAGCTGTCACTTCATCGCGTACTGCCAATGCTTCTTTCTTGGAATTTGCCCCGGTTACTAGATCATCGACGTAAAAATCCCGACGTGATATTCTCGCTCCCTCGGGGAATTGATTCTCCTCTAGATTCGCCAATTGCTGGATGACCCTCGTGGCTAAGAATGAAGCTGGCGCTGTTCCGTATGTTAGCGTCAACAGCTCGTATGTTTTAATGTCGTCATTTGGATGCTCGCGCCAAACGATACGCTGCAAAGGAACTTGAGCCTTGTTCACCAACACTTGCCGATACATCTTGGCCACGTCCGAAGTTAAGACGTATTTAAACGTGCGAAATCGAAGTAATATGGAGAGCAGTTCTTGCTGCACGACTGGACCAACCATTAAGGCATCGTTCAATGAACGTTCGCTTGATGTCTTGCTTGACGCGTCAAAGACGACTCTCAGTCTGGTGGTGTTACTCGTCTCCTTCACGATGCAGTGATGCGGTAAATAATAATGTGGGCGCACGTCCCACGTAGACATGCCAGATTTAATTTCCCTCATGTGCTGCAAACTCAGATATTCGCGCATGAACTCGACGTACTCTTTTTTGAGCTGAGGGTCCTTTTCCAATTTCCGCTCCAGAATTTTGAATCGATGAAGAGCGATCTCTCTTGACTCTCCTAATTCCTGAAGCACCTCCGGCCTCGTTGGCAATGACACAATGAATCGGCCGTCAGTGTCGCGCTTGTAATTTTGAACAAAATGCGCCTCACAAACGCGTTCTTCTGGTGTTCGTGTATCTTGCCTCGCCATTTGCTCGATCTGCCAAAACCGTGTAAGATCTGCGTTGAGCTGATCGTTGATAAGGAAGTTGCAAAGCGTGGCCTTTGCTTGATGCCTTTGCGTTGTAAGGCTGCCACTGACAATCCAGCCTAATAGCGTCTTCTGCCAAAAGGGCTGATCCGTGGAAAATCTGATTTTACCTACGCATAGAAGCTCCAAATATATCTCTGCCCCAATAAGCAAATCTACGCCAGATGGCTCATTAAATTCAGGGTCGGCTAAAGTTATGCCATCCGGAATTTGTAACTCATCTAATCTGAAACGATCGCTTGGAAGATTTTGCGTGATTCTTTCAACTACTAGGCAATTGATCTTGGCTTGAAAACCATTGAGTCTCGATCGCATCGTTAGCTCTACCCTGCTCAGTGTTTGTGCCGTCATTCCATCCAATCCTGCAATTGTTATCCGCGCATCATGCCTTTTGAGACCTAATCTCTTGACGCAATCATTCGTAATGAAACAAGATTGTGCTCCACCATCCAGAAGAGCTCGGCACTCAACTGGTTTGCCTTTGATATTCAGGATGTTGACCCTTGCTGTTGAGAGAATTACCTGTCGATCCTGACTAATTGTGGCATGGTTTACGCTTGTGGCGACTACTCTTTCGCTATCCTTGGAAGTTGAGATTACTTCACCTTGAGTATTAGACGACTCCGAATGCTTGGATGTTTGCTCCGTGTGTAGCAGTGTATTGTGACGCTTACTACACTTTCGACACGATCCTGATGTGCATTGCTTGGCTATATGAGGTGCAGGCTTCAAGCAATTCAAGCATAGTTTGCGTGACCTTGCCTCCTGTATACGCCTGTCCACTGCTAGATTCAAATATTCGGTACATCTGTAAATGGCATGATCTTCTTTACCACAGTAAGCGCACTTGGCATTCGTTGTGGTTACATAAGCTGCTGTGCTTTTGCTTGTATTGACTTTGCCTCCTTTCGCATTAGTCAGTATAGTTTGTGGTGTACGCGATGACGCTTCCAACACTCTACAGCGTTGTGCTAAGAAATCTGCTAGCTGATCGAAAGTGGGTATTTGACCCCTTTTTATTGTTGTTTCCCACTCCTTGCTTGTTGTTTGATCCAGTTTGCTCGTCACTAAATGAATTAATAAATCATCCCATTGAGTCGTAGGCCTTTTTAAAGCTTTAAGTGCACGCAAATGTTTTATCACGCTATCTAAAAGACTCCTTAGTGATGAATGATTCTCCCTGACCAGAACCGGTTGTTCGAATAAAGCCTTAACGTGTTTCCGAATTATTAGGCAGTCATCATCGTACCTTTCCCTGAGTATTCTCCAAGCCTCAATATAATTTTCTTCCGACGCCTCGAGCGAACTGATGACATCCTTAGCTTCTCCTGTCAAGGCGGAGAAGAGATACTGCATCTTTTGTACGCTTGGAAGTGTCAGATTTTCGTGAATCATGCTCTGAAACATATTTCGAAATGGAATCCAATCTTCATATTTACCGAAAATGCGGGCAGACTAACGCGAGGCAATTTCAAATGCCCATTTGACGTATTACTTTCCTGTGTTGCTGGAGTTCCTCCCCTGAGGTTTAGCGTAGCTTGTGTAATATTATTGTGATGTGGCGATTGAAGATGTCGCAATCCTTGCTCTTTGTTACTAATTAATGTTTCAAATTCAACGGTGATTGAGAAATATTTGTCTTCGAATGTGCTCTTTTGTTCCATGTGACTTTCTTCATTTTCCTCTTGCGCCTCGATTTCTTCAATCGCTGACTGTGCGTCATTGAAAGCATCCCAAAGATCACTCACCTTTTGCAATCGCTGACGGAGTTCGATAACTGATGTCTCCTCGACGCTCAGACTATCCAAGTACGTACGATGCCTGGTGAGACTTCCTTTGATTTGCTTGCGTTTTGCTTTGTATGCCCCGAGATGAGCCTCAGCCATTGTTGATGTTTTTAGTGTGAACGTTATCACTTTAGGTTATGATGTCGGTAATGCAGACTCGTACTCGCGATGCTTGTGGGTTCTCATGTAAATCGGCCTGTGATAAGCAGATGTCCTTTAAGAACGCAGTACATGAAAACTGTCTCCCGCGCGAATGAAGAACAATTATTATGGCGCTGCAATATGGCGGACGAAGGATCCAGCACAAAATCCAGAAACTTCGATGCATAAATGTCCTCTCGATTTCCTTGCGCTAACGGGCTCTTTATCACGTGCTCGCGAAACTAGATTAAGCGCTCGGCGATTAATTTCTTTCCACTCTGAATCGCGATGTCATTGGCGTATTGCAGAATTTCGGCGACCCCACTGAAGAAACGCTTGCGAAACTTGACTTCTTTCTGTATTTTTCCGGAATATCCGATATTCCGAGATCCGGCTCGAAGGACCAAATGTTGTGTCCTCGTGATGAAGACCGGTGCTAGGCACGTATTGAAATTAAAGCGAGTATTATAATTTAATGCGGTTTATTGCACTTTTGCACTCGGGCGTTACAATAGGTCCGCACGCACCGATGTACGTCTTAATACTAACTTATAACGGTCAAGCGCTACCAGCCTTATAGGCGATTTTCATTTGGCTTTATTTCGCGCCACAGCAGGCATAGCATACCGTTTTATGAAATGCAAAGAAATCGCAACATAATGCAATGCATATCACTAACAAATAACAAGAATAAAATTTTTAATAACAAGAGTAAAATTTTTAATAATAAGAATAAAATTTTTAAAATAACATTTTAATTAACATTTTAAAATAACATTTTTAATTTTTTGTATCATTTCTGTAGCTTTTTCCACATCTTTTTTTTTCGACTAGACGAGTTATTTGAACAAAAAAAGTCTCAAATCAGACTCAAATTGTGTACAAATGTTATTGCACATTGTTTATTGTCGACTAGACGAGTTATTTGCACTTTCTTTTTGCAGAAAGAACATTCATTTTTGTCAGTTTTTTTTCTTCCTTTCTTGTGTATCCTTTTTTATTAATTTCCTTTACTCTGATGTATGTGCGAGTTCTAACGAGGCATTGTAACACTTCCTTAGGTACCCAATTTGAATCATATCCGTAGCTTTTAACGAGGGAGACAACTTTTCGGATGACGTAGTCTTCCTTTGAAAAGCCTTCACCGTGGAAAGCTACAAAACATTCATCCACAACTTTACTTAGATTCACTACTGAAATATATTGATCTATGAAACTATTATTATTAGTAGGACTAATTATGTATTTGTATTGTGATACATACCGACAAGATACTGACGTTGTTGGAGTTTCATGCTGACCTGTCATATCTGTCTCATCTAGCTGTCTCTTAAAACTATTTTTTCCTCTCTTCTTCTTTGGTTGAACAAAAGATTTGGGAGTAAAGTGTACGGAACAAATTCGTGCTAAAATAACAGATAAAATTGATTACACGTTACAAAACTTTTCTGATCTTTCAAACAAGTTTTCGTTACTTCATGATATCTAAATAAATAAATTTGAATTTTATCATGCAGAAGCATACCGTTAACGACGTTAGAAGGCAATACGACCTCTCCAATGCGCCGAAACCATCCTTCACGGATTATTTCGTTATCCGGTAATTTATGAAAATTTGCTTGCTCGGATGTGCATGTTCTGCAATTATTTTTGCAAATTTTCACTATGCAGCGCACCATTTTTAATGATTTTTCACATTTCACGTCACTCACGTTTCGACAGAAAATGTCAACAATAACTATATATATAATAAACTATATATATAACACAAAGTGAGATGGAAGAAAATAATCAGAGAGTGCGAAAAGGACGCTATACACCAGTCGTGCAAACTTTTCAAAGCTAAACATTTCGTTTTTCGCAGTTGTCCGCTCTGTATTTTTCTTGCCGCCGAAGGCTGAAAAGGAGCGTGGTTTACGAGTTTTGCGCACACCATGTATCCTTCCACCATGGCTGGCACCCACGGACAGCCATCCCCACCCTATCCCCACCACCTACTTCGGCGTGCTGTTCCGTCTGCAAGTTTGCATCACTGGGCACCACGTGAAGCGATGGATCATTCGAGTCCGATACATTGGAGAATGCGGTCGAGTCATTCTCTTTGTCCCGGGAAGTCCTCGCTTCCTGTTTGTTCGCTCGAATTATAATATAATACGTTCGATTAAGTTTCTCGAGTCCCCTGCGTATATCGCTTTTGATCTGTGATCTTATTATTGTGTAATGCTGGAAAGTCTTTGTCCTGGGATTAATAAACTCGCCTTTGTTCTCAAAGTCTTTTCCCGCCTCATAGCTAACCTAACCATATTTCAGCCCATTTTACATTATATTACTTTCAACATTATTTTTTTATACGTATTACGAGTATATATAAACTACTAAAGTATCTGCAGATATTTTGATCCGTGTCAAAAATATGTAATAACTAATCAATCATACTTTAAGTATGGGTACACTCGATGTTATTTACCATGTAAGAAGTTAATAGCCAAAAATTCTCGCCAGTTGAAAAAACAGTTGATACAATCAACCAAAGTACAAATCAAACACAAAAAATATAGAACAATAATAATGAATGAAAAGAAAAAGTATAAAAGAATAAAAATCAAGGTTCTATCTGTAATGTTAAAACAAATTGTGTTGGAATTATTAAAATAGAAGACATTACTTAATTTATTTTATTTTTACATTTTAGCTCGTGAAATTGAAAGCCGAAGTTACCCAAATGAAAAAAAAATACAAAAAGGTAAATAAAGCTGTGATAGAAAAAGAAATTTCAAATTTGCCTCAGGTGCAACAGGAGGCTGTCAGAGCGTGTTTCTCTACAGCAAAATAGCAAAGGATGACGATACACTAAACAATGGGTGTATGAATGTTTACTCACGAGAATTAAAAATAGAAAAGCTCTACGAATATCTGAGATCACATGAAATTCTTCCCTTACCCCATGTTAACATTCTAAATAAGTACGTGAAATGTATGGGCATACAAATAGTACATACGAATTTAATAGCACCATGTTTAATATGTTGCGTCGCAAAGCTGAACAGATGAATTTGTTGAACAAAGAGGTATGTATAATATTATTGCAAGGTAGAAAAATTTAATTTGAGAAAAAATATTTATATTGTTCAATCACAGGTTTTCTGCTTGTTGATGAAATGTAATTGAAGTCCTAAAGTTTGACAGGGACTCTTGCCAGTTTCATGGATTTGTAAACTTGGGTGATCATACACCTGAATATCAAAAACATGAGATGGGTGATTATGCTCTTGTGTTTATGTTCCAGCCGTTTCGTGTCTCATGGGTACAAGCAATCGCATTTTTTCACACCAAAGGTTGTGCCAACAGCAATGGCTGCGTTCAGCAGCAGAGCAGATCAGTGAGCGATCAGTGATTATTGGTCCTTTCTGTTAGATCCCGAAATTTAGACCAATTATGTTGACGCATTAAAAAGAATTACTCAACTGTTGAGTCTGCTGAACGCACCCAATGTATTACAAAGTCTTGTCTTCGAATGTATCATACTTCTCGAAGAAAGTGGATTTTATTGTAATGGAGTTACTACAGATGGGGCAAAGTGGAATCGAAGTATGTGGAAGAAATTTGGGATTATCGAAAGCAACATTTCTTATTAGCATCCGATCTTGAAAGAAGATGTGGTTTCTGTCGGATTTCCCCCATCTAATCAAAAACTTCTGCAATTTCATTATATCCCAGCTGAAAATATGGGTAAAATATTTTATTTGATACAGACATTTTATAGTAATATTTTATGCTTTGCGAAAAAAAGAAGTAATACAAAATAAAAAAATGTTACACACGAACAAGCTGTTTGCTCTGCTGAGGCAAGAAAACAAAAATAGAAAGAAAAATATAATAAAATCAATCCACAGATTGAAATCCTCGTTTTCAACACACACAGTCAAGAACCTTAACAGTCAGGCCCTGTCTCCATCCGAAGTCTCTATACTCTCGAAAGGACACAATTTCGCGGTCACTCCCACTAGCATTCCTACAGAAGAAATTATCAGCCAAATTGAAACGGCTATCTTCCACCTCCCATCCGAAGCAAGCAACGACATTAGACAACGGTCAGTCAACATCCTCCGCAAGGCAAAACTTCCCAGCCAAAACATCAGCAGAGAAGAACGCTTGGCACTCCAAAATTTGAGACAGAATAATAACATTCTAATTCTGCCGGCGGATAAAGGAAATGCCACAGTGGTAATGGACAAGGAAGACTACTGTAATAAGGTCAATGCTATGCTCTCGGATTGCAACGTTTATAAAAAACTTAAACGCAACCCGACCTCCACCATAGAGAAAAAAAAACATCCTTTCTCCTCAAGAATGCAGGTCTCCCTCCTGAAACTATTAAATATCTAATCTCTCGGGAATCCTCGGCTCCTAGACTCTACGGTCTTCCCAAGATTCATAAAGAATCAGTGCCCCTACGCCCCATTGTCAGCAATATCGGTGGACCGCCACCTAGCCCGCTACCTCACCAAACCCCTCCAAAAACTCACTGGTCTCAATGATTCCCACATTAAAAACTCTATCAATTTTGTGAGTAAAATTGCAAAAATCAAAACAAAACCCAATGACATCCTGGTGAGTTTTGATGTGGTTTTACTGTTTACAAATGTCCAAGATACATTGAACATTATTAAAAAGTCCGATAGACTCCCTGTCAACTTCTTCCCATTAATAGAATATTGCCTAACTTCGACCTACTTCCAGTTTCAAGGAGAGTTCTTTGAACAAACTTCTGGAGCAGCAATGGGATCACCAGCGGTGTGCCAAATACAGCCACTTTTCTCAATCAGCCTTAGCTGAACACTGGATGGAGACTGGACATTCCGTGCAGTACGATAAGTCTACCATACTGGCCCCTTCACAAAGCTATTTCGCCAGAAAATATCGTGAAGGTCTGGAAATTTTGAAATATCCTGACAACCTCAACCGTGACAAAGGTCTTCAAGTAAATCCTATTTGGCATATCGTCCTCCCGGGTTTTTTAATTGACCAGCCGATAAATTAAAACATTCTGATTGGCTGACCAAATCAACCCCCCCTCTCCCCACCAGGAACAACAGGGGTATATAAGGACTACCGCAACCGAAGAGAGCTCAGAATCGGAGCTCCTAGCCCTGATGATGCAAGCTGCAATGTTTGCGAAACGTCGGCAAAGTGCCCAACACGCACGTGGCATCCATCCGGAAACCCTCTCGGTTAACGATATCAATGGCCACGAAAGTCTTAAAACTAAAATGTTTTGTTCTCTCATGATACTCTGGGTTTTTTTACAAGCTTGATTGTACTTTGATTATTGACATAGAGTACAGTTGACAAAGACGGCTTGGCATAGCCCAGACTGGAGAGCAGTTTTGTTGACCAAATAATCTTTTTTGTTACTTCTGCTGTTGCAACATATTCGGCTTAAGTAGTGCTGAGTAATATTTGCTTCTGAGAGCACCAACTGATTAATCCATCAGTAAAGCAGAAAGCGTAACCTGTGGTAGACTTCTCGAGGTCGCCTGCAATCTGCATCGGAGTAACCTGTTAAATAGGATTTACTCCCACCCATTCTGAAGGTTATACCACAATGAGTTGTACCTATTAGGTATTTAAAAATTCGTTTAACTGCATTCCAATGCTCAACACTGTTCAAATACTGACTAACTTTACTGACTGCAAAGGTGATGTCTGATCTGGTTACGATAGAAGGAAAATTAGAGAACCAACAGTTTCTCGATAAGGTACGTTTGTCAATATTGAGCTATCATCTTCTATTGGTAGAAATATTGCGTTCGGGTCTGCAGGTACGCTCACTGCTTTTGCTTGACTGAATCCAAATTTGCCTATGATTCTTTTTGTATACGACGTTTGATGAAAACACATGGTTTTTGTTGTTCTATTTCTAGTAATCTCAATACCTGCAAAATAACGACTATCACCAACTGTTATTTCAAAAGACTTGGAAAGTAAATCAATTATTTCATGCAGATTGTCTTTGTTTTTCTAACTAATAGACCGTTATCTACAAAAGAGCTAAATATATATTTTCATCTTTGAATGCGCCGGTAAATATGCATAGATCTGCCTCGCTAGGCTTGAGATCGAACTTTTTCAGAAAATTAATGAACATGGCGTTCCAACATCTAGTGCTTGTTTCAAGCCATATAACGACTTTTGCAATTTACAGACAAGATTATGTTTAGAATTTACATTTAACCGTCTAGAATACTCATGACTTTCTCTTTTAAATTATTGTACAGGAAGGCGGTTTTTACGTCGAATTGAAGAGTCTCCAATCCCGCTCCATCACCATGGCTAGGAAGATCCTTAGTGAGTCGTATCGCACAATTGGAATAAACGTTTCACTGTAGTCGACTCCTTTTTTTGTTAGAAACCTCTGACGCATAGTCGAGCTTTGTGTTTCGGCAACGTTCCATCTGTGTTTTTCTTGAGATCCACTTTGAGTCGATTGACTGGTGAGAGGGTTCCCTGGGTATGACCTTCCATGTTTTATTGAATTCATGAGCCCTTAGCTCCTCCTCAATGGCTTTAGTCCAGTCCTTGGCCTCAGGACAGGTTACAGCTTCTCTGTAACTGCTGGGAATATTATATTCTACAACGTTATATTCATACCTTTTTGGTGGACGTATCGAGAATCTAGTCCGTAGGAGTCTCTTTGTTACGTCGACCAGTAGGTAGTATTTCGTTGTCAGATTGCGTCTCGGATTCACTCTGTGCGTCATTGAGCTTGTCATTGGTCTCGTTTTTGTTGGTAATTTCCACAACTTGGTCTTTGTCATTGGCATTGGTTTCTTCAAAAAGACTGACTTCTAGACTTCTTTTCTCTTCGCTGGACGTACTGCTTTCTTTTTCTTTGAAGATGACGTGGAGACAGTGACACTTTTTGTCTCCTGACAAAAGAGGTAGTTGATTAAATCGTTTTGGTAGCCAACTAGGAGCATTTTCTTGGCTCTTGGATCAAGTTTCTTTAGTAGCAGCTTTGGAGTATGTACATATGCTTCCAAACCGAAAATACGCAGGTGCTTTAGCTCTGGCTTCTTGCCTGTCCACATTTTGTAGGGCGTGGTCAGTGGACATTGCTTTGTGGCAATTCTGTTTAACAAGTATACTGTGTTCTCAGTTCAAAGATATTTGGGTAAGTTTCTTGTTAGGAGCACAGTTCTAGCACATTCGATGATAGTGCAATAATCTCTTTCAGAACGTCCATTTTGTTTGTATGGCCATTTTGTTTGATGGATAATGCCTCTCGAGGACAAGAACTTCTTTATTTCTCGATTTACATACTCGGTGCCGTTGTCCGAGCACAAGATTTTTATCTTGCTTCCGAATTTGTCAGCTTGGTTTCATATTCTTTGAACTTGTCAAGAATTGTGTTTGTTTTAGGAAGCAAACTGTTCGATAGCCTGATGCATCGTCTTTAAATGTGACGTAGAATCTGATTCTATTTAGGGATTCAACGCACATGGGTCCTCCTACGTCGGAATGTATGAACTCATCCGGTTTGTACTTTGTTCTGCATTTGTTTGAACTTTAATCTATGAAACTTACCTAGACTGCATTCACAAAATAGATTATCTTAGTGACATCCAGATTAGGTAGCAGCCCGCTTTTAACCATTTTACGCATCGACTTATTAATATGTCCGAGACATTCGTGCTATGTCTGTATGTTGGATGTAGCTGTATTGACTTCGGCGTTTTTTTGAGGCACTATTGTTTGGAACATCATGCGATAGATGTTGTTTTCTTGACGAATACCACACGCGATCACCTCGCTATCACGTGTCACAATTGTCTTTCCGTTTTCAAACGTCACTTTGAAGCCTTTTTTGTCTAATACGCCGACTGAGAATAGATTCTTTTGCACTTTAGGTACATCGTCTATTCGTGATTTACTCCATTTTCAGTTGGAATTCTTGAGAATTTCCACCGTGCCTATTCCACGCACTTCGTAAATTCCTTCCTCACCAAGAGAAAGAGTTTTACCACTCACTGGTTTCATATTCACGAGCCAGTCACGATGTGAGGTTATGGACTCACCGCTGTCTGTAATCCACACATCGCATGTGTTTTTCTTCAGCAGATCACGCGCCGTCAGCACACATTGTTTGTGATCGAGCTTCATTACGTTTGCCCTTGTAGAAGTTTTTGCACAAGACTTAGAGTGTTTATTGTTTTTATTGCTTAAATGTTACAAACGCGCAGTTTGAATCGTCTGTCGGCTTCGTTTTCTTCTTTTGTTCCTTGTCTTTATCCTTCTTTCTACACTCGTATGCAAAATGTCCTTTCTTTTTACAGTAGAAGCACATTACTTCTCTTTTATATCTGGTCTGTCCTTGAGATCACTTCTTTGTGCTATTTTTTGCTTTCCACTGCGAGACACTACGGCAGAAGCACTCAAAGTTGTGTCCGTGAGTCTTTGTTCTTCTTTTATTAACTGTTTGCTCAGGTTTTCGACCGTTTGTTGATCTGGCGGAACACTGTCTCACACTATTTTCAGAATATTTTGGTGGCAGTGAGGCTATTGTTTTGGCCATAATAGTCACTTTGGATACAGGCTCGCCAAAATCGGTTAGCTGTAGAGCCATGTTTTGAACACGGAATTTGCTTCTATCCTGTACTCGTGGAACCTTTGCGTGAGAATCAGCTTATTTGTAGCTGATCTCTGTTTGTGAATTGCGCTTGTTCCACATGTCCTTGGCTGTTGTACAAACGATGAGACTTTCCACTTGTCGAGTTTCCATCGATGTGGATATCAAAAATATGGCTTTAGCATTGTCTTTCATTGCTTGGCAGCCGAATTCTGATCAACCGGCATCTGTCGCGTTCCGTCGACTACGTCATTGATTCTGTAGGCAGTTAATCTTTTTTAAAGCCACGTATATTGCAAAATATTGATGCTCTTCTTTTGAGATCTAATATATATCATTTCTGATATCAGTCTTTTTTGGTAATTAGATTCTATGTCAAGAATCCTAACATCGCTCCAATCAAATGAATGGTTACACTGTAACATATGCTCCGCAACAACCGAATGCTTAGATGGATCCTGTCTCGCGTTAAATTTATGTTCTTTTAGTTTGGTTGCTAACTGCCTTTTAGTTTGTCCTACGTAGGAAGCCTCGCAGTACATTGGATTTTATAAACTACGTTACTCTTTTCTAATTTTTTTGTACTGTCTTTTGGGACTCCGATAAAACTATTGAGCTTATTTGTACATCTTAATCCTAAATTCAGGTCAGATTTCTTTAACCAAGCCGAAATTTTATTAGTGATTTTTTCTATGTATGGTAATGTTATGAATTGTTTTTGTCTATCATTGGAGATGTCAAACGGTAATATTGTATTTTTATTATTTTGTGTAGTTGAGATGTGTTTGTTCAATCTTTTTTTAATGCAATAAAAAATCATGTCCAACAGATAATCATTGTCCAACAATAATCTGATGCACATATTGATATTTTTTTCATGGAATTTTGGGTGGGAAAGAAATATTGTTCGGTCTATCAAATTATATATTATGTCTTTTTTGTGGTTGTAAGAATGTTCAGAGAGAAATGATAGGAATCTACCTGAAAAAGTTCTTTTGTGGAACCAATCTAAACTAATCTTTCTGTCATGTATTAGGTGTACAACTTTGCTTCCGCCGTTTTCCTATAGATGGCTTTAGCGGTAAGTGGTGGTCGAAATAAATAGATCATAGACGTCATTCAATAAACTTGGACATCTGTCAACTTAACCCCATAGAAACATTAGTCGATTTGTGTCTGTATCATAAAGTTATTCTCGATTAAAAATGTCAGTTTACGAGCCAAATTCTCGTCATTTGCGGGAGGTTTTAATTTTCTGCTTCAATATGAAGAAATCTGCGTCTGAGGCTCATCGAATGCTCTCAAATACTTATGGTGAGGCCGTTATTAGTGAAAGAACGTGTCGTGAGTGGTTTCAACGCTTC
The DNA here is from genome assembly GCA_901521435.1 of Crematogaster levior. Lineage (NCBI taxonomy): Eukaryota > Metazoa > Arthropoda > Insecta > Hymenoptera > Formicidae > Crematogaster > Crematogaster levior. Next base: position 70,092 of record CABEGB010000982.1, read on the forward strand.
AAGAACGGTGATTTTGATGTCGAAGACCGGCATAGCGGTGGAAGAGAGAAGGTTTTTAAAGATGCAGAATTGGAGACATTACTTGATCAAGACTCGTGTCAAAATCAAGAAGAATTGACACGATCATTGGGAGTGACTCAACAAGCCATTTCAAAACGCCTCAAAGCCATGGGAATGATTCAGAAGCAAAGAAATTGGGTGCCGTACGAGTTGAAGCGAGAGATGTTGAACGGCGTTTGTTTGCTTCTAAACAGCTGCTTGAAAGGTAAAGACGGAAGGGATTTTTGCATCGCATTGTGACTGGGGACGAAAAATGGGTTCATTACGATAACCCCAAGCGCAGAAAATCATAGGGAGTTCCCGGCCATGCTTCCACGTCGATGGCCAAACCGAATATTCACGGCTCCAAGGTCATGCTTTGTATTTGGTGGGACCAGCTCGGCGTAGTGTATTATGAGCTGTTAAAACCGACTGAAACAATCACAGGCAATCGGTATCGAACGCAATTGATGCGTTTGAGCCAAACATTGAAAGACAAACGGCCGCAATACAACGAGAGACACGATAAAGTGATTTTGCAGCATGACAATGTTCGACCCCATGTTGCGAAAGTGGTCAAGACATACTTGACCACTTTCGTAACATACGAAACGTTGAAATGGGAAGTCCTACCCCACCCGCCGTATTCTCCTGACGTTGCTCCCTCTGACTATCACTTGTTTCGATCAATGGCACACGGCCTGGCTGACCAGCACTTCCGGTCTCATGAAGAAGTAAAAAATTGGATCGATTCGCGTGGATCGCCTCAAAAGATGACCAGTTTTTTCGACGCGGGATTCGTACGCTGCCCGAAAAATGGGAGAAAATAGTGGCCAGCGATGGACAATACTTTGAATCATAAATGTACAATCAGTTTTTTACAATAAAGCCTCGAATTTCGGAAAAAAAACGGCGGAAGCAAAGTTGTACACCTAATAAGATAGCTGATCTTTTTATATAATATGACTACGGCATTCTCACTGCGAAGAGGATGCAGTTCTACATATCAATTTTTATAAGAGAATATGTATCGTTGCGTCACTGAAGAGGACTCTGTGAGTTTGAAACGCGTTTGACATATTTCTTGACATTTGTGTATTATCATGTAAAATTTTTTTCAATATACGAACTTATTTATTATAATTAACTCATTGTTACCTGCGAAAATGTCCGGCTCTTAAAAGGCTTATATGTGTATTTATATATATATTTTTTAATATAAATGTAACAGTGGATTTTCGCTTGTGCTACGGATAGCCACGGGTATCCAGTGTCCGGGCGGCGGGATCGAAGGTTGAGTAATGAGGCGTTCGTTTAATCTTAAAACTAGGTTTATTCTATTACTACGTCTTATACATTAAGCTATTTACAATATTTACAAGATCCGGTACTGCCGGCTTAAGGTTTCGTTGTTGACGCTGGTGCGCGTGAATGCGGCTTAACGCGGCCGTAAGCGTTCGGTTCGGTCCGTCGGTGTTCGGCGGTCTGATCTCGCGGACTGAAATCGGGCGAGATCGGCGGATTTCGCGGTCCTTCGGCGGCGCGACGCTAGTCGCGGAGATCGGACGGAATCGGCGGGCTTCGCGGTATCTCGGCGGCGCGGGTCTGCTCGCGGAGATCGGGCGGAGTCGGCGGATTCCGTCTTACTTCGGCGGTTCGGTCGCGGATTAATTCGCGGTGTGAATTAAAGGGATGATCGGAGAGGTGGAGGGCCTCTCATCACGAGGCGGGGGTTGCCGCTCAGCTCGCGGCGTGTCACTCAGTACGTGGTCTTAGGAATGACTACTCAGCGCGTAGTCGGTTAGAAATACAAGCGGTGAATTGTCGCTCAGCACACGACTCTCGTAGATGCTCAGCTCGCACCCTGGAGGATTTGCTCGCTCAGCACGCGGGCGGATAGGATCCGGAGACTATGTCCCGGTGGAAAGACCTCAGCTCGCTGGTCGTAGGAAACATCTTTAACGCTGACAATTCGGCGTTATTTATACCTGTAGGTTGGTGACAGGCGGGTTGGTGCGGCGCGGAAACAATTGTTTATGTCGGGGGTGACTTGTTACAGTAACGCTTCGTTTCCCGGATGAAATATCTGGGCCTCACCCTGGATAGCGAGTGGCGGTTTGACGCGCACTTCGACCTGCTGGGCACGAGAGTGGAGGGGACGGCGGCCGCGCTAGGCCGGCTGCTCCCCAATCTTGGTGGACCGGGGGTGGGGGTGAGGCGCCTCTACGTGGGGGTTATTCACTCGATGGTCCTGTACGGGGCCCCGGTGTGGGCAACGGATCTGATGGCCTCGCGGCGCGGCGTTGATATTCTGCGCCGCGTGACGCGGAAAATGGCCATCAGGGTAGTACGCGGGTACAGGACCATCTCCCACGTGGCGGCGTCGGTGCTCTCTGGGGTGCCGCCGGTTGACCTCTTGGCGGAAATGTATGCCACGGTCTACGAAGACCGAGCTGCATACCGTCGGGAGGGGGTGGCCCTAGTTGGCAGAGAGGTAGAGGCCATTAGGCGTCGGGCCTGGCAGGTCATGGTGGAGAGTTGGAGGGAGAGGCTCGAGGCGGTGCCGAGAGTCGCGGGCGAAGACAATGTTGTCGGAGCGATCCGACAACATTTTGAGGAATGGATAGGAAGGAGCTGGGGGGTGTTATCCTACTGGCTGACGCAGATGCTCTCCGGGCACGGATGCTTCGGGGAGTATCTGCGTCGAATAGGAAAGGAAAGAACGGCTTGTTGCCATCATTGTGGCGCGGCGGCGGATTCCGCGCGTCACACGAGGGAGGACTGCCCCGCATGGGATCAAGAGAGACGCGAGCTGTCCGCTGTGATCGGCGGCGATCTGTCCCTGGTGGCAGTGGTCGCCGCCATGGTGGGTAGCGCAAACGCGTGGATGGCGGTGGCCTCCTTCAGTGAGAGCGTCATGCTCCAGAAGGAGGCTGCCGAGAGAGAGAGGGAGCAGGAGCGGGGCCTTGATCCCGTGGATGGCAGCGCGGACCTTGCTGGGGGATGACGTAGGCCGCGACTGAGGAGGGGCCACGTTCCTCCTCGGTCGCCATAGGTCATTAGGTCTGCAGCTCGGCTTCAGCGGGGGCTCAAGCCGGCATTGCACGCAGATCCAAACAATGGGAGTGGAGACGGGATGGTCGTGGCCCCATCCCGTCTCCAACGTAGGTGGAAGCGGTGCGAGAGGTAGTTCTCTCGTGTTGCTGGAATAAGGGAGGAGTGCGACACATTGCGCAACGCGCACTTTGGTCTTGGGGGCGGTGGGGTGCTGGTTGTTTTCAAGCTGAGTTCCCAGCTCCCCCTCCAGTTCCCCCCCCAGAACATAACCAAGGAGGTAGGCCACCGTGGAGTTTTAGCCGGTAGAAGTCCGGCACTACCCTCCTCTCTCCCCCAGAGAGGAGGGTGTCCATGAGGATTTCTCCACGTAAAAAAAAAAAAAAAAAGTAACGCTTCGTTACATAAATTAATACGACGTAACATAAAGAATATAAATGAATGAAATAATATAAATGAATGAATATAAATGAATGAATATAAAAGAATATAAAAAAATATAAAAGGACAGATAAAATAACTTTTGGAAACGCGAGATACTCATTTTTTAAATAAACTTAAACACTACATATACAGGGTGGGGAAAAAGTACCGGGACACCTAAATAACTTCTGAACGGTTTGAGATATCGGATTGAAATTTACGGGGTTACAATAGTATCACACAATCTATCACATAACACCAAAAACGCCCATTTTAACATCCCCGGGGGGTGGGGGAGAAGGGAGGCGAAAAAATCTTAAATGGAATATGGGATCGAGTGAGGTTTGTTTGAAAGAGCTTTTCGAGACAAGAACAACGCGATGTCGCCGAGGTCTCTACGATTTTTTTTCGCAGAGTTATGATCATTTAAACATTGAGATTTCGCAGTAGCGGAGGGTGTGTGTGCGTATGTGCGTGCGTGCGTGTGCAAGACCGGGTGTGTGTGTGTGTGTGTGCATGTACGTGTGTGCGTATGTGCGTGCGTCAAACTGTTTCGTACTTGCAATGCGTACCGAGAGTACTTGTCATGGTTCGCGTAATTCAAGGAGCAGCATCCACCCTCTGGGACGATCCGTGCTCGCTTAATCGATCGGTCGATAAATCAAAACATGAATTATTCCCAAAACCGTAACACTGCCGTTTATTGTCAGCGCACGTGGTTTCAGTTTTTCGTTTCCAGGTTCTTCCTCGAAGTTTGGATCACACGGTTGAAATTGATTTCAATCTTAGATATTTCAATCGTACCCAAGTTCTGTTCGATTTTCGCTTCCCGAGTTAATTTTTGAACATTCATTACAGTTTACTGTATCACAATCCGTGATTTTTACTCTTCGCTGTATTTTTAATAACTTTTAACACTTGAATATCCAAGTATTAGTTTATATAGTTTTTATCTCTTCAGTCAACGATGTTACGTCTTTCTGAACGAGAACGCATATCTCTTTTGATGATGAGAGGCCGGGGCGATCGATTGAGATCGTACAATGACGTGAGACAGCTTTTCAATGAAGGTACTGCCATTTCAAGATCTACAGTCGAGAGAACGATAAGGCGTTTCAACGAAATTGGAAGTGTTAAAAATCGTCCAGTATTAGGTAGGCCAAAGTCAGCAACAAATCCAGAAAAATCATTGGATGTTCTACAATCTTTCATCGAAAATCCGCATGATTCAAGTCGTAAAGTTGCTTTGCAACATGACATTGATAAAAAGTCTGTTCTTAAAATATTAAAAAATAATAAATTTCATCCCTATAAAGCCCATCTTGTGCAAGAGCTAAATGAGGGTGATTTTGATAGACGCATTAAATTTTGTGAGTTGATGATGGAAAAAATAGACGAGGATTCTAACTTTCTATCAAACATAGTTTTCTCAGATGAAGCAACATTTCAGATAAATGGCAACGTTAATCGGCACAATTGTAGATTCTGGTCTGACGCAAATCCTCACTGGATTGAAGAAACACGCACGCAGTATCCGCAAAAATTAAATGTGTGGGCAGGTATTCTCAATAATGCCGTCATTGGTCCATTTTTCATCGATGGAAATTTAACAGCTGCGAAGTACGAGGATATGCTAAGACATGAAATATTTCCAGCAATACAGGCAATCGTGGGGGACAATTTTGAGGACACATGGTTTCAACAAGATGGTGCTGCACCGCATTACGGAAGGAACGTCCGTCATTATCTTAGCACAATGTTTCCTGAGCGATGGATAGGTAGGAGAGGAGCTATCGAATGGCCTCCTAGATCGCCTGACCTAACACCTCTCGACTACTTTCTGTGGGGTTACTTAAAAGAAAGAGTTTACAAAACAAAACCACAAAATCTGGATGAATTACGAAATCGGATTCTTCAGGAAGCTGCTCTTATCCCTCATAATTACATTCAAAATGCCGTTTTATCTTTTTATCATCGGATAGCTTGTTGTCAAACAGTTGACGGTGCACATTTTGAACAATTGATATAAACCTCCCTACAATTGCCTTAGTTGATTATACACACACACCCGGTCTTGCACACGCACGCACGCACGCACGCACGCACGCACACACACACACACGCACGCACGCACGCACGCACGCACGCACGCACGCGCACGCACGCACGCACGCACGCGCACACGTACACGCACGCACACACACACGCACACACAGCAGAGGAGGTTTGGAGTCGTTAACTACTGTGGAATTGACGAACGGGGTCCCTGTCTCTTCTGCAACACATTTGAACACACGCACACACACCCTCCGCTACTGCGAAATCTCAATGTTTAAATGATCATAACTCTGCGAAAAAAAATTGTAGAGATGTAAATTATTTCATACAGTTTTGTGCATTTTATACATTTGTACATTTTGTACATTTTTATAATTTTATAATCTTATACTTTAAGCACTTTGATATAAAGTTTAATCTAAAGTATATACATATATTAATGTGTAAAGAACTATTAAGTAAATTTTTGTACATAATTTTTACTATTTTCCAGTAAAAATTAAAAAAATATTAACAAGAGTAAAGTCTGATGCTGTTTACAAATGCTACTATAGATTAAAAATTTTCTAAAATTTCTTAAATATGTTATACCTATATCACGTTTAAATATTGTTACAAACAGATCTTGCTCCATTTCTGCTGACAATCTGTCATCAGATCATCAGAGTAGATCCTGCTTCGTTTCTGCTAATAGTTTAGCATGAAATGTAGAGCCTGCTGCTCGGCTGTCGTTATTTTGTCATCAAGATATTGACAGACGAGGCTCTACATTTCATGCTAAGAAATGAAGCAGGATCTACTCTGATGGTCTGATGACAGATTGTCAGCAGAAATGGAGCAAGATCTGTGTATTACAGATCTGCTGTTTCTTCCACTAATCAATTTGTTGTTTGCAGATGTATTACATTTTTCTCAGCAATCTGTCAGCAGCGTAGTCTAATCCCTGCCGAAAATATGCGATTAAAACCGATTAAAAAAAAAGTTATCCGAATCGATCGGGATTTCTGCACCGAAAATACGGTATTAAAACCGATTAAAAATAAGATCGGATTTAGTACAATTCGGACGGATTAATATTGGGATAAATCCATATCAATCCGCAATTACAGAATTTCATAAATTATAATTAAATCAAATTTTAATGCGATGTGACATGCTAAGACGTTGAAAATTCTTGTGTGCCACTTTTAAATAAAGAGATATTTTGATGAAATAACACTATAAATAATGTTAATAAATTTGTAAAATTGTTTAAAAGCTATGCTTTTTTGGCAGTTAATAAACAACCGCCAAGAAAAAAAAAATTTTTCGAACAATTTTACAAATTTGTTAACATGATTTACAATGTTATTTTATTAAAATAGCTTTTTATTTAAAAATGGCACGCAAGAATTCTCAGCGTCTTAGTGTATCATTTCTCGCTTCTAATGTCAAGATTCTAAAACGTGGTCGCGAAGAGTATTAGAAGTTTTAATGCAACTGAATTGAAATGTTTTAAAATTTTTATATTATGCATTACAATAGTAACTTTCAAGTACAATAGTAATATAAATAATTTATAAAATTAGAAAAATAAAATCTTCAATAAACTTTCTTAAAATATTGTAACAAAAAAAAATTTTGTTACTATTTGTACTGTAGTTTGTATTATTATCATCCTTATATATAATCTTACATATATTTAACATATATATTATTTCTATATATATTTCTTTTTTTTAAATTTAACATACCTCTATGCTGTTAAAAATTTTCAAAAAATTCAAAAAAATTCGAAACAACTGATACTTAAAATAAATGAAACTGTGATTTTCACAATTAAAACATTTCAGGTGAAAAGTCATAAAAACGACCACCTTCATTAACAATATTTTCATTTTCTTCGCTTTGTTCGCTAGTCTCTTGAATAGTACTGTTTCTTCTGTTTCTGTATTTCTTTTTCTTCTTGTCACTATTTTTTGGCTTCGCATTTTCGTCATTCATTTGTGAATCATCAACAATGTCCTCGTTTTCTTCATCAATCGATTGATTTTCATCGGTATCTTTTTCACATATTTTCTTAAAATCAGCAATTTTTTTCCCCACATAATAAAAAAATTTAGACATTTCTCTCATAGAATTATCTTTGTCAGGAGTATTGGCAAATTTTTTTTTGTACACGTTGTTTATCCAATGCTTGTATGCATCTAAACAAAAATATAAATGACAATATATACTTTTAGCTCAGTACTATGATCTTAAAAACAAAAAAAATAATATATATAAAATATATATTATATATACATATAGTAAAATAAAATAATATTCTCAAATGATTATACTTATGAGTTTATATCCATTATTATAATATTCCATTAATTTTGTTCAGAAATTATTAGTAATAAACGTTATATTCTTATATGTTTATATTGATATTATATGTTGCACAATGAAACATGTTTTACCTTCACAAGCTCCCAGTTTCTTTTCATCCAATTTATTGCATTTCCTTTTTTTACCGCATCGTGTAGAAGTGTATCCTGTAACAGTGCTAGTCATAAGCAATTCATCGTCGAAAACAGCAAGAATAATATTACTTGCAAATTGGCAAGGAGTTTTTGACGAGTTCAACACTCTGTTATAGTGGATTTCACTTATCCATTCGTTTCGCCCAATGTGAATCTGTAATGCGTGCATGAATGTTTATTATCATAACGAATGCTATAGAGTAAAATGCGATGATAGGATGTATAAAGCGTATAAAAAATGTATCGTTAAAGGTGTCGTATTTCACAGTCAGAAATATCGTAAGGCACGAAGGACGAGCGATACAATGGTTCAGTTGCATTCGGATGAATATGGACAAATATTACACATCATTCTTTTAAATAATAAATGTCACATTCAAATATCAAAAATTACAATCAGTTCCAACAAACCGTTCGTACATGTATCGTACATGGATAAAATAGAATCAGAAGATTATGTACATAGCTCAATAGTTCCCATAAGTGATGTAAAAAGCAAGATTATTCATATAAATGTAGGATATTCTAGATATTTATGCAAACTTCCGAATGTATATGAGATTCAATAATAATAACATTGTAATAAATATAATTCTGTTTATTTAAAAAAATATTATTGTAGATTTATTTTAAAGAATATAATTGAAAATGTTATGCAAACCTTAATATATTTGAAATTATTAATAATAATAATTGTAATAAACAATTCTCTTTTTTTATTTAAAAAAATATACAACTTATGTCCGTTTATACCAACGTGGTTGAAATTTAATCGTTGGTTAATTTGCAGAATGACAACGTTAAAATTTATAATAACATAATTATTGCATATAATATAGTAGAAATGCTTAAACTTTGATGTTGCCAGCATCCTGCAAGTTGACCAATGATTAAATTTAAACCTTTGGTAGAAATGAGCATTAAGCGGATTATTTTGGATTATATATCCATCCGATTATTCAAATTTATTTGGATTGATAACAGTATGGATTAGAATGTAATTATTTCGGATTAAAAATAATTCGCGAAAGCGATAGTAAAATCAATTACGATTCGTGTGGGATCAAAACCGATTACTTTTTAATCCGCTCGTGGATTGAACCGATTAAAACAGCTTAAAATCGATTAAAAAGGATTCCGTTTTAATCGGTTTTAATCGCACATTTTCGGCAGGGATCCTACATCAATTTCGTTGCCATTCTGCTGACATAGCAAACATTTTAAAATCTAGCTCGACTATATGGGTATATCATATATACAGGATATACTATCCGAAAAAATTCTAACTAAAATGTCGAGGTTATAATAGTCCTTAAGGGGGTATTCTGGTCTAGAATTTTGAAAAAATCATTTTTTTTTGCATATTCTTAAAGTTTAGACCTTTAAGAATATATCCTCGAGAGAAAATTTTAAAATTCTAATAATTTACGGAGTTATAGCTATTTTAGCCGTTTGAGTACCAGAGGTACTGATGCTTCTAAGGAAGCTAGAATTGCTCGTAAATTAGAACGAGCTTCCGAAAATATATATTTTGAAGTCGAAGAAGGCACACTCTATGAACCAGGAATCGCCGATTAACAAAATGTAAGTATAACCATTCTATGACTTAGACCGCTGCGGTTGCCTGAAACTTTTGCTCAAAACTTTAAACGCGTTTTTCTCAAAACTACTTTTTTCAACATGGTTGACATGATATCTCAAGTTCTATTTGACCGATTGACTTCAAATTTTGTACCAACCTTCAATGTATAACTCTCTATCGCCCCTACCACTTTTGTATCAAAATTATTTTTTTTACTATTTTAAAAAATTAAAAATCATGAGAAAAAAGAGTCGAAAATGCCTTTTTTTTCAAACAGCCGCCATTTTGCGAAAAAAATGTTTTCCACTTTCTCTTAGGTAGGGGCTATAACGACATTCTTACTAATTAAGAATCTTTTTTTAAATTTTGTTTCAGATGACCAGAAGGGTTGCAATCGTGTCAACCAGCACACCTCGTTTTTTTTTTACCCCCAACTTTACCAGCTTATAACTTATTTAATTTTCATTTTTTTTTTCAAAAATTTTTTTGTGTATTTTCAAGATATCAATAAATATGTTATAAAAAAATAAATGGTAAAAATATTTTTTGTTTTTTTTTTTATCGAGCTCGACAAAACGCCCAAAATTTATGCCTCTAGACCAGAATATCCCCTTAAGTGTAACAAGAAAAAGAGTGCTATTCACACATAGAAACACTTTTATCACATTTCACTATATCTGAAGGCGCAAAATCTTAGTCCTTTCATTCGTGAAATATAATCACTTTCCATTTAAAGACTATTAGAACCTCAGCATTTCAGATTAGGATTTTTGTCTTAAAATAACCTCAGGAATCTGCCACTGATGTGTGGTACGTTTAAAATCTGTATAATTACATATATATAGGGAAGACCGGGGCTAACCTGACACCGGGGTTAAGTGACACCCCCCCCCCTCTATCTCTATACCCAGACATTGTAGGAACTTGCTTTTCATATGGAACATGCGTCCTTATGTACTAGATTTACCGACGGACTTTCGTGTAATTTAAGGTTATGTAGTGTTCGTCACGAGGCAAAATATACTTTAATCCAGTGCTCGGAATTAGTTGCTCTTTTCGAGCCGATTCCCGAGGCGACGCCTCCTATTCCCCTACTACCGCTCGACGCTCGAGCAGACGCTGCGGCCGAGCCGCCAACAGCGTGTCTCTCAGGAGCATCTCTAAAGAAAAAGAAAGCTAGGATCTTTTATATTATTAGTAATATTTTGTAACGGTACGCCTTGCCTCGCGGGCCGGATTTAGCTCGCCGTGGTCAGGGTCGAAGAAGGCGTGAGACTCTGGTTTGTTTTGCACTGACTTTATTGTACAGATGGTGATGGTGTATGTACAGATGAGTGGTCGTGTATGAACAGTGGTTGTGATGTAGTGAGTGTGTGTCGCTGGGCGTGTGGTGGGAGGCCCTGTGGCCTGTACAGTGGGGTGAGGGTGAGTGTGTGTGTGTGTGTGCGTGTGTATCTTCCGGGCGAACGGTGCGGTACTTAGTATCTAACGGTGCGGTACTTATCATCTAACGGTGCGGTACTTATTATCTAACGGTGCGGTACTTATTATCTAACGGCGCGGCTATCTACACCGGCGGGCTGTCGGAAGCCCCGGTGCGTGGCGCGGTATCCTGGGGCTGCCAGGAGGAAGCCAGGCAATCGGTGGAAGTCGTGCCGGGTGCGCCCGACACGACGGTTGCACTCCGGGTGCGCCCGGATTGAGGCACGGGTGCTCCCGTGTCTCCGTGCGGAGCAGGTATCGGTATAGGACGGAAACCGGCCTGGGTGCGCCCAGGACGGCAGTTGCACTCCGGGTGCGCCCGGATTGAGGCACGGGTGCGCCCGTGTCTCCGTGCGGATAGATCGGGTGCTCCCGATCTGGAGGAATCGTGATCGTCGGTAGTAGGCCAGGTCTAGTCAGGAAGAGGATCGGGACAGGACTGGTGGTTCGGTCTTCGATCGGCGCGCTTATATACCCACCCGGCGTGGGTAGCCGGGTGGGGAATCACGCGTGCGGGTCATGCCGCGCTAGGCCCGCTAGTGGCGTCGGCCGCGTGATCGCGGCATGCGGTTCGGTCGGAGAAGGGGCTAGTGGCGAATCGCCACATCACCCCGGTCTTCGATCGGCGCGCTTATATATTTCGGCGTGGGTAGCCGGGTGGGGAATCACGCGTGCGGGTCATGCCGCGCTAGGCCCGCTAGTGGCGTCGGCCGCGTGATCGCGGCATGCGGTTCGGTCGGAGAAGGGGCTAGTGGCGAATCGCCACATCACCCCCCTCCCTTTGAGATTTCGCCAGGGGTGAAATAAATACATACCACGGGATTAGGTCTATTCGGCTTTATTTTCTTTTATCGTCGCCGGCAGGTACGGAGGCGCCCCCCGGCGTCGAAGCGGAGGATCCATTCTCCGGTGGCGGTGCGTGCGCGGAACTTCCGGTTGCGGTAAGCTGCCGTCCAGGGCACCGAGATCCTCTCGCCGGACGGCAGGGTGACCTGTGGGTCCGGAGGGGTTGCCGTGGCGGTTATCCGGGTTGGTGCCTTGGTGGAGGTGACGGCGGCACAGGCCGGTGTGGGCTGGAGTGGCGGCCCTCGTGCTTGCCCGGGCGCGTTGCAGGGGCCGGGTGGCGGTGGCCTGGTCGCGTCCGGTGGGTGCTCGAATGCGCGACGGAGCGCGACCTCGAGGGGTGCCGGTGTTCGGCCGGAGGCCGCGGGTCGGGATGTCCGCTCAGAGGCCGGGGCTGACCGTCGTCGTGGTGGTCTGGCGGGCGGTGGCGCGGCCAGGAATTGTGCCCGTCGTCGGGCGGCGGCGTCGCCCCGCTGGATCGCGGTGCCCACACGGGGAGGCGGTCGCTGGCCGGTGGCCGAGTGTGGCCTCGCCTGATCCGGGCCGGGCTCCAGGTCCTCGAGGTCGGCGATGTCGCCGAAAAGCTCCTTTATCAATTGTCGCTGCTGTTGCTCCATTTGGATGCGGCGGGCTGTTTGGGTGACGCGGTCACGGTCGCGTTTATATACCCGCGACCGATAGGCGGTGGGGCGTGTGGTGCCGGGGCCTCATTGTTCCCGCCGGCGCGCTTTCGCCGGCGGTGGTGGAGCTTGCGGCTAAAGGCGCGTTTGCATTGGCGTCGTCGGAGCTTGCGGCTAACGGCGCGCTTTCATCGGCGGTGTTCGGATTCGTGTCCAACGGTGCGGCCTTCAAATCCTGGACGTGGATGTGTCGGTGCCAGCGTCCGCGTGCGTCCCGTAGATCGACGATGACGGGCGATATAACCTTCCGCACCTCCATCGGGCCACTGTATTTGGGGGCGAGTTTGGCGTTAAACCCTGTGGCCTTCTTCGAGAGTGGGTACTCCCGCTTCCACACCTGGTCGCCTATGCGAGGTCGCCAGTCCCGACGCCGCAGGTTATAATAGTCCCGTTGCCGTTGGAAGGCTCTAGCCATATTCACCCGGACTACCTCGAAGGCTTCCTCGAGTTGGCGGCGGAGTTGGTGGGGTTTGCTCCCGGTGGCCTGGCGTCGATCATCCGGATGCGGCAGGGCGAGTTCTCGGCCGTGGTTCAGGTACGCGGGCGTGTACCCTGTGGCCTCGTGCCGGGCCGTATTGTAGGCCAGCTGGAGGGGGCCCAGCTTGTCGTCCCAGTGCCGATGATTCCTGCCCGTATATTGCGCGATCATTGTTTTAATGGAGCGGTTGGTGCGCTCCACTGGGTTGCAATGCGGGGCGTGCACTGGGGTGGTCCGATGGCGTATGTCGTGCGCCCAGAGGGCTTCGGCCAGCTGGGTCGACTTCAGCTGCGTCCCGTTATCCGAGATGATCCAGTCCGGGCACCCGTGTCGGTAGACCACCTGGGACAGGATCGCTTGGGTGACGGCCGGGGCAGTGGCTCGGTGCAGCGGTTGCAACTCGACCCACTTGGTGAAGCGGTCCTGCATCACCAGGAGCCATGTGTGCCCTCGGGTGGAGCGGGGCAATGGGCCGATCAAGTCCAGGGTGACCTGCTGCCATGGGCCCTTGACCGGAGCCGTGTGTAGGTTTCCTGCGGGTCGGACGTTGGTCGCCTTGTGTGCCAGGCACGACGGGCACTTTCGCACGTATTGCGTGATCTCCCGGAACATACCCGGCCAATAGAACAGGCGTGCCATCCGAGCGATCGTTTTGGCCACCCCGAAGTGTCCTGCGGTGGGGTCGGTGTGGTGCCGCTCCAGGACCTGTGGTCGTTCTTCCTTCGGCACGCATCGCTTCCACTGTGTTGTGGGGTCGGCTTCCCGGAAGTCGGTGTCGTGTAGGATGTGGCGGAAGAGGTGGCCGTGCCGGAGCTGGTAGTCCGGGAAATCGGTTGGCCGTTGGGTTACGTCCCTCCGCAGTCGGTGATACCACGGGCACTTGGCGCCGGCTCGGACGACGCAGACCTCCGGTTGGCGGGAGAGGGCGTCCGCCACCTTATTTGAGCTCCCCTTCCGGTAACGGATCTCAAAGTCAAAGCCCTGGAGCTCAAATAGCCAGCGGCCCAGGCGGCCGGTCGGCTCTTCTAGCCGTTGGAGCCATTTCAGTGACTGATGATCGGTCACCACCGTGAACGCGTAGCCCTCCAGGTAGCCCCGCATCTTACGGATCCCCCATACGACCGCAAGGCACTCCAGTTCGGTGGCGCTGTAGTTCTTCTCGGCCCCGTTGAGGGTTCGGCTGGCGTAGGCGACGACGCGTTCTCCGTCCTCTCCATGCTGGGTAAGCACGGCTCCAAGTCCTTCCCGGCTGGCGTCGGTCTGCAGGACGAATTTTCTGGAGAAGTCCGGACAGGCTAGCACCGGGGCCGTGGTGAGGGCGTCTTTCAGTGCCTGGAATGCGTCTTCCTCGGTGTTCCCCCAGGTCCAGCGGACCCCCTTTCGGGTCAGTCGGGTGAGCGGCGCGGCAAGCGTGGAGAAGTTGGCCACAACGCGGCGGTACCACGACGCCATTCCTAAGAACTGTCGCACCTGTCGGATCGTCGTGGGCGTGGGCCAGCCGGTCACCGCGCTGACTTTTCCGGGATCGGCCCGAATCCCTTGGCCATCCACCACGTGGCCCAGGTAGCGAAGTTGGCGGCACCCGAATTGGCACTTTTCCGGATTTAGCCGTAAGCGGGCGTCCCGTAGCCGGTGGAACACTTCGGCCAGGTGTTGGATGTGTTCGTCCAGGGTGCGGCTTATGACGATGATGTCGTCTAAGTATACTAGGACGTGCGGTTCCAGATCGGGCCCCAGGATGGTATCGAGCAGGCGCTGGAACGTGGCCGGGGCGGAATGCAGCCCGAAGGGCATCACTCGGAACTGCATGAGTCCCTTCCCGGGTACGGTAAACGCGGTGACCGGGCGACTTTCTGGTGTCAGCGGGACCTGCCAGTACCCGTTTTTTAGGTCGAGGGTGCTGAGGTACCGTGCCCCTCGCAGCTTGTCCAGTGTTGCGGAGACCTGGGGTAACGGGTAGGCGTCTTTCTCGGTCACCGCGTTGACCCGGCGGAAGTCAATGCAGAACCGGTGGGTCCCGTCCTTCTTCTTCACCACTACGATGGGTGAACTCCAGGGCCCTTGGGAGGGTTCGATGACTCCCTCCTTTTCCATCCGTGCGACCTCCTGGTTAATGATGGCCTGCATGGCCGGGTTCCGCGGCCGATATCGCTGCTTAATGGGCAGTTGTCGGGCCTTGACCCGGATGTGGTGCTGAACCCGGTGGGTGGGTCCCGTGATCTCCGTGAAGCGGGCCAACTCGTGGTCGATGAAGGCGCGGAACCGTAGGTCTTCGTCGGCGGTTTGTGGACCCAATCTACCGGCGTGGGTAGTTTCGCAGGCGGAGCGTCCGGCGTCGAGAACCCGGGGGGGAGCTGGCAAGGTGATCCCGAGGCGGGCCCACAGGTCCACTCCTATTAATACGGCGCTGTTGGCCGAGGGAAGGACCAGGAATTCGTGTTGGTACATGCGGTGGCCCATCGTTATCGGTAGTGTCATGGCACCTGGTATGTCGGCGGAGCCCCCGTTGGCCAGGCTGATCGTGTTGGTCCCCGGGTGGAGCGTGTATCCCAGGCTCTTGGCATATTCGGCCGTGCCCCCGTCGATGAATGACACCTCGGACCCGGAGTCCAGTAGTGCCGCGAATTCTCGTTGGGCTATCCGGATGGGGATATGTGGCCGCGGCTGGTACGTTATCACGACGGGATTGGGGACCGGGTGGCGGCGGCTTCTCCCCCGGTCCTCCTGTCGTTTCCCGGCGCCGGATGGCAGTCCCGGGTCAGTACCCCATCTTTCCCGCAGCGGGAGCAGAATTTCTGGGGCGGGCGCTGACAGTGTTGTCGCGTGTGCCCTCGCTGCTTGCAGCGCCAGCAGCATTCCGCGCGGTTGTAGGCGGCCGCGATGGTGGGTGCCGGTTTCTCGGGTTTCCGTTCCCGGCGTTGCTGCAGGATGGCCTCGTACTCGGCCGCTCGGCTTTCCAGGTTCCCGACATCGGTGACGTCCTCCCGTCGTATGTACAGCTTGTAGTCGGGGCTCATGTTCTCATAGAGCTGCTCCAGCCGGTCCTCGGGTAAGAATCCGCCGGCCCGCCGCATGCTGGTCAGCACGGCGGTGGCATACTTATGGAACGACTCGTCCGCCTTTTGTACTCGGCCCTGGATCTCCCGCTTCTGCTGGGCGCGGTATCGGGGAGGCAGGTACTGCCGACGGAAGTCTTGCTCGAAGTGTTCCCAGGAGTCCCATAGCTCTCGGCGATTCCGATACCACAGCAGAGTGTCCCCGCGCAGGAGTTCGGGCAGCCCGAGTAGTAGCTGCTTGTCGGAGTAGCCGTAGCTGAGGCGCAGCTCCTCTATTCTCTCCAAAAATGCCCAGGGATCCCGGCCATCAAAATGGCACCCCCATTTGCGGATCTGATTCATGATCTTGGCCGGGTCTGGCGGGGTTGGTTCCTCGGTCGGCCGTATCTCGGGATCCGTTTCCCGGCTGGGTCCGGGCTCGGTCTTTCGTGTCGCCATGGGCTCGTATCCGGGGTTGTCTTCCACAAAGGTGCGCAGGCGCCGGCGTAGGTCGTCGATCGGGCCGGTCGGGTCGATGTCTAGGCGGTCGAGTTCGGCGGAAATCGTGGCTTTGTTCAGGCGGTATATCCAACTCGTCATGGGAGAGGGAAATTGTCAGTGACAAACCAGTGTCTCACGGAGCAGGTCCCTGTTCGGGCGCCATGTAACGGTACGCCTTGCCTCGCGGGCCGGATTTAGCTCGCCGTGGTCAGGGTCGAAGAAGGCGTGAGACTCTGGTTTGTTTTGCACTGACTTTATTGTACAGATGGTGATGGTGTATGTACAGATGAGTGGTCGTGTATGAACAGTGGTTGTGATGTAGTGAGTGTGTGTCGCTGGGCGTGTGGTGGGAGGCCCTGTGGCCTGTACAGTGGGGTGAGGGTGAGTGTGTGTGTGTGTGTGCGTGTGTATCTTCCGGGCGAACGGTGCGTATCTTATATCTAGCGGGCGGTGCGGATCTAACGGTGCGGTACTTATGAGCTAACGGTGCGGTACTTATCATCTAACGGTGCGGTACTTAGTATCTAACGGTGTACTTATCATCTAACGGTGCGGTACTTATTATCTAACGGTGCGGTACTTATCATCTAACGGTGCGGTACTTATTATCTAACGGTGCGGTACTTATTATCTAACGGTGCGGTACTTATTATCTAACGGCGCGGCTATCTACATCGGCGGGCTGTCGGAAGCCCCGGTGCGTGGCGCGGTATCCTGGGGCTGCCAGGAGGAAGCCAGGCAATCGGTGGAAGTCGTGCCGGGTGCGCCCGACACGACGGTTGCACTCCGGGTGCGCCCGGATTGAGGCACGGGTGCTCCCGTGTCTCCGTGCGGAGCAGGTATCGGTATAGGACGGAAACCGGCCTGGGTGCGCCCAGGACGGCCGTTGCACTCCGGGTGCGCCCGGATTGAGGCACGGGTGCGCCCGTGTCTCCGTGCGGATAGATCGGGTGCTCCCGATCTGGAGGAATCGTGATCGTCGGTAGTAGGCCAGGTCTAGTCAGGAAGAGGATCGGGACAGGACTGGTGGTTCGGTCTTCGATCGGCGCGCTTATATACCCACCCGGCGTGGGTAGCCGGGTGGGGAATCACGCGTGCGGGTCATGCCGCGCTAGGCCCGCTAGTGGCGTCGGCCGCGTGATCGCGGCATGCGGTTCGGTCGGAGAAGGGGCTAGTGGCGAATCGCCACAATTTTCCTAAAGAAATAATTTCTGCTTTCGTAATAAATAATTAATTGAAATGTTATGAATATATTATGTAATGCTATTTCACATCTTATCGCGAAAAATTCTACATCATTTTGTAAAAGAATATTTATAAAGGAATGCCTCATCGTATGAGATGAGAACGAGTACTTCAATAATTTTTATGGATATCATCCTTCGTAGAATTATGCAAACGACCGAGAAGACCAGAATAAAATTTTTACTTATTGAATGTTTCGATTTTTTTCTATTTTATCTTCATCTTATGACATAAGATGTAAAAATTTTATTCTGGTCTTCTCGGTCGTTTGCATAATTCTACGAAGGATGATATCCATAAAAATTATTGAAGTACTCGTTCTCATCTCATACGATGAGGCATTCCTTTATAAATATTCTTTTACAAAATGATGTAGAATTTTTCGCGATAAGATGTGAAATAGCATTACATAATATATTCATAACATTTCGATTAATTATTTATTACGAAAGCAGAAATTATTTCTTTAGGAAAATATTACTAATAAAGGTCCTAGCTTTCTTTTTCTTTAGAGACGCTCCTGAGAGACACGCTGTCGGCGGCTCGGCCGCAACGTCTACTCGAGCGTCGAGCGGTAGTGGGGGAATAGGAGGCGTCGCCTCGGGAATCGGCTCGAAAAGAGCAACTAATTCCGAGCACTGCTTTAATCAATTGAAAAGTGGATTTACGTGCTCACAATTTTTCTTTTTTCGAAAAGTATGTCGATACTTAATTGACGAAGGTAAGTTATTTGCATTTATTCGGTATTAGTAAACGAGAATTCGATATTTGTTTTGGCTTTGACATATTTGCTAATTTTATTGAAAGTAAAAAGTGTAAAATTTGGCCCCGGGGCTAATTTGACACTAAACGACCGGGGCTAATCCGACAGTAACGGCTCGCAATATATAGACGGAAATCGGAAATTATTAATTGAAGTTTTACTGTTTATAGTACAAAATATTAAGAAATAGATAAATACTGTTATAAATATAATAAATTATTGATGATAAAATATAATCAATCATTTTCAATATATTCAAATACTAATAGAAAAATGTTATATTCAAGACAAAATTAATATTAATGAAACATGATTTTATCGCATTAATATTTTCTATAGAAAAATGGTCCGTCATTATAAGCAGAAAAAACTACCTGTGAATGCAGAGAATATGACGGCAGCAGTGCTAGATGTAAGAAATAATAAAACTGCCATCAAAACTACAGCGAAAAAATTCGGGGTTTCTCGAACAACACTGATGGGATGGCTGAAGAAAAATAACTCTACCGCAGAAAAAATAACGGAAGTGGTTGTACCCAACCGAGGACATATAACAGTAAGTAGAATATTTAAATTCCTGATAATCATAACAAAAGACACAAAAACGAAATGCTTACCTATTTCTGAACGTAGGTACTCAATGAAGGTACTCAATGAAGAAGCAGAGGCAGCTTTAGTGGAGTATTTAATATATTGCTGCAAAATATACTATGGTTTATCGACAAAGCAAGTTCGACGTTTGGTGTTTAGTTACGCCAAAAAAATGGATATTCCAATGCCTTCATCCTGGGAGGCTGCGAAAATGGCAGGCGAAGATTGGTTGAGTAGCTTTTTGAAACGAAACATAAATTTATCGATTCGAAAACCTGAAGCAACAAGTTTGGCACGAGCTACTAGTCTCAACCGAACAAATGTCGCTTTATTTTTTAACAATTTGAAAGAAATTTTGGATTGTTTATCGCTGCTGTTTCATGATATATGGAATATGGATGAGACGGGAGTTACGACTGTTCAAACGCCTGATAAAGTGATTACTCGACGTGGCGTAAAACAAATTGGACGAATGACATCAGGCGAACGAGGGACCTAGGTCACAATGGCTTTGGCTGTTTCAGCGAGTGGACGATGTCTGCCACCCTTTTTTGTTTTCCCGCGGAAGAACTTTCATGACCATTTCTTAAAAGGCGGGCCGCCAGGTTGTACAGGAGTTGCAAATCCTAGTGGGTGGATGACAGCGGAAAATTTTGTCAATTTTTTGAAATTCTTCAAAATGCACGTACGTACTTCAAAAGAACACCCCGCACTGCTTTTGTTGGATAATCACGAGTCACATTTGACAATCGAAGGATTAGATTTTTGCGCTGAAAATGGGATTCACGTACTCTCATTTCCGCCCCACTGTTCCCATAAATTACAACCTCTAGATCGAACAATTTATGGGCCTTTTAAAAAGGCCGTCAATGCAGCATGCGACAATTGGATGACGAACCATCCAGGGAGCACAATCAAAATAACTGACGTTCCTGAAATTGTGAACAAAGCATTGCCGTTGGCAGCCACATACTATAACATCATATCAGGGTTTGCTTGCACAGGGATTTATCCATATAACCCTGATATTTTCCAGGACATCGATTATTTGCCAAGTGCTGTCACAGATCGCGAAATTCCTCAAGCGATTCCTTTTTCAGCTCCTGCGCCTTTTGAGCCTGCCATTCCATCAACAAGCGGTTCAGGACTGGACAGTACGCGGGAGTCTAAGGATTACGGTGCCGTTATTCAATCACTCCAGTCATTTCCAAAAGCACCCCCTCGGAAAGAAACACGCAGAGGGAGAAAGAAAAACCAATTTGAAATTCTTACAGATTCACCAGTACGAAGGTATCTCGCGACCGAGCAAGAAAAATCGAAGTAGAAAAAAGCTGACAAAGCTAATCCGAAACCCAGAGGTCGACCACGGAAAACAAAAGAAAATTAGCTGGAACTTTGCAAAAAGTCGACTCGAAAAAGGAAAGCTCAAACAAAAACAATGACTGAACTGGAGACTGATTTGGACAGCGTTTATGTACCCAATTTAAAAAATTTACATTTTTATATCTTATATCTTTATATTTCATATCTTATAACTTTTCTTCATTATTTTTATGTCAGAACGATAAATAAACAATGTTCTTTCCTATATACGTAAGAATAATTAATTCAAAATATATTTCATTTTTAAAATACAGTGTCGAATTAGCCCCGGGGGGGTGTCGGCTTAGCCCCGGGATTTTACATGCATACATCATCTCATCTCTACATATCTCATATAAGTATGTGTACACATGCACGCACGCATACGAATGGAAGCGGCGCGCGCGTGTGCGTGTGCGCGCGCACAAGTTGCAATCTATTCAATTTAAAATAATAAAATTATTTTATATTATACATATATAACTAAGCACTTTTAATTTATTGTAAAATATGAATAGTATAACGAATGTTATATTGTATTTATATATTTCAATTTTATTCATTTACTTTATTTCCACATGTAAATTTTATTAATTTCTTATTTTTCTTAGTATAAATTGATCTGATAATAATTGAATATTTATTTTATAACATGTATCTCTTATAGCTTATATATCTCTTATAATATTAATATAATATGTTATAATATTAATGTTATAATATTAATATAATTAATTTATGCCGTAGACGATACAGCTAATTTCTTCAAATGTTCCATAAATACTTGTAAACTGACATCATCCGTCAGAACAGGTGCTCCACTCTCCTAAATAAAACAAACCAAACGACATAATTAATAATAAATTTGTTACAAATTATACAAACACAATATTTATAGCATATAAACATAATATTAAATATTTAATATTAAATTTAATATTAAATTAATATTAAATATAAGGTAATTATTTAGAATAACTGACCACCTTTCGATGACCTTGACATATGTTTTCAAGGTCATCTTCCTGAGTGATCTTCGGAAGGTTTTAGCCCTCGTTCACTACTCGTTAAAAAGTTATAAACAAAAAAGTTTGAAAAATATGGCCACATGCGCATGCTCTGTAATCAATCTTTTCTCAAAAAGTGCGAAATTTGAAATATGGTGTAAGAGCGAAAACGCGTAAAACTTAGCTTCGCGTCAAAAATTACAAACCCATGTGAAACCTCACTTCGCATTAAAAAATATACGCGTGGAGGCAGTGTGTTCCGCCCCCCCCCCGCCCTACGGGGGAGCGGAACACATTACCTCGGTTTATCTCGGTTTACAACTTTCCATACGAAGCGAGTTCCACCCACACTTATGTGTGTAGTTTCTCGGTAGTGGAGCCCCTCGTAGGGGGGGGGGGGACGGAACACACTGCTTCCACGCGTACATTTTTCAATGCGATGAGAGATTCCACATGGGTTTGCAATTTTTGACGCGAATCTATGTTTTACGCGTTTTCACTTACACCATATTTCAAATTATGCGCTAACTTAGAATTGTGTAGACTTCGAGTAATGAGCCTAATTAAAGCAGTGAATTAACAAAAAATTATTTTATTAATATTAATGTTTTATTCATATTATTTCTTTACGAATCACATTTTTAGTACACAAATAGTCTAATAACTCGTCGTATCTCGTTGTTAAAGCAAGAAATTCATAGAATTTCATTTTAAGACAGATCATCAGAATGTTATCTGTACGAAAATCTATCGTATACTATGTTTATTTTCGGATACCGTTTCAAAGTCATAAGAAATATCAACAACAGTAGGAATGGCATATACACACACAGTGTCGTGAAACTTCTTTTGTTCATTGGTCATTGGCGGTGGATGTGTAAAGCTGTATTCAAAATAACTGCCACATTTTTCAAACTTTTTAACCAGTAATGACCGAGGGCTCAAACCTTCCGAAGGTCACTCAAAAGGATGACCTTGATAACATATGTTAAGGTCAAGGTCATCGGAGGGTGGTCCGTTATTCTAAATAATTACCTTCAATTTTTTATAATTAAAAAATAATTATAAAATTATAAATATATTAAAATACTAGAATTTTTTACTAAAACTTTAATTTCTATTTACTCAAAGCATTTGTTATAAAGAAGACAGAAAAAGAGAAATAAGAATAAAGATACAGAAAAAAAGATAATATATAAATAAAATAAAGAGAACAGAAAAAGAGATGAAAAGAGATTTTATATATTAAATAAAATATTTATGGGTATCAACTAAATATCCAGAAATATTATATAAAATTTTGCATAATTGCAACTAAAATTGTTTTAATCTAAAACTTTTTTACTACAACGATTTACCGAAAACTGTTTTAAACATTCTTTAACAAATTTGGAATTATATTCAGAAACAATTTCAATAATATATGCTAAACAGAACATATAAGTTTCCAAAATTAATTAAAATATACAGGATGAGTTATTTTAATCAATCCACTAGAATATTTCATAACCTTTACATTTGAGGCAAAAATGTTTCACAAAAGTTGCATGGTTTAGAGAAGGACAAATAATAATAAAATTAATTTTTGAAAAAAATCCATTTTTCAAGATCATATAAAGTCATCATTTTTAAAAATAAAATTATACAATTTTTTTACATAATGTAATTCCTCTACAATCTTTTCTTAATCTGCATAAAAAAGTAAGATATGGTTGTCGAAGATAAGATAGTTTAGTCAGTTACAAATAAATAATTTATGATATTTTATACTTTATTCTGATACATTTTGACATAAAGTATGAAATATTTCCTAAACTATTCATTTTTTAGCAAATGTACCTTAATACTTATATGACAAGTAATTTCTCTTTTAATATGATATTAATTTTTCAAAAAAAAATACATTGTTGAAAATTTCAAATTGCATAATTTTTTTAACAGTAACTGTATTTTTTTTTTACACAAAAATTAATTTATTTCATTATTCTGTTCATAAAAGTATTAAGGCAAAAAAAATGAATAATTACAAGGTATTTTATACTTTATATTAACTCCTAATAACCACACTAATACAAATTCTCATCACAGAAATCTTTTTCCTTCTATGACTTTCTACCTGGGTACTCTAACGATTTCCTTCTACAATGACAAACGTGTCAGCACCCTAGAGTACTATCTGCACGTATAAGTGGTGTCATTTGTTCTGAAACTGTCGAGCAGAAACATCTAGGTGCGGATTCGCACTAGTGTGGTAAGTGTGTGTCAAGTGGGTGTCTAAAAAATTTTGATTTTTGTGAATTTCAATTCGAAGCCTATTAAATACAAGTATTTGAACATCTTTTAACATTGTTAGTGTAAACCATTTTTGAAGTTATTTATTAGAATTTTATTAGGATGGTTTTATATTGAATGCATCATTAACTTATTGTTAGATTAAATTAAAAACATATTATAACTTTTTGTTATATTAAATTCGATTATTATTCGAAAATAAATATAATTTCTCTTGTATTCAGTCATTACATGTTTTTCCATTTTTTTTAAATATCCTATTTTTAAACATTTCTAAAAAAATATTTAATCTTCTAGAATGTTTATAAAGTGTATTTTTTGAAAATATAACATTTTAACTTTAATTTTCAACAAGTGCTATGTATCTCTATCAAATAAAAAAAGACAATCTTTTGAAAAAAAATGAATGTTTAAAAATAGTTTTTTGATTTTGACGTTTTTCATAACTAAAAATTTATTTTTGGTTTTCAAAGTATTTCCATTGCATTTCTCAGGACATTTTACCACAGGAAACATACATTCTGAGTTTAATTCCCTTTTTTTTCACTGAGTTATCAAACCTCAAAAATGTAAAATCCCAAATCGTACTAATGTGGTCAATACGTATACTGAGTTAAGCCGACGGCACACGGTACGAGTTTTCGTAGTAGATCGCATACGAGTTAGCCACTAAGCACGAGAGTGAGAGAGAGCGAAAGACGCTCGCTTTCTCTCGCTCTCATGCGTAGTGGCTAACTCGTATGCGATCTACTACGAAAAATCGTACCGTGTGCCGTCGGCTTTAGTGTGGTTACTACGGGTTAAAATATACAGAATAAAGTATAATATATCTCGTAAACTATTGATTTTTCAAAACTTTACCTTAGTATCTTTAGATATAGATAAGAGAAATCTTACTATGTAAAAAAAATCTTATTTTATTTTAAAGAATGGTAGCCTTCATATGATCTTAAAAAATTAATTTTTTCGAAAATTAATTTTACTATTTATTTATTTATTTGTTGTTTATATTCTTCCTCCAAATCATGCAACTTTAGTCTAAAACATTTTTTGCCTCAAACATAAATATTATGAGATATTCTAAAATGAATTAAGACTGGCTCACCCTGTATATGTATATCTAAAATATGTCTAAAATGTGTGCGTGCGCGCGTGCGTGCGTGTGTGTGAGATGCACGCGTGTGCGTGTGCGTGCGCGTGTGCGTGCCGTGTACG
Organism: Crematogaster levior; assembly: GCA_901521435.1. Classification (NCBI taxonomy): domain Eukaryota; kingdom Metazoa; phylum Arthropoda; class Insecta; order Hymenoptera; family Formicidae; genus Crematogaster; species Crematogaster levior. The sequence continues at coordinate 95,249 of CABEGB010000982.1, forward strand.
TGCGTGCGTGTGTGTGTGGTGCACACGTGTGCGTGTGCGCGCGCGTGTATAAAATGTATCTGAAATATCTTTTCGGTAAGTCTGAAATATGCCATACATTTCAGTCAAAATAATTTTCGGACATATTTTTATTAATTTAATAATTTTAACTCCATCACCAGATACAAACTAAAAACTATTCTTCATTATTAACAAATACTGAAAAATATTTAACAACTAATAATAACTTTAATATAATCAAAACTTAAATTCAAAATATTCAAAGTTTTCTGAAGTCTTTTGTATAATTAATCCACTAATAATTAAAACATAAAACTTAAGATTTTTTTCTCATGTATAAAAATAGGGCTTCAAAAATATACAGATGTCTCAAATCTACTATCTAATGTTAAATAATGTCGAATTCTTGAGATCTTTAATCCTTTGTTGCATTTTTTCTATATTAAATACTTTTTGTTGAATTTTAGTATATGGGAGTTTTTAATTACTAATTGCGAATCTGAAGTCGAAATTAAAAATATAAAAATGGTGGATTTAATATAACAGCCAAATTAAAAAGAAATTAACTGGCTTATGTACATAAAATTTTATAGGTAAGAATTTTTTATGTGTAGTAATCGCAAAGAGATGTGTGCTAATCTGAGCTGAAGAGCGGAGTTCATATCCAATTAAAATTGTCGGTTTTTTATTTGATTTTGAATCTGTTGGAAGAAAGTGGCAACCCATAATTACCTCTCTTTCTAGGCTAAAAGAAAACATAACGATAATGATAAACATAATGATAATGACGTGATCATCTAGTTCATGTGTTTTTCACGATTCCGATCTAGGGCAAAATTATATGATCGATATCCTAGGACATTTCAATTTGTTATTAGCAGTTTATGTAGTAGAATTGAAGATACCTGTATATATAAAGCAAACAGTTATAAAATCATGTGCAATTAAAAAATTTTAATGTTTTCTTCTTACATTTTTAGAAAACAAAATTATTCAAAAAATTAAAGTATTAATATAAATCAATATATAAATCAAATAAATTAAGTTATAAGATAAATATATTTATTAATATGTAATAGCGAAACATTACATTTTTCCTGAATATAAAATTGTTAATCTTAATAAATCCGATCACCAAAGAGGCTAAGCAAATAGAAGAAAAAACAAATAAATAAATAAAATAACACACCCCATGAGATACCGGCATCCCCTAGTTCACAGGATCACGGTAACATAAAAAAAAACAATATTAGTTACATACATAGTATGTAACTTTTACTTAAATGTTCATACAGATTATATGATAATATATCAGATTCTTAACAGATTTTAAATAAAGATTTTTATAATAAAAATATAGACATCAAATTTATTCACAATTTTTAAAAGTTTCATATTTTACTTTCTTATAACTAATTGCAAGAAAACTGCAACAACAAAAAATTTATATTTTTATCTTATTAAATAAAATAAGAAAGAATCTATCAATATCTTTATATTATATAAAAGACATTTTCTGTTAATATAAAATAATTTCTTGTACAGATTTTTTTTGTTAAAGATATGTTTGTCATGTCTCGTCTATACATAAATATATATAAATCATAACAGAAATAATGAAAATACATATAGGTATTTACCCTCATTATTTTTTATCATTTATGCTTTTGATTTTATCGTCATAAATATATATGTGTATTTACTTACCGCACCATAAGCATACATATTATTGTGTGTCTGACTTGGGTTGACTTTACTTAATAAAAATCTGGCTTGAGAACCGCCTTGTTCCGTATCAATATATCGAGGCGCAGGAAATCTAATAGCTAATGTATCAGCAGCATCATCAACAGGTGCTGCTAATAACTGCCGGAAATTTTCGTATTCTGGTAAGTCTTGATATTTCAACTGTCGCCACTGTGCAATAGTCTATAAGAACATAAGTTTTAAAACAATACAAAAAATATTTTGCTCCTTCATAAAGTTTTATATGCTGTTAAAATATACATAATATGCATATGTGAATGCATGTACAACTTTTTTTTAGTATGTGTCTGTTCATGAGTTAATGTGTAAACTTCATCAATATTTTTTCTTAAGAAAACATTTTTTCCGATTATGATTGATTCTGAATATCTTGAGTGATTCTAAAGAATTAACTAGAGATATTCCATATTTTATCTTAATGATTGATTAACAAATATAAAATATCTCATAAAATTTTCCAATGACTTTATTTTGATACTTTGATATAGAAGAATGAAATTAATTAATTGATTACATAAAGAAAAAACAATTTAAATACAAAAATATGTAAAAATCTGCTGATTGTAAATTAGCTGAAACACAATTTAAATACAAAAATATTCAAAAATCTGCTAATTATAAATTATTTTTTTCTGTTATTTAATTCATTTTTCATGGCATAATATTTTCGTAACATATTTAATTTAATAACATAATTTAATATAATACAATAATATAATAATACAATTAAAGTTATGTTTTTAAATAAAACTGTAAATGTTTACAATATAACAATAATAATGTGAGCATCTCACATACACATCGAAACAATATTAGATATTATTATTACTGTATAAGAAATGTACATATGTACTATTGTATATAAACCAGTACATATATGTACATATACTATATGTATACATATACACATATGTGTGTGTATATATACAGGGTGACCCATTTTAACTTAGGCAGCCAAATAACTCGAAAAATAAGCACACTACGAAAAAATGTTTAGAATCAAAATTTTGTCATTTCGAGGGGGACGTACAATGACGTTAAAATCAGCCCCCCCACCCCTCCCCCTGGGCGGTGAGGGGGGCAAGTTTGAAATCTTAAATGGGAACCCCTATTTTTTATTGCATATTCGGAATCTTTGGCTAAAAACACATACAATTTGTCTGAAACATTTTTCTCGATTCATGATAGATGGCGCTGTAATCGACGAAATTCAATTTCTTCGATTTCTCTTACTGAGAACCCATGCTTACGATTCTGCAATAAATTAACAATAAAAATACTACGTTTTCATTGTTAATACTCGAAATTAGTCTTAAAACAAACTTCTCATTATTTTTTATTACTCATTAATTACTTCTCAAGAAACTGCTTTTAGCGTAACCCAGGAACAACGACGTGGACGTAGCAGTTTTCTGTTCCCTTCGGGGTGCTTGATTAACGTGAGTCCCCTCGCCTCTCACAATTCGGGGTGCTTGAACGTGTGGTAACCCAGCCAGTGAAGGCAAGGTCGTGTGGTGACCCAACCAGTTAAGGCAAGGTCAAGTAGTGACCCAGCCAGTGAAGGCAAGGTCGTGTGGTGACCCAACCAGTTAAGGCAAGATTGCATTGTTATCAGCTCTCTCCGCATGGAGGAGATGCTCAAAGTGTGCACCATTATTTTCTAAGGATAACAGTAATCGACAGCGAAAGTTACGTTGTACATTTTCTAGCATTAAAGGAGTTATAGCTTCACAAGCTCTTCTTATTCTTTCCATCATATTCAATCTTGTCGTTGGAGCTTCACTATACACTGCATCTTTAACGTATCCCCATAAAAAGAAATCAAGGGGGTTCAAATCCGGTGATCTCGGAGGCCACAGAACTGGTCCACCCCGCCCTATCCACCGATTTGGGAACCTTTGATTCAAAAACATCCGTACAATACGAGCATAATGAGCAGGAGCACCATCTTGTTGATACCATAAATTTAGTCTAACTGCAAGGGGAACATTCTCTAGGTATGCTGGCAAATCATTTTCGAGGAATTCTAAATACATTGGACTATTAATTGGACGTTTAAAAAAATGAGGTCCAATGACTTGGCCATTGCAAATGCCTACCCATACATATAAACTCCAACGATGTTGATTAAGCACCTCACGATACCAATGTGGATTTTCTGGTGACCAATAGTGGCAATTATGCCTATTGAGACTACCATTGCTGATGAATGTTGCTTCATCACTGAAACAAACATTACTAAAAAAATCTGGATTCTGATCTAACATCTCAAGAGCCCATCTACAAAATTGTACTCTGAGTACGCAGTCGGCCTCACTTAATTCCTGTACCAGAGTAATATGATACGGATGGTAATTGACTGATCGTAACAATCTATGTGCCGTAGTTTGAGGGATTCCCAGTTCTCGTTCTATTTGACGGGTACTAATATGGGGATTTTGATGAACCATAGCCAAAACTGCGAGCAATCTAGGGTCATTATTATTATGAAGTCTATTCCTTCGCCTTTCGCGATGAAGTGGATTATTACGAGATCTCCTTTCAATGTTTATAATTTGTTGATCAGTAGGATGGCGGCGATTTGGGAATCGCTCCGCATAAGTACGGGCAGTAAGTCTGTAATTTGTACCACATTCACCAAAGGTTATAAGAATATCGACTATTTCTGTAGGCGTATAATTTGCCATTTTACCAGAATTTTATCAGAGTACAAATGTTAAAAAAATACATAAACACTTGTGACTTTGGCACTAAATGGACAAAATTTTGGAGGGATACTTAGAGGAACTCCATCAGATGGAAAGTCCAAAATGTCTCGGTACTTCGGACCATTCAAGTTGCCTAAAGGGCAGGTTACGCTAAAAGCAGTTTCTTGAGAAGTAATTAATGAGTAATAAAAAATAATGAGAAGTTTGTTTTAAGACTAATTTCGAGTATTAACAATGAAAACGTAGTATTTTTATTGTTAATTTATTGCAGAATCGTAAGCATGGGTTCTCAGTAAGAGAAATCGAAGAAATTGAATTTCGTCGATTACAGCGCCATCTATCATGAATCGAGAAAAATGTTTCAGACAAATTGTATGTGTTTTTAGCCAAAGATTCCGAATATGCAATAAAAAATAGGGGTTCCCATTTAAGATTTCAAACTTGCCCCCCTCACCGCCCAGGGGGAGGGGTGGGGGGGCTGATTTTAACGTCATTGTACGTCCCCCTCGAAATGACAAAATTTTGATTCTAAACATTTTTTCGTAGTGTGCTTATTTTTCGAGTTATTTGGCTGCCTAAGTTAAAATGGGTCACCCTGTATATATATATATATATATATGTATATATATATAATATATAATGTATACACATATTATATAGGATAAGTCATTTTAATTAATCCACTGACTAAAACATCTCATAAGCCTTTATATTTGAAACAAATATTTAAACAAAAGTTGCTTGGTCTGAGGTTGACAAATAATGGTAAAATTAATTTTTCAAGGGCATATGAAAATCATCACCATTTTTTAAATAAAATTATATATTTTTACATAATACCATATGATTCCTCTCATTAATTTGCATATAAAAGTGTCAAGACAGAGTTGTCGAAAAATCAATAGTTTAGGAGATATTTTATATTTTATTCTGGCACATTTTGACATAAAATATAAAATATCTCATAAGCTATTAATTTTTTGGCAAGTGTGCCCGAATATTTTTATGAACAGAATAATGACGTAAATTAATTTGTGTAAAAAAAATATATAATTGCTGTTCAAAAAAATTATGCAATTTGCAACAACTTTCTTTTTTAAAAAGTAAAGGCTATGAGATATTCTAGTGAATTGATTAAAATGGTCCATTCTGTATATGTCATTAATCATTATTATACATATCATTGCTACAAACTTATAAAATAAAAATAAACTCAAAATATATTCTGGAAAAATTTTTAATTCTTATATTTTTATTCCTGCATTTTCCATATGTTGTTATTCTCTAAAATTCAGACTCTATTAATTTATTATATTTACCTCTCCATGAAATATAAGTATCTGGAAAAATGTATCCATCAACAGAATTCTGTCAGGTTGAATAGATGAAGTATCTAACAAGACAGCTTCTGGCGGGCCATTAAATCCATAGCTGTATAAAACTGGTTGGATCATAACCAAAGAATCTGCCACATTTTCACGCATAAGCATATGCCTGAAAAGTGAAGTATACATATCATATATACAGATAAACCACTCTGTCTTATACAACAACTGACAACATTGAAAAAATAGAGATATACATGATTAGATGCACTCTTTTTCATGATGTTCTAGGAAAAACGTAAAGGAAATACAAGACATAAAAAAAAATTATTATTATTTTTTTTTTCGTTATTCTGCTCATTATTATAATTTTTTTTCTTCAGCAAGAAAGACAAAAGCTTCTCTTTCATAAAAATAAGAAATAAATTTACCTATAAAAGCTGGTTTCATCTGGTGAATTATTAAATACTTGCAAGAATTGAGATCTGCGCAGATGATACATAAATTGTGGATACATAGAAAAGTTCTGTGCCAATCTAAAACTATTTGGATCATCTTTTGCATATTCTCCAAACTTTTGACACTATAAAAAAATAAGATGCTATACAGGATGTCCCAAAATAATGGGGACAATTTTCGTGTGCAGAGTATATGTAATCAACGCACGAGCGGCGCCGCTTGTAATAAACAATTCCCCGCATGCCTAGCAACCTCAGTCGTTGAGCCACATCTCGCCACGCGTTAGCATTCGGTAGTGGACCGAGTTAATGCGTTAATTTATTATCATGAATTACTCTTTAACTATTGCGAAAATTACAAAATGGTAGAGGATTTATCAATTCAGTTTAATCCCTATATCTGCACACAAAAATTGTCCCCATTATTCTAGAACACCCTTATATATCTTAAAAATATATAAAGAATATGTAAATATAAAATTATATATCATTCAACCATTATACTTTGCACAATTTTATCAAAAGAAACACTAACAAGTCTAATCAGCATACGATCGACCCATCTTAAAACATCTGGACCATCATCACTTTCTGCTCTGAATACAGCCAAACGTGACATAAGAACAGCTGCTGCTTCCTGGTCAAATCCAGCGCTTATATGATGCAGTGATGATGATGCATCTGCCCAACTGTAATTAAAGATATTTTGAGAGATATTAAAAATCTATAAATTGCCACGTAATATATAAATACAAAACAGACAAGAATATTTACTTCCTTGCAACAGTAGTAACTCTAATTCTTCTTTGTCCATTGCTATGTTGATATTGAGTAATAAATTGAATACAACCTCTTCCACCTTGCGGAATCGGAGCTGTATGTTGATTTACAACTTCAAAGAATAATGCTGTTGTTGTAGATGGTGTCAACGAACAAAATTTCCATTGACAAGTACCACCCAAACCTACTTCTTGTTCTCCAACACTAGATCCTTTCACTCCTAGTGATACGCAAGGTCCAATTGCTCCAGAAACTTTAATCTCCCGAGATGTTTTTACTTCTAAAGTAGCGTTGAATGCCATTTTTAGGTCACCCTTAATGTCCTTAGCAAATACCCGTTGAAAAGTTTGTTTAAATAAAGAAGAATTGAATGAATCTCCCATCACCATGTGACCGCCAGTAGAATTACAACATTGACGCATTTCTAATAAACCAGTTTGATCAAGAGCACAAGAATAAATATCTATTATATGACCATTAGTTGCAGCACGTGACGCAAGTGCATCGTAATGTTTAGTTGCTTTCTTCATGTGCTTAGCATTATCCTTTTGAATATCATGATGGGATCTAATTGGTTGTCGTAAATCATCAGTTACTACTTGGCCAGGTCCTTGAGAACATGGTCCACCAACAAATAACATAATCCTTGAATACATTAGTTTTAATAGAGTCAATCATAATCTTAATGACAATATAGGCAATATTTATTACAATATATAAATACCTAGCTCCAGTATTTGCATAACTAGCTTCTAAAAGACCTGTAGCGACTGCCAATGCAACGCCTGTAGATCGCAATGGACGTTTTCCTGGTCCAACAGGCCAAGGATCACGTTGTAACTCTCCCAAAAGATCTGTTAAACTCATATCACATTTGTGTATCGATTGTAAGAAACGATTAGCAGGTGGTAACGGCTGTATACCAGGTCCTCTTGATTGATTTGGATTTTGTCCTGGAATTGGTCTACCAATACCTATCAAAATACAAATTAAACTATATTGTATATATATCCCAATAATTGAAAAAAAATAACTTTAAACTTAACTTATTACCTAACATATCTTGAACTTGTTTTGGTTGAAGATCCTTTGTGCCACGGAATACATAACTTTTACTACAACCATCACATCCCAATTCGTGAACTTGTACCATTCTACCAAATGTGATAAGACCGATGAGAGCGTTAGGTGGAAGTAGAGATAATGACATTTGTAATGAATCTTTAAGTGCTCCTAACTCTTCATCATCCAGACAAGTATCCACAACAAGTAGAAATATAGGTGGTAAACATTGCGCACGCTAAACATAATATTACATAACAAGTTTGATAACACATACACATTTAACTTTAATATATGTTTATATATGTTAATAATTCTTTAACATACCATGCGCGCGCACGAGCGCACACACGCATGCACACTCACACACGCGCACGCACACACACGCACGCACACACTCACACACACGCACGCAAAATAATAAATTATGAAAATGAAATTAAAACCAATTCTTATTCTTTATCTATTATTTTTCTTATTATTAGCAGAAAATAAAAGTAAAAACATATGAATATAGAAATATACAACATAAATATATAAACAAAATATTCTATATTCAATATTTTTCATAAGATTTAAATTTCCTATTTTTGGACTATTATTATCTACTCTTGTAAAAGACTTTTCTGGAGCTATTATGATACTAACAATTCAGCTTTAAAAACACATACATATAATTTGTGTGTGTGTGTGTGTGTAATATCAGAAGCATAATGTGTGTGTGTGTGCTATTGGCGTAAATATTGTGTGTGTGTGTGGTAATGTGTGTGTGGTAATATCAATCAATAATGATAATGTCTGTGTGTCTGTCTGTCTGTCCGTCCGTATGTCAGCTGTATGCGGTGTTGTGTGTGTGTTTGTTTGTGTTTTGTTTGTTTTGTTTGTGTTGTGTGTGTTGTGTTGTAGTGTTTTGTGGTGTGTGTGTGTTGTGTTTTTGTTGTTTTGTAGCTTTTTTCAGCAGTTATGTGTGTGTGTGTGTGTGTGTCTGGCTGTGTGTGACTGTGTGTGTATCTGCATCTGCTGTGCCTGACTCTGGTTTGTGTGTGTATCTGCGTCTGCTGTGTCTGGCTCTGGGTGTGTGTGGATGTGTGTGTGTGTGTTGTGTCTGGCTGTGTGTGACTGTGTGTGTATCTGTATCTGCTGTGCCTGGCTCTGGTTTGTGTGTGTGTATCTACGTCTGCTGTGTCTGGCTCTGGGTGTGTGTGACTGTGTGTGGCTGTGTGTGTGTGTGTGTGTGCATGGCAAACAACACCATTTTAATGTCCCACATTGAAAAAAAATGTTGCCAAACACCACAAATATATACTTTGCAACATTTTTTTTTTTTCCAATGTTTTCTTTACACCAATTGATTGATTTCATTATCTTTCAAGCTTCATAACTCGAAAAGTACTTAATGAAAACTAACTTAATTATAGTGTTTTAGAAAGCTCTCAAGATAAGCTACAAGAACATGTAATAAAAAATGTAATAAAAAATAGGGTTCCATTTAAAAAATTAAAGGTGACCTTCACATGACCTTAACGATGCCACCCAAAGTCAAATCAATGACACCATCTTATGTCCCCCTTGAAACCATAAAACTTTTGTCTGAAACATTTTTTTCTACAATCAAAAATAAAAAAGTTATTTGGGGTGGACATTAAAATGGGACACTGTGTGTGTGTGTGTGTGTGTGTGTGTGTGTAATTTTACGATAAATTTTGCAATAAATATTGATTTTATCATGTACGGAATGCACTTCTCTTAAATTATCGTAAAATATCTAGACAAAAAAATATAATGAATTTAAAATAGTAATACACATTCATACATGTACTAAATCTAGTAATTAAATTTAAAAAATAAAATATAATTAATAAAAAAAACAATTAAATTATTTTGATTTAGATATATTTCTTACTATTATGTAATTTATGGTCAAAAAAGAATGTAATATTTGTAATTAAATTAAGTTTTTAAATATTTAAAAAGATATCATGACATATATGTCAACTTATAGCAAAAATAAATATTTGACTCTATTCATATTTCTATCTTTTACATCTTTTATAATAATAATAAATAATAATAAATAAAACTAAGAACTTTCTTGTTTTCTACTTTATTTTTAATTCATTCACCTACCATTATTGTATACTCAATTGTTGAGAACATTGGGATAAGTTCTGCAGGCTGATGTTGTTCTGAAATCGCAGCATACTGTGGTGGAAACTAAAAAATATAAAATATACAAATATTCTATAGGTATAAAGTCTATAAATTATATGCATGTATGTACCATATACGTATACAAACAATTCCACAAGTCTAATATTGAAATAGAAAGAACATTTTAACAATTGCTTTTTAGTAAAAGTAATCAATATAAGCATGCAAATAGAAGATTGAGTGAGCTAAAAAATCATAACACATTGGACTCCAATGAAACAATACATAACCTGTTGCAAGATCTTAAAATGCTCTTGTTTAAAAAGATCATGACATATATTTCAACTTATAGCAAAAATAAATATTTAACTCTATTTATACTTCTATCTTTTATGTCTTTTATAAATAAAGGTTTAAGTAAAACTATTAGTCTCAATTTTATAATAATTAAAAAAATTTTATAAGTTTGGTTTGAACACTGTTTTCACGATACCGAAAAAATTTGACATACTAATTAACAGAAGATGGATAAATGATGGATAATTGAATCATGAAAAGAATTATTGAGTTGTTGTTTATTGCCTCGGCTCTAAAGACTGCAATGCTTCTTATATTAAACAAACTAAGCGTTGGAAGCTTGTATAAAAAGAACATAAAAATGATATTAGGAAATACAAAAGTAGTCACTCTGTAATTAGCTAGCACTTATGCTACAAAACTATGATTTTAATTGATCTGTTTTAAAAACTTTACACAGTGAAAAACGCACAGAAATAGAGATTGCAGAAATGTTCTTTATAAAAAAAACTTACTAACACAATCAACCTACAGAAAGATATCGAGAATTTAAATTCTGTGTACAACAGAGTAATCAAGTCTGCATAGGTTATTGACTCTCTCCTGTTTATGTTCTTTCAGTTTCTGTTATTTACCGATCAGTTTCATACATTCCTTGTATTAGAATAGACAAGGTATTTAATTCCTAGTATCTTTGTGTCTATCAATTTTATTAATATGACAAGAGTTTATCTTGACATAAGAAACATATGAGTGCATGGGTTTCCTAGTTTTTCTTTTATATGAATAGTATTTATTCAATTATTGTAATTCTTGCTTGAGTTGAATTGTTGACACAAGCTCACCATTATAAGGCTTATATAATTAGTTTCTAAAATAACTATTCAAATTCATATTTAAATTTACTATTACTTAAAAAGAAACCTGAATAGAAAGTCGAAATAAGATTGTAACTTTTTAATTGAATAAAAGCAAAAATTTGCCAGTTCAGTCGACAAAAAGTTTTACTTTGTTAATTATCTCTGGTGTCAATAACAAAATTTGTTTAAATGTTCTTTAACAAGCAATCAATATGCTTCAGCATCGTTGTACATATGAGGCACTTGGTGCTATTGAAGAGATTTCTTTTATAAGTTCTAGTAACACATGTAAAAAACAATGAGTAAGTTCTAATAACATACTGTATGTACTGCTTTTAGGAAAAACAAGATCAACAGTGGATATATTGAACATTTTCTATGAAAGGAAAAGAAAGAAAAATATTTCTATTTTATTTAATTATAATAAAAAAAATAATTACAGCTGATTTACTTTCACAAATAATTTTTTAACTAATCTTTATTAAAAGTTACTTATTTAAATTAATTTATTTATTTTTATCATGCATGAATAATATAAACTTTAACATATGTATTGCACATAAATAAAATAAACAAGATATATTAATAAAAGCAAGTCCGAAATATGTGAGGTTTCTCTCTCTCTCTCTCTCTATACATACATGTATGTATATGTATGTAATATATGTATATATATAATATATATAAACTATCTGTCAATTAATTATATCTTACTAAGGAAAAGTTGAAAAACTGAATATCCCATTTTATAAGGGATAATTCATATTAATAAATTCATACTAATAAAGTATAATAAATGCTTAATTATATGTATATATATATACACATATGTATGTATATATACACATATACAACAAATATACAAACACAGATGAATATACATATTTAGCAAATTGTTTACAGTATGTCAATTTAGCAGCAAATTTCAAAAACTGATATCAACTGTACCATTAAATTTTTAATTAAACTTATGTTTTGCCGACAGAATCTACTAATATAACATGGCAGCAGAAAACAAATACGGTCTGTTAAATATAAGTTCTATATTTCTACTATCAATATGCATCAAACTGTGTCAACAAGCTTACAACTATTTGTTTTTTACCAATCAATCTGGTTGGTAAAATTTATTATATTTTGACTTTAAATAAATATTGTTACATTTCTATCAATGTTTTGTATCATACATGCTACTCCTGTATCAAATCTAGCCTGTCCACAAAATTTAGACATTTTGCAAAATCTGTTCTTCTCTTAGCTTTAATTGGATACATATTCCAACTAAACATCTATTATTGAACCTTAGTTATTATGATAAAGTTCGATATGATTAAAATTAAAATATAATCTATGTTAAATGAAAAATATGCTTCTTTTCTTACAGGATTTCTCTGAAAGCAAAAATTGCAGACCCACAATTTTGCACGATAATCCACTTGACATAATGGATTTAAAATAGCTCTACAAGTAGATCTTGTACATAAAACCGGATCATATTGAATTGGTGGAAGATCTGCTCGTTCTTTAATTGGTTGGTATAAAGTACCCAATGGGACAACCATTCTGGTAGCATCAATACGTGATGAGGGCAAAACATTCCATGTGAAACGCACACCATCTCGATCTTCATTTTGTTGAATAAAATCTTCATATGTCGTCATAATACTATAAAATATAACAATTTACTTTTTAGTAGAAGTAGTTTGCTTGTTGTTATATTTTTAATATTAATTTCTTTTCTTCTCTATATAACTGTTTATTTTTTAATACAGAATAATTAATAATTTTGGAAATAGTTCTAGAAAAATAAAATGACTGATAGGTGTCAAAAATTAAGATACTTACGATTATTTCTATACAAAAAATATAAATTAATTAACACTATTCTGTTCACTAATATAATTTCACTTATACTGTGATACTGAGAAAATTATATAAATTTTTGTTAAAAAGTAACAGCTCTCAAACACTTGGCCACGTCACTAACAAGATTGAACACATGCGCAAATACATCTTCCACGTACGTCATGTAAAATCCACAGACTAACAATCATAGGACAGATTATGCACTTCTTACTTTATCCTGAATCTACAATAAGTATAGTAAGCCTTAAGCCATAAGAAACTGACCAATCACAGTCGATTATTCTCCTCGTAATCTGTGATTGGTCAATTTCTTACAGTTTAAAAGTGCCTTTTTACGCTGGCACTTAAAGGTCTATCTACGTAGCTCGTAGTCACAGTCGTAGGCCTTATAGGCTGGTATTCATAGGCTGCGTTTCGATATTCACTGCCAGTACTGAAAATCTATAGTTCGCGTTACATACACTATAGATTTTCAGTACTGGCGGTAAATATCGGAACGCAGCCATAGTCAGGTCTTATATTTAAGATCGTCTTAAGTTTATCTTTAGATGCTGTACGAATCAGTTCATTGGCTACGGAGTATCTGAAGATGAACTTAAGATAATTCTTCAGAATCACTACATCAGCACCAAATTCAATAAAATTGGGTCAATCGTTTTTGCACAAAACTAAAGAATCTGGCAGATAAAAGTGTCGCTCTGCTCTGGGAAGCGAGATATTAATTGTTAAATTTCGCGACTCGATAGGTTAAGAAACCTGTCATATCGACGACGTACAGACTGTCTGGGCTACGTTCCAAAACCTTATCCGGGTGACTATAACACTAGAAGTTGCTATAGTATATGTCACGTATGCTATAGTACTTCTAGTATTATAGTGCACCCGAGTAAGGTTTTGGGACGTACCCCTGAGCATGCACAGCGACGTAACGCAGGTCAGCTGACCATGCCAGCGTCATAAAGTGCGCGAAATTGAAAATGGATAGAAGTTAAGTCAAACGCGTGTGGGGGTCCAAGGGGCGAAGCCCCCTGGTCAGAGGGTTGGGGGGCGAAGCCCCCCCACTAATCACGAAACGACTTCTGTTTCTTTAAAAAATTTTCCGTCGCGTACGATTTATCGCGGATATCTTTTGTCTTTGAATTATTGTGTATCGATACGTCGTTCGATTGAAATGTACCGAATAGATCGGTGAGATTTCTACGCGAGGTAGGACGCTTCTACTCGCGAATCACCACACGTCCCCTCACCTTGCGTCAGGGGTCTGTGCTTATCTTTTCGGTTTCTATCATTTTTAGTATATCGTAGACTCATCGATTTAGTAAGGCGAAGATTTATTTAACAAGTCATTTAAATTTTATATTAATTAACTTGTTACTAATAAAGTGCACAAAATTTGAATGACTTGTCAACGATAGTCTACGATATACTACAAATGATAGAAACCGAAAAGATTAGCACAGACCCCTGACGCAAGGTGAGGGGACGTGTGGTGATTCGCGAGTAGAAGCGTCCTACCTCGCGTAGAAATCTCACCGATCTATTCGGTACATTTCAATCGAACGACGTATCGATACACAATAATTCAAAGACAAAAGATATCCGCGATAAATCGTACGCGACGGAAAATTTTTTAAAGAAACAGAAGTCGTTTCGTGATTAGTGGGGGGGCTTCGCCCCCCAACCCTCTGACCAGGGGGCTTCGCCCCTTGGACCCCCACACGCGTTTGACTTAACTTCTATCCATTTTCAATTTCGCGCACTTTATGACGCTGGCATGGTCAGCTGACCTGCGTTAAGCGGGAAACACAGACTTTTGCATAATGCATAATACATATGCATAAGAAATTCGATTGGTCGAATTCCTTATGCACATGCTAACGGACCAATCAAATTTCTTATGCATATGCGTTATGCGTTATGCAATGGTCTGTGCTCCCCGCCTTACGTCGCTGCGCATGCTCAGACAGTCTGTACGTCGTCGATATGACAGGTTTCTTAACCTATCGAATCGCGAACTTTAACAATTAATATCTCGCTTTCCAGAGCAAAGCGACACTTTTATCTGCCAGATTCTTTAGTTTTGTGCAAAAACGAGTCGATTGACCCAATTTTATTGAATTTGGTGCTGATGTAGTAATTCTGAAGAATTACCGAACTTAAGACGATGGTCTTAATTATAAGACTCGACTATGCATACCGGCCACAATCTCGATATAGTTAGCAGACAAATTCAATATTTCGTATTTTTTATTATTCCATTTGTTTGGAAACACAGATTTCTATATATTACCCATATATGTAATACTCCTATATTGCTAGAAGAGTGTCGATCTCAGTCCAATGAAAGATGGGACCGTCTGTATGCGCGTGCGCGGCGATTTTACCGTCAGTACAGTATCTCTCACTAGTTTTAAGGTGTACCATTAGTCACCCTACATAATTTTATAGAAATTTTTATTATTTTGAGAAAAATGTGAAATATTTATATATTTACACATACATACATGCCAGCACTCAACTAAAAAATATATATACAATATATACGTATATACAGGGTGTCTGGCTATAATCGCCCCATAGCTCATATACAGGTATAGCAGGTCATATATATCAGAAAGTGCATTCCTTTCAAGATAATCCGGTGGGGAAGTTAAAATGGGTCACCCTGTATATATGTATATATATGTAGAAATGTACATTGCAACATATTTTTCCGTCCCACTTAGCAGACTGCGGACTGTCGGATATATTTAATATTTAATATCCGGTGTGGTTAAAAAATATGATGCAAAGCACTTAAAGTACACCACCGGCATCATATATTCACACAACCATTCACACATAACAAACATATAGTATATTTTTACTAATATATATGTTTATAATATAATAATCTACCTAATAAATAATTTACCTATGTATTGCACATAATTGCACATAACTAGAAAAAATTGCACATAATAAAATTGCACATAATTGAAAAGAATTAACTTAATAACTACTTAAATAACGCGTAAATATAATTCTTTACAATAAAATAATATTTCACACCCAAACAAATTATAATAAGGCAAAAAGATAATCTTGCTCCACCGAGGAAGATATCATAGCACATTCAAACTCCTAAAATTCTTCTCAAATGCGATATGTCCCGCAAAGTTTGCAAAGACTCCGATCTTTCCTCTAACGTCATCTCCACCTCCTCCTTTACTTGAAGGCATGCCTTCCCGTGCAATACTGGAAAGTATGACTTCTTCAAGTAGATGACGCAGAGTAGAAGAATCCTACCTATCCCGTTTATTAAATTACACACACATACCCATTCTTAAATTTGTTGCGCGCAATATAATTTTCAAATTTAAAATCTAACAAAAATTAAACATAATTTTATACACGTGTTTACAAATATACTTTTTTGATAACAAATAATATACAATGTTCTTTTATAATGTCAAAATATTAAGAAGTACCATCAGATTTGTATTTTCCTCCATATAAATTTTGTGCATTATGCAGTTCTAAATGTCTCGAATCAATTTCAAAATTTATGCAATTCATATTTGCAGCTTGAAAACTAGACCGAACTATGCAAATTGAAGAAATAGTATCATTACCTAATCGGTTTCTTTTATTATTTTTTACATCTGTTACGATTGAAAATATTCTTTCGGCCTCAGCATTTGAGTGAGGAAGAGAAAGGACTACTTCAACTAATAATTCTAAATTTGGAAACATCTTTTTTCCATCGGAGTTTATAGATTCAAATATTTTTTGCCACATTTTATCTATCTCTAAAGAAGCTAATTCTTTTTTTCGTTGTTCGTTAAAATATGATGGCAAAATTTCCCACTCTGAAGCTAATTTTATTGTATCAATATGTTTCACCCGCTCCGCGATAAGAGTTAAATCTTTAAGTTGTAATCTATCTTTATCATATAAAGCAATTTCGGGATCTAAAAAAAGTAATTGCTGGAAAAATGTATCTCTATAAGGTAAACGTTTCAGCATTTCTCGAACTGCAGTAATGTAAAAATCCAAACATTTTAATCTAATATTTTGCGCGCATTCCAATGACAACGTTTTTAAAAAGTTCTCACATTCCGGTCCTACATATATATTTTCTATATTTTGTATATTGTCATCATCTAGATCTAAATTAATTATATCTCTCAAAACATCAGATTTCACAAAATTCTTAGCTATTTGTTGAATTAATTGTTGACTATTCGTAAATAATTTATGGATTGCGCGATTGAAACAGAGCATTGAAATTATTAAAAAAAGTTAAAGAATATTTCAAAAACAAGAGATAAGCTTTAATAGAATCGTCATTTAAATATCCTAAAATAATTTCCGCTGATTTTAATTTATCTTCTACCGTTGCTAATACAAAATAATTTTTTAAGACTTCCCAATTTTCGAGAAGTCTAACAACACACTTTTGCAAACAAAGCCATCTCGTATCTGATAATTTTAATATTTTAGTTCTTTGAACGTCGAAAAAATCTTGGAATTCATTCAAAATTGCACATCTCTTCGCACTACTCGAAACATAAGTGGCAACTCCTCTAATTAAACTTTCACAAACAGAAGGTAACTTATCGCAAGCTTTGCTGGCTATAATCGCGGATGTGTGACAAACACAATTTATTGTTATTAAGTCTGGTACTTTTTCTTTAAGACGACTCATAAAAGAATTCTTACATCCAACCATAACGGATGCATTGTCGCATGCCATCCCAACAATATTCTCAATTGGAACTTTTATTTTTTCAAAAAAAGATTTAAATTTTTCAAATATTTTACTCGCGGAACAATCAGAAGCATCTAATGGTAACAATTCTAATAATTGAGTAGAAATTTTTTTATTTAAAGGTGATATATATCGAACGAGAACGCACATTGTTTTAGTATTTGTAATATCTGTACTTTCATCGACTAAAATAGAAAATTTAGAGATTTGTAAATTTTGAATAAGTTTCTCAGTTTCGCGTTTTGCAATTACATGTTTAATAACTTTTGCACACTTAATTCGAGACAGCGAAAGATCTTGCACAACTTTAGAATCTTCGCAAATATTTTTAAGCAATGGAATTAAATGATCTGCAGTTTGAAAAGCTACATTATGTTCCGCAAAAAAGGCTGCTAATTTTATTTCTGCGATTTTTACTTTTTCCGCATGTGATACATTATTATTTAAATCATTAATATTATTATCGATTCTGACTTTAAAATTAGGAGAATTTATATTTTCGTTATGTCGAACCGTCTGTGAATGGCTAATTAAGTTTGGTTTAAGGCATCTGATGGTCTGTTTACACGCAATACAAAACGGTTTATTTTCTATGCAAGTTAACCATCCTTTAAAGACGTCTTCTTCTAGCCAAGATATCTGAAAATCTCTTTTATGCTTTTTACTAACTTTTTCAATGTTAGACTGTCTCTTCATTTTTTATGTTAACTATATATTATTATAAGTATATATTATTATAATATATTATTATAAGTATTTACTCACCAAATTCGTATCCAGCACCTCAAACTCACATACGAATCACATATCACATATCAATTTACTAAATCGTACGTATCTCGTATCTAATCTGCTCAAAGACACAGGAAGACTCGCGTTTCGCGCGCAAAGCACTAACAGCTGATCGTTGTAACACGAGCATATAGGTATAAGATATAGGTACGGCCCTGTAATTCCGCCATTTTCGCCGCGCATGCGCGTGCAGACGGTCCCGTCTTTCATCACTGGTCCAAACATCACGATACAGACGTATAATAGGGTCTGTTCTTTTCAGCTGCGCTGCTGAACTAGTGCAATAAGTTAGAGTGAAAAAATATATATATGTCTCATTTTAACTTATTGCACTAGTTCAGCAGTGCAGCTGAAAAGAACAGACCCATAGTCTCTCTCTCGCGCACGGTTCAGCTGCTTTGTGCGCATGCGCTAACAGCGTTAGGCGGGGAGCACAAACTTTTGCATAATGCATAATACATATGCATAAAAATTCGATTGGTCGAATTCCTTATGTTAGCATGTGCATAAGGAATTCGACCAATCGAATTTCTTATGCATATGTATTATGCATTATGCAAAAGTCTGTGCTCCCCGCCTTAAGGTGCGAATTCATTGCAGCGAAAAATCGCTGGCGACTTTCCCCCTCCATCCCAATCTCGTAGTAGCTGCTAGTAGCAGCGACAAATCGTCGAAGTTCGGCCTGTCCGAACTTCAAGCGACAAGTCGACACATCGTGACAAATGTGAAAGAGCAATATGAGCGTTCCAAGCGTTCTTTAGGTTCTATGCATTCTCGAACAACATACATCTTTTGCAGTTGTGCTCCAACTAATAATAATAGTTTTTCCAACTGCGTTGCCAACATTCGAAAATAGTTATGGTAACGTATGCCATTTTCGAATGTCAGTTTAGGGATGGATACGTGAAAAAAACTATGGTCTTTACGATCTTTTAAATATGGAGCTACCCAATACTGCTTCTTTTTGTAATTCCGCTTCTTTTGCATTCTTTGCAACTCCAACATTACAGCAGTTGCTATCATTAACCGTCGCTTCCTGATTGCTCTTGCTACTGCTGTTCCTAAAATATTTGTACAAACAGCGGAATACATCTCGTTAGAACGTATTGTCACCTTCATTTTCATTTACAGCTGTTCACTTTAAAAAACAATGGTCGCGTTCAGCAGACGCAACTGTTGAGTAATTCTTTTTAATGCGTCAACATGATTGGTCTAGATTTCGGGATCTAATAGAAAGGACCAATAATCACTGATCGCTCACTGATCTGCTCTGCTGCTGAACGCAGCCAATACCTCTGAAAATATTAACATTTAGTCGCTAGCGATTTGTCGCCACATGAATATGTAGCGGGAGAAAAGCGACAGATACGGCTGAAATCACATGGCGCGGAATAGAAGTACGGAATAGAGAGTGCGTTATAGAAGCAGCCAATCAGAGATTTGCAGAAAGTGTTGTAGATGCTGCGGCAAAACTCTGATTGGCTGTTTCTATGACGGACGCTCTATCCCGCATGACGCATCACGCACCATGTGACTGCACCCATACTTGTCGCTAGCGTCATTTCTCCCTCCACTTCTCCCAAGTCGCCAGCGATTTCTCGCTGCAATGAATTCGCACCTTTAGGCTGCAATTTCACTATCAATCTGACGCTAGCGTCTAGCCAGTCACGTGATCTTATTTTCGACGCTAGCGTCAAGAAAAAGAAGCTGGATTCATCCAGCTTCAAGCGTCAAAAGTTGTCCGTGGATCCTAACCTATCCAGCGAGAAATGGCTCGTCGATCGACGTCGAAATAATGTCATTATTAGAAGATTCGGACGAATTATCAGAAGCAACGGCGAATGTACAATCAGGTATATAATATATAACATTTGAATAATATAATTTATATTTGTTTCTTTTATATATACATATATTACATATACTGATTATT
Source organism: Crematogaster levior (assembly GCA_901521435.1). NCBI lineage: Eukaryota > Metazoa > Arthropoda > Insecta > Hymenoptera > Formicidae > Crematogaster > Crematogaster levior. The sequence goes on from CABEGB010000982.1 coordinate 116,001, forward strand.
TTCTTCCATCTCACTTTGTGTTATACATGGGTGATTCTGTTCTAACTGTTACTTTTTTGATTAAAAATTTTTAGATTTTAAAATTAATTTTTTTTTTCATTTTTTTTGCATATTATTACTCTATTTTATTGTCAAAATGAAAGTCTGAAAGGATTTCGCTACAACTTTAAAACATCGAGAATGAGAATCAATTTTTAAATTATCCGTTCCACGGTACTGACTCACATATCCACGGTACTGACTTAAAATAAATTCGATAGAAATTTTCTAGAAAAATCATTTAATTTATTTAATTTACATTTTTATAACACTCTTAAACTCATTTCAATTAATTATTTAACATTTTAACAATGAACAATAGTAATTATAACAATTTATAGCACATATTAAATGACTGCAATGTAACTTACATTTGGTAAAAAATAAATTAATTAATACAGAGTGAGTGTCTTCTTTTTGCCAGTGATGGGAAATACCAGGTGAGGAGTGTTAAATGACTTCAAACTGGCATAATTGATATAAAAATGATGATTTATTATTAAATTAATTAATATGTAATTTTTGGTTATCATCACAGTTTTTTTTAATTCTTGAACTTCGGCGAAGTGATATTACTTCATTTTGTTCTGAATTCCTACTAGTAACATTTTTTTCAACGCATTTTAAACTATTAATTAACTTTGGTGATTCGTCAAACTGCGATAAATTCTCCAATTTTTTTGTATTTGGCATCGATCTTTTCTTAATTTTTCCGCTCGTATCGGCGGAAGAATAATTAATTGTTCCCATAGCAAAGTGTATACATGAATTTTGGTCTGAACAATCAAAACAACTTAATGAATTAAAGAAAATACAGTTATGCTGTAGTTTATTCCACTTATATTGATGTACTTTAGTGCCTACAAAAGGCTTTAAATTGTTTGGTGATATTGCATCAATGTTTGATATTTCTTCATCAGTAACGCAATCAATGTAGACAGATTTAACACGATCACGCAAAATAGCCAGTAATGAATCGAAATTTGACACATCCGTGCCGTATTTCACTTGATCATCTGCTACTTTTTTTATATAACCGCCTATTCCATCAGCTGAACTTTTTCCATGGCCAGCCTCACTAAAATTATATGTAATATTTTCTAATTGAGTATAGCACTGAGGCAAATACTGTGTTATTAGATAAAACATTGTTTTATTGCGGTACTGCGTCGTTGGACCATCGCTCATAATGTGTAATTTTTTTATTTTTCGATTAGTTGCAAGATAAACATCAAGAATTTTTTTTATATGAGTAATTATAGCAGATGGATCATGTCTGAGTGATTTTGACAAAGTAACAAAGCCTTGAGAAAAATTTGAAGAATAAACCATGCCAGTATGTAAGGTACATTGCACTCTACTGGCTCCAAAGTGTACTGATTGAACTTCTGTTTCATACTTACAAGAATAATTTTCACTAAAGTCAATAAGTAATCCCTAACTCATTGCTTTCTAAAGACTGAGTCAATTTTTTCATAGAGTTGTTTTGGTGGGTAATTCTGTATTCATGGGCTATAAATAAATCCAACTCTTGTTTAAAATGGTTAATTGCTTGCCCTATCGTACAAGAAATTTTTTTTTAGCTGTAATTTTAACAGTTATTGGTTTTTTTGTTTTTTCATTTACTCTTTGTTCGGAAGTTACTTCCCATTTCATGTAAGACATGTTATCATTAAAATTTATATCTTTTACATTAAATTCTAATTTCTTCAACTTACATGTGTCACACATTCTTGATAGACATAACTCAGAATTGCTGTCACATAAGAAACTTCTCAAAATTTTACATGAAGTATTTTCTGTTAATAATTTATGACTGTGAAAAGCTTGTATAAGCAATGAGAAATTTTCATGAGTGAAGCACGCACACGTATTTCGATTAGTGACTTTTGGTTCAATACAATACTTCGGACGTAATTTTGCAAATGTTGAGTAATTAACACGATAAGTACTTTGAGAACAGAATTTAGAATGTAAATCTTTGATTGTAGCATTCATAAAGCGTTTCGATACTTGTTTACCATTTATTTTTATAGAAGCTTTTTTATCAGGAATTATCATACTATTTTCTTCATAAAAACTTTTCACTTGATCCTGACTAAAAATTTGATTACTTTTTTTATTTCTAACATATTCCAGTGAATTATTACTCCTGTGAACTCTTGATGAAATGATAGGAACAACATTTTTTCTGATGGCAGATAATTGTCGATATTTTTTTACTATTTTTCCACTAATTGCTCTACCCAATATCTGCTTAAATTTTGAACTTTTTGAGTCTTGATAGGATGATTTGAGTTGCTGTACCATAACTTCGTGAAATAATAATTTTTTGCGAACTTCGGGACTTACTTTTTGACCTTTTAACAGTTTATCAATTTTAGATTTAGGCGATGAAGACTCTGGCTTCTTAATTTTCAAACGTTGTAACTTTTTATGTAAGCTATTAATTTTCATTCGAAGAGTTTTATTGTCGTCCGATAATTTTTTGTTGTCCCTGAAACACTTGCGTAAATTTTTCTGTATCCGTTTCTTTCCTAACCTAGCTTGCTTCGATTCTATGTTGTTATTAACATCATTTTGTATTGTTTTTAATTTAATTTCTTCTTTTTGTCGTAACCGTGAATTTTTCTTCCATAAATTTTGTTGTTTACGTCGAGCCCGCTTTTCTCGATCTGATAATTGATGAATCAATTTTAGTTTTCCTTCTTTCTTTCTTTTTTCGTTCCTTGCTCTTTCTTTTTGACAGTAAATTTTGTAAGATTCTGGGTCATTTTGTATTTTTTGCCGTCTTAATTTTTCAGCAATACGTTTTTGCTCCAAACGTCGTTGTTGTACTTCAGCATTAATTTTAGTTTTACATTTTAATTTTTTTGTTGTTGACGACTGTTGATTTTTGCTACTTGAATTGTCTGTTGTTACAGGAAGCTTTCTTGTCCGAAGTGTAGGAGCCATCTGCATGTAAAAAAATAATATTTATTGATTAAAATAATTTTATAGCTAATTAAGTATTTTTTCACATGGTACTGACAGACACGGTACTGACATTTTCATTTAAAATAATAAATGTAAAATTATTTGGTTATGAACTTAACAATATCTATTTACCCTACAATTTAGGTTAGTAATAAGTACAAAAATTCATTATTGATGATAGAAAAAATCAGTAATTAACAAAGTTTATCTTTACCATGGTAATGACAAGTAAATTTATGACATACCTTTTTAAAAATTGAATTCTAAAATGACACTAACTCATTGCACTATTTCATCAACTTTATGTTTGTAAACATTACTCAAGTAACGTACTTTCAATATGGCTCACTAGTCGTTTCACTAAGCTCGTGGTAGATGGCGCTCGCGTCATTCAAATTCAAATTCAAAAATTCATTTAAATTTAAAGACAAAAGTTATCGTGTCGGAATTCATTGTTAAGTTAATATATTGAAAAAAAAAGTGTAATTTTTCTTAAGTTTAATCATATACAATATGATGCATGGGGTCATTAATTTGAATCATTTATTGGGGCGAAGAAAATAAATAATTTATCGAAAAATTCTGGATATGGACATGACACGGTACTGACATTTAAGTAATCTATTGTAAGTTTTTTCTGAATTGTAAGTTAGGATATACTAAAGACGTGATAAAATACGTTCATAAATATCTAATTAACACAAAAATTTCATAAATTGATTGGTAATTAATGACCAGTGAGAATAAACTGTACAGGACATAAAAAATCACAGTTAAAATGGAATCACCCTTATATATAATCTATTATCTCTTATTATATTTTGTAGCAAGAAGATCAGACAGAGGACACAGTGCCATTGAGAGAATTGCAGATGCTTTTTGCGATGCTGCCAGCAATAATGATGTCGTTTTACCGCCACCACCTCAACTTGACGACGTTGACTCATTTTTAAATTTGCTGGGATTCGTCGTTCATCCGAAACACAAAAACAAGAAGTATTTCAAAAGCATTTACAATTATCGTTTGATATGCTGAAAGAAAATATGTGAACACCAAAAACATTACATATATAATGCATGCAAGAATTTAAATTTATTTTTTTAATTGTTTTATTGTTATAACTATTGTTTTCAATTATTTTAAAGTATAACTATTGTTTTTGTAGTTTAAAGGTATAATCATTGTTTTTTAAGTTTTAAAATATAACTATTTTTTTTATTTAGTTCTTTTAAGATGTAATTATTGTTTTTGTAATTGTTAAGTCAACAGAATTTATTTAATACAAGAATAATACAGTGATACAGTGATTATGAAATTTATTATACGTGTACAATATTTTCTTAAAATACAAAATTGGAAAAATAATAAATATTTTCTTATTTAACAGTGGTCAAATTGCCAAGGAATTGCTCCTTCGTTGTTAAAATAATGACAAAATTGATCTCTTATCATCATAGCTTTACGTGAACCTAAGTTAGAACCACACTGACTTATATCTTGCAAAGCACCATTATCAGTTACATCTGATCTCCAAGTGCCAGGTATAAAACCGTCTGAAGTATCTCTATCAACTAAACTGGATGGTATATATTCATTATGGTCAATATCTTTAATTCGAAGCCAATTGTGCAAACAGATAATGGCTTGAACAATTTTTACGCATGTGTCAGTTGTAGTATCAATGGGACGCCTTAATATCCGCCATTGGCTACATAAAATTCCAAAAGAACTTTCGATCATTCTTCTTGCTCTACTCAACCGATAGTTGTAAATGTTTCTATCTTGATTTAAATTTCCTCTCCCAGGATACGGTCGAAGTAAATATTCCGTTAATGGGAAAGCTTCGTCACCTACAAGCATGTATGGCAGAGGTACTCCATACAGATTGTTGTTCTGGTAAATTCATTTCCTTATTATGAAGTTTTTGTCCCATTAGAGAAGATCGAAAAATGCCACCATCACTACGTCGACCATATGCTCTAATGTCCACAAAAGTAAATATATAAATTATTAATATATAAATATATAAATAATTTGCATCACATATTGCCAAAAGTACTTTCGATCATTCTTCTTGCTCTACTCAACCGATAGTTGTAAATGTTTCTATCTTGATTTAAATTTCCTCTCCCAGGATACGGTCGAAGTAAATGTATGAGAATTTACTATACTATGAGAATTTTTATAATTGTAGTATGAAGAACCTGCATTATTAGGACACTAAAGAAACCATTGTAAATAATTATTGTCATTAAATTAAAGAATAATGTTTAAAATAAGGTATATATTGATTTTACTTGTATTACTACATGCTTTCCATCAATAGCACCTATGCAATGAGGAAAATTCCATTTCTCATCAAATTCATCTGCTATACGCAACCAATCTTCTTTATTCAAAGTAGATGGAAGAATCTTTTCTTGAAGGCAAGACCAAATAGCACTACTTGTATCCTTAATAATGTTAGAAACTGTTGTTACACCAATTAAATATTGATATGAAATTGATTTCATAGAATCACCAGCAGCTAAATATCTATAAAATTTAATATGTTTAAAATATAAGTATAGTGGTAAACAGATTGTTAATATGTTGAAAGCCAAGTGGCTTGAGCAAAAAATCTATACCAGTCACTGCATTCAATGTATCAATATAGTAATATTAAAAAGAATATAAAAACAAACCTTAATGTCAAACACAGTCTTTCAGGAGCAGATATTGGTTCACGAAAGGAAATTATCTGTCTACTTAAAGAAGGTCCTACTATTTGTAACAAATCTTCTAACTGTGTAGCAGTCATTCTAAAATAATTTCTAAACGTATCGTCTTCTAACATATTGGGAAATATCGTATAATAAAAACCATGCAATTTTCTATTTTCAAGTAATGGTGCAACCCAATAACGTTTTTTAGTGTATTGTCTTTTCTGCATTCTTTCCAACTCGTTGATCACTGCCACACATACCATTAGAAGTTTTTTACTCTTCTTCCTTCTTTTTAAATTTATTATTTTTGAACATTTTGCTTGCCATTCGTAATATCTTAGATTATACGACATTTTTTTTTTAAACCGAATTAAGATTAATTAATTTAAATCTAAACTCGCTATTATTATGCAATTACACTACAATGATCACACTTAAATGCTATGACGCTAGGCCTAAAGGTCATGGCACATAAAAAAACTTAAGCAGTAAACTTAAGACTTAAGCGAATCAACCAATCACGGTCAAGCAGTAAGGCAGCCATTTTGAAACGTAAGCATCGAAAATTCCGTATGGATGAAATTCTTAGGGCCGTGGCACATAAAAGAACTTAAGCAGTAAGACTTAAGACGTAAGAATTTCATCCATACGGAATTTCCGATGTTGCTTACGTTTCAAAATGGCTGCCTTACTGCTTGACCGTGATTGGTTGATTCGCTTAAGTCTTAAGTTTACTGCTTAAGTTTTTTTATGTGCCACGGCCCTTACGTTTCTTACTGCTTAAGTTCTTTTATGTGCCACGGCCATGGATCTAAAAAGATATGGATGGAGTCTATAGCAAGGGGGCTGTGAAATTTGCGGTAAGGGGAATGCATAGTGCTGTCTCTTTCTGTAGGTAACCTTCGGCTTTGTAACGAATGTAACCGAAGATATCCGAACTGCGCATTGCGTCTTGTACAGTTTATATATCATAACTCCTTGTAAACGCTTTATACAGGGTGTCTGGTAATTCGAAGATCAACTGTAAACTGCAGGTAGAGTAGGTTAAACTGAGCAGAATAGTCCTGTATCATTTTTTGACATTCTTAATATTTACCGAGATATTAACAAAAAAAGATCGGCGAATCCGCGCGAGGAAAGCGCGCGCGGCGAGAAGGACGTCCCACCGCTACGTGTTCACTAAGCGCGCAGTGAGACGGTGGGAGGAGCCTACGAGCGTAATACTAGAACACTGCGGCGACCGCGCCGAATTATTGGTATAATCCCACCGCTCTATCTCCCACCGCCACACTGCGCGCGCGGATTCGCCGATATTTTTTTGTTAATATCTCGGTAAATATTAAGAATATCAAAAAATTATACGGGACTTTTCTGCTCAGTTTAACCTACTCTACCTGCAGTTTACAGGTGATCTTCGAATTATCTGACACCCTGTATAAAGTAAAATTGACGTATTCAAGAGTTAGCTAATACGGGATATATAATCTTTCGGGAATCATCGGATATGCGACGGAAACATACGAAGGTTACCTACAGAAAGAGACAGCACTATGCATTCCCCTTGCCGCAAATTTCACAGCCCCCTTGCCCGTATACACACTTTAGACTCCATCCATATCTTCTTTAGATCCATGGTATTTTGGCATATTCCAGCATATTCTCTCCACTCGACTTTCGGTTTTCTCTTCCTTTTTTCCACTACTATACATAGATATATATATACTCCAGTATTAAAATCATTATTTTCTATAATACTTACCACTTTATTGTACTATTTTATTATTAATTACATTTTATTACATTATTTCTATTATTAATATATTTTTCTATAAATTGCTATTTCCTTATACTCTTGTTATATATATATATCTAATATGCAACAAGACGTTGCTATTGGAAAGAGGGAAAAATATTAGAAAACGAAATAAAAGGAAGAAAAACGTAAAATCTAAAAACACGTAAAATCTAATTATATCAATTAAATTCACTACTAATGTCTCACCCAGTATATGCCGCGACTTCCATGCATAGGGAGTCTCATTATATATATATATTTTTGTTATTGGCACAGCATACCAATCACTATAACTTTAATTAATACCATATACTATATTTACAATAAGACACAATACGCATATATATACAGGGTGTCTGAAACATTTTGGAAAAGCTGAAGTGTGCAGGTAAAGCAGGTAAAATCAAGTAGAAAAGTCTTTTACCACTTTGTTGTTTTCACAATAATTTACGAGAAATTAATTTAATAAGATAGGCCAATCCGCGCGAGTAAAAGCGCGCGACGAGAAGAGACCTCCCCGTTGCAAGATGATAGAAGCCGGTTGGTGAAGCGATGGGAGGCACGATCTACAAAGGACGAACGCGGATCTTCGCGTCAAAACCTATCCGGATAAAGATCCGCGTTCGCTGCAGCGATTGTCCTTTGTAGATCGCTTCGCCGTATGACTGATTTGTCATATGACGCTCGTTACTCCGCCTCTCGAAATCAGTTGTTACTCGTTGCTAAGGAGTAAGCCATTTTTCTCTTTTACATCGACACCCATCTTTCATCAGACATCTCTATAGAGTCCTGCCTACCGGTTTCCCGTGCACTCATTGGCTCGTACGTTATAATTAATTACGAAATAAATATTGCAAAAATTACAAAATAATACGTGACATTCCTTCTATTTTGACCTATTCTATCTGCACTCTTCGGCTTTTCCAAAATGTTTCAGACACCCTGTATATTGTCATGATGCGGGCAATGCACTCGAATAATCATCTTTAATAAGTGATTAAGAAAAGGTAAGGAAACCCAATAAAAACTATAAAATTAAAATCAAATATAAAAATAAATCTTGCATATTTATCATCGAATTATATTAATATCTTCTAAATTATTTATATGTTACACTATATTTAATCATTGCTTCATTATAAAATATAATTTTACCTTTATATTCGCTTGTACTTTATCACATAGTGAGTTAATTAAAAATATAAAAATCAAATAAAAATTATAAAACGCAAAACTATTAAAAACAAGAGTTGGTAGCGTCATAACTCGTTGCGTAACCATTACTATCGCCGAAATATTATAAGGCTATTTCATAATACTCTATTTCGATTTGAATATATCAGTGCTCGGAATTAGTTGCTATTTTCGAGCCGATTCCCGAGGCAACGCCTCCTATTTCCCCACTACCGCTCGACGCTCGAGCAGACGCTGCGGCCGAGCCGCCGACAGCGTGTCTCTCAGGAGCGTCTCTAAAGAAAAAGAAAGCTAGGACCTTTTATATTATTAGTAATATTTTCCTAAAGAAATAATTTCTGCTTTCGTAATAAATAATTAATCGAAATGTTATGAATATATTATGTAATGCTATTTCACATCTTATCGCGAAAAATTCTACATCATTTTGTAAAAGAATATTTATAAAGGAATGCCTCATCGTATAAGATGAGAACGAGTACTTCAACAATTTTTATGTATATCATCCTTCGTAGAATTATGCAAACGACCGAGAAGACCAGAATAAAATTTTTACTTATTGAATGTTTCGATTTTTTTCTATTTTATCTCCATTTTATGACATAAGATGTAAAAATTTTATTCTGGTCTTCTCGGTCGTTTGCATAATTCTACGAAGGATGATATCCATAAAAATTATTGAAGTACTCGTTCTCATCTCATACGATGAGGCATTCCTTTATAAATATTCTTTTACAAAATGATGTAGAATTTTTCGCGATAAGATGTGAAATAGCATTACATAATATATTCATAACATTTCGATTAATTATTTATTACGAAAGCAGAAATTATTTCTTTAGGAAAATATTACTAATAATATAAAAGGTCCTAGCTTTCTTTTTCTTTAGAGACGCTCCTGAGAGACACGCTGTCGGCGGCTCGGCCGCAGCGTCTGCTCGAGCGTCGAGCGGTAGTGGGGGAATAGGAGGCGTTGCCTCGGGAATCGGCTCGAAAATAGCAACTAATTCCGAGCACTGGAATATATAATTCGTTATTTTATATCATAAGTAATCTAACGGCGCTTCTGTTGAACGAATAAGTTATTTTAGATTTACTTAATTATCTAGAGAAGCGACTAAGAAATGTGCTTCTTACAATAACTAATTAATAATTCTTTATTACTTATGTTTGCTTCGCTTCACTAATGCTAATACTTCCGCTATTATCATGCTAATAATTCCCCGTTATAACATTTATCAATCCACTATTAAATCATTATATCATGTAAAACTAACCCGAATAAATTATAAAATATTAAATCACATATAAATAACTAATCTTGCATACTCGTTGTCGAACATCTATACATTATCCTACATTTAATTATTATTTTATTATAAAACATAATTTCTGTGTTACTAGACACCTATGTATAATTTTACATTATTATAAATTATCTCTCTTCCCTCTTAATCACGATTCAGCATAAACATATATCCCCTATAATGTTTAGCGTTAATTTCGTTGCTATTACAATTTTATTATAATTATTGCAATTATCACCGTTAAGACATTATATCATATAAAATAAACTCAAATAAAAATTATAAAATATAAAATCAACTAAAAAGGTTATAATATATATTCTCATACATTTATTGCATTATACCGGTGTTAGATATGAATTAATAAATATATATAAACAGTTAAGTTACCTTTTAATCCATATAAATAACCGCTTATAAGGGTAATATGTATAAGAATTTTCAGGCCTCTAATTGTCACTATTTTCCAAATATTAATAACTATTTTTCTCATTAGTTAATTTTTCATAAAACTTTAATATAATTCAAAAGAGTCTTTTAAACCAAAACTAATGCAATTCTCTGCTTTCCAGAGTTCTTCTTAATTCGCGAATTATTGCCGAAAACTGTTCCTAAAGAATATTCATGTAACCCTTATAGTACGACTCTTTCTATATATATATATATATACTCTATGTCCGCACAGCTGAGCGTTCCTGTGTGCACGACCGCTGCTGCATTCCTATGTGCCTCGGGCGCATCTAATGGATTATTTCTTTTGTTTAATTACTGATACCCTCTAGAAATGATCCGCGTATTACCTTTATTTGATTTCGTATAATTTTATCATAATATCCATCCCTTTTATGCGTTGTCCACATACGAACACCAAATCTGCTTCCGTATTAAACTTATTCACTCTAACCTTATTAATCTATCTCTGTCTTATGCATATGTCTTATAGACAAGAGCTTGATCTTCTAAGCGACTTGCTTTTTATTTAATCATTTTTGCCTTTTACATATAACCCTCTATAATCTTTATTAAGCTTTCGCTCGCATTTATATAATATTGTTAATGCACAATTACTATATGAAAATCTATCGAACCTCCCCTGTTCAATACTTTATTATTCACATATTATATTTTGTTAAATTTATTATTTTCGTCGCTCTCACACATATGCGTTAATATTAAGAAACTATTTGCAACAGCCTTGACGGAAAAATATCTATTTCGCTTCTATCAAAGTAACGAGTCTCAACAATTTATGCCGCGCTAGGCTACCACGAAATAATTGTTGAATTAAAGTTTGCAGCCGCCTAAACGTCTGATAGATAAGGCGAGGAAAATACTCGGGTTACAATTTTAGTTTATTTAATAGTTCGTCACCAGGCTGATGCAAGCTAACGTGACACAGATTCGTACGTCACGATTTCCTACCCTTTACATTTTGCATTTAAGGGGATGCTGTAGTGACGGCCGAACTCCGACGGGAAAGCGCCCTCATCTAGATGGAACTAAAAATGTCGGTAATTTACCGGAGTTTTTAAATCCGTCAATTTTCTACATTATCGATAAACTCTAAGATACGCTTTCGCACACGAAGAAAAAGCCCATGTACGTGTGCGCTCGGCGTTCGGCTAGCTTCGGATAGTAGAAGAGCGCAGACATATCTTCCGTCTTCTTCTCTTTCTCTCGCTATAGCTGACGCGCTCGGAAAGGAAAAAGCCGTATACGTGTGCGCTTGGCTAGCTAGAAGAGCGCAGACATATCTTCCGTCTCCTTCTCTCTCTTTCTCGCTACGGCTGACACGCTTGGCGATCGAGATTCGAGAACTATATTTCTTACAAGGAGATGATCAAGCTTTTCACCTGAGATTTAGCTAAATTTCGGTATGTTGTTACATACTGATATCTCTCCTACTAATATAATATATGGTACAATAACTTGTACCATTATTTTTACAAGAAATAATTGTAAAGTCAGTCATATACGTAATCTACCGATTCGGTAAACCTACTTTTCAAGCAATGAGCGTGGTCGTTTAGTAAGTCGAGCGGCTAGAATGCTGGAGATCACGAGTTCGAAACAATCTTTTTCTATTTCTTAAAAATTTTTAATGTTTAAATAATTTATTATGCAATATATTCAACCTATATTAATCGTTAAAAATATTATATAAATGTAATATTAAAAAAATAAAACAAAATAAAATATAAAATATTATAATTATATATAATTTTATTATATAAATATAATATTTATTTTTAAGTCATCATCGGATTAAATATATTGCATAATAAATTACTTAACAAAAATTTTTAAGGAAATAGAAAAAGGTTGTTTCGAACTCGTGATCTCCAGCGTTCTAGCCGCTCGACTTACTAACGCGACCACGCTCATTGCTTGAATAATAGATTTATCGAATCGGTAGATTCCGTACATGACTGACTTTACAATTATTTCTTGTAAAATAATGGTACGAGTTATTGTACCATATTTTATATTAGTAGGAGAGGTATCAGTAACAACATATATAACAACATACTGAATTTAGCTAAATCTCAGGTGGGAAGCTTGACCATCTCCTTGTAAGAAATATAGTTCTCGAATCTCGAGAATTATATTTCGCCAAGCGTGTCAGAGAGAGCGTAGCGAGAGAGAGAGAAAGAAGGAGACGGAAGATATGTCTGCGTTCTTCTAGCTAGCTGAGCGCACACGTACATGGCTTTTTACTCGTGTGCACGCTACTTCACACACACGAGGAAGAAGCCGTGTACGTGCGCTCGGCGTTCGGCCAGCTAAAGAACGCAGCCACATCTTCGCATTGTAAATTTTTATACATACATACATACATACGTACATTATATGTATATAAATATATATTGGTTTAAAAATAATTTCATTGGATCAATAAGATATTTGCGATTAAAATCACACTAATAAACACGATCCAGTGAGATCTTCGAGTCGACATCGAATTGACGGCGAATTGATGTAAATTGCATCAATCGATATTAGTTTGATATCGATTTGATGATCATTTCTTACTGAAGATATAAATTGGATAATTTTTAACTAGATTAACCATACATATTTAATTAAAAGTAATCCGATTTATGTCATGTTTGGTGTCATTTTAATCGTGAAAATTTCATTAATCCGTTAAAATTATTTTCAAATTAATAAAATGCGAAATAAATGTTCTAGGTTTTATTTTATTCCATGTTTACTTTTCATAGATAAGCGAGCTCTTTAAAATCCTCGACGCTGAAGCGCGAGGTAAGCGAGAAAGAGAACAAGTAAGGAGCAAGCGAGATGGAAACATCTCGCAACATCAAAGAGAGTGCCGAGGTCTCGACGCGAGCCTATCTTAATCTCCAATCTTTTGTATTATATTTCTTTTTACTATAGAAAATAAAATTTTTACATTTTGCATTTTATCGGTCCGAAAATAATTGTAATGGATTAATGAGATTTTTGCGATTAAAATAACACCAAACACGGTATAGATCGGATAATTTTTAATTATATAAGTAATTAACATCTTGATTATAATATAATTAAAAATTACCGGATCTGTACCGTGTTTGGTGTTATTTTAATTGCAAAAATCTCATTAATCCATTACAATTATTTTCGGACCGATAAAATGCAAAATGTAAAAATTTTATTTTCTATAGTAAAAAGAAATATAATACAAAAGATTGGAGATTAAGATAGGCTCGCGTCGAGACTTCGGCACTCTCTTTGATGTTGCGAGATGTTTCCATCTCGCTTGCTCCTTACTTGTTCTCTTTCTCGCTTTCCTCGCGCTTCAGCGTCGAGGATTTTAAAGAGCTCGCTTACCTATGAAAAGTAAACATGGAATAAAATAAAACCTAGAACATTTATTTCGCATTTTATTAATTTGAAAATAATTTTAACGGATTAATGAGATTTTCACGATTAAAATGACACCAAACATGACATAAATCGGATTACTTTTAATTAAATATGTATGGTTAATCTAGTTAAAAATTATCAACAGTGAGAAATTTACATCAATTCGACGTCAATTCGATGTCGACTCGATAGATCTCTTCTCACTGGATCGTGTTTATTAGTGTGATTTTAATCGCAAATATCTTATTGATCCAATGAAATTATTTTTAAACTAATATATATGTATATATATATATATATATGAAAAGGTCATGTATGCATGTACGCATGCATGTACGTATTTATGTATGTATGTATACAAATTTATAATGCGAAGATATGTCTGCGTTCTTCTAGCTGGCCGTGCGCCGAGCGCACATGTACACGGCTTTTTCCTGTATGCGAGGTAGCACGCACACGACGAAAAGGCCATGTCCGTGTACGCTCAGCTAGCTAAAAGAGCGCAGACATATCTTCCGTCTCCTTATCTTTCTCTCGCTGTAGCTGACATGCTTGGCGATCGAGAACTATTATTTCTTACAAGGAGACGGTCAAGCTTCCCACCTGGAATTTAGTTGAATATCATAAATGTTTTTATACTCTTCCTACTAATATACTAATATATTTACTTTTTAAATTAATATATTAAAATTAAACCTATATTAATATCATAAAAAACATTATATAAATATAATATAAAACATAAAAAAATATACATAAAAGATACATAAAAATGTACATAAACAATAAACAAAAAATATTATATTTATATAATACTTTTTATGATATTAATATAGGTTTAATTTTAATATATTAATTAAAAGAGTAAATATATTAGTATATTAGTAGGAAAGGTATAAAACATATATGATATTCAACTAAATTCCAGGTGGGAAGCTTGACTGTCTCCTTGTAAGAAATAATAGTTCTCGAATCTCGATCGCCAAGCGTGTCAGCTACAGCGAGAGAAAGAGTAGGAGACGGAAGATATGTCCGCGCTCTTTTAGCTAGCTGAGCGCACACGGACATGGCCTTTTCGTCGTGTGCGCGCTACCTCACACACAGGAAAAAGCCGTGTACGTGTGCGCTCGACGCACGGCCAGCTAGAAGAACGCAACCATATCTTCGCATTATAAATTTGTATACATACATACATACATATGTACGTACACACATACATATATATATATATATATATGTGTTGGCTTAAAAATAATTTGATTGGATTAATAAGATATTTGCAATTAAAATCACAGTGATAAGCACGATCCAGTGAGAAGAGATCTATCGAGTCGACATCGAATTGACGTCGAATTGATGTAAATTGCATCGATCGATATCAATTTGATATCGATTTGATGGTCATTTCTCACTGGGGACATAAATCAGATAATTTTTAACTAGATTAACCATACATATTTAATTAAAAGTAATCCGATTTATGTCGTGTTTGGTGTCATTTTAATCGTGAAATCGTCATTAATCCATTACAATTATTTTCAAATCAATAAAATGTGAAATTAATGTTCTAGGTCTTATTTTATTCCATGTTTACTTTTCATAGATAAGCGAGCTCTTTAAAATCCTCGACGCTGGAGCGTGAGGAAAGCGAGAGCGAGAACGAATAAAGAGCAAGCGAGATCGGCCAACATCAAAGAGAGTGCCGAAGTCTCGACGCGAGCCTATCTTAATCTCCAATCTTTTGTATCATATTTCTTTTTACTATAGAAAATAAAACTTTTACATTTCGCAGTTTATCAGTCCAAAAATAATTTTAATGGATTAATGAGACTTTTGCGATTAAAATGACACCAAACACGGTATAGATCGGGTAATTTTTAATTAGATTATAATCAAGATGTTAATTACTTATCTAATTAAAAATTATCCGATCTATACCGTGTTTGGTGTCATTTTAATCGCAAAAGTCTCATTAATCCATTAAAATTATTTTTGGACTGATAAACTGCGAAATGTAAAAGTTTTATTTTCTATAGTAAAAAGAAATATGATACAAAAGATTGGAGATTAAGATAGGCTCGCGTCGAGACCTCGGCACTCTCTTTGATGTTGCGAGATGTTTCCATCTCGCTTGCTCCTTACTTGTTCTCTTTCTCGCTTACCTCGCGCTTCAGCGTCGAGGATTTTAAAGAGCTCGCTTATCTATGAAAAGTAAACATGGAATAAAATAAAACCTAGAACATTTATTTCGCATTTTATTAATTTGAAAATAATTTTAACGGATTAATGAAATTTTCACGATTAAAATGACACCAAACATGACATAAATCGGATTACTTTTAATTAAATATGTATGGTTAATCTAGTTAAAAATTATCCAATTTATATCTTCAGTAAGAAATGATCATCAAATCGATATCAAACTAATATCGATTGATGCAATTTACATCAATTCGCCGTCAATTCGATGTCGACTCGAAGATCTCACTGGATCGTGTTTATTAGTGTGATTTTAATCGCAAATATCTTATTGATCAATGAAATTATTTTTAAACCAATATATATATATATTATATACATATATATGTATGTATGTATGTATGTATGTATGTATAAAAATTTACAATGCGAAGATGTGGCCGTGTTCTTTTAGCTGGCCGAACGCCGAGCGCACGTACACGGCTTCTTCCTCGTGTGTGTGAAGTAGCGTGCACACGAGTAAAAAGCCATGTACGTGTGCGCTCAGCTAGCTAGAAGAACGCAGACATATCTTCCGTCTCCTTCTTTCTCTCTCTCTCGCTACGCTCTCTCTGACACGCTTGGCGATCGAGATTCGAGAACTATTATTTCTTACAAGGAGATGGTCAAGCTTCCCACCTGAGATTTAGCTAAATTCAGTATGTTGTTATATACTGATACCTCTCCTACTAATATAAAATATGGTACAATAACTCGTACCATTATTTTACAAGAAATAATTGTAAAGTCAGTCATGTACGTAATCTACCGATTCGGTAAACCTATTTTTCAAGCAATGAGCGTGGTCGCGTTAGTAAGTCGAGCGGCTAGAACGCTGGAGATCACGAGTTCGAAACAATCCTTTTTTTTTCTATTTCTTAAAAAAATTTTTTTTAATGTGTCTAAGTAATTTATTATGCAATATATTTAACTTATATTAATCTCTAAAAAATATTATATTTATATAATAAAATTATATATAATTATAATATTTCATATTTTATTTTGTTTTATTTTTTTAATATTACATTTATATAATATTTTTTAAGGATTAATATAGGTTGAATATATTGCATAATAAATTATTTAAACACATTAAAAAAAAATTTTTTTTAAGAAATAGAAAAAAAAAGATTGTTTCGAACTCGTGATCTCCAGCATTCTAGCCGCTCGACTTACTAACACGACCACGCTCATTGCTTGAAAAGTAGGTTTATCGAATCGGTAGATTACGTACGTGACTGACTTTACAATTATTTCTTATAAAATAATGGTACGAGTTATTGTACCATATTTTATATTAGTAGGAGAGGTATGAGTATGTAACAACATACTGAAATTTAGCTAAATCTCAGGTGGGAAGCTTGACCATCTCCTTGTAAGAAATAATAGTTCTCGAATCTCGATCGCCAAGCGTGTCAGCCGTAGCGAGAGAAAGAGAGAAGGAGACGGAAGATATGTCTGCGCTCTTCTAGCTAGCCAAGCGCACACGTATACGGCTTTTTCCTTTCCGAGCGCGTCAGCTATAGCGAGAGAAAGAGAAGGAGACGGAAGATATGTCTGCGTTCTTCTGCTATCCGAAGCTAGCCGAACGCCAAGCGCACACGTACATTGACTTTTTCCTCGTGTGCGTGAAGTGCGATTTTCGCTCCTGATTGCAACACCCTCTACTAAAATATCTATGAACTAAATTTGTTACTTTTTTCACTCTATTTTACCGATATTTCGGGCGCACAGGGACTGAAATTTTCCAACACATGGCATTTTTTAATTAGACCACTGGGCTCAGTTTATACAATTTTACAATGTTCTACAGGGCCGTCTAGAGTGCGCTTGGGTATTGTTTTGTGCATAAAAGCTACATAACTTTTATACGAAGCGAATATTTTCACGAGTTGACAGGTCGAGACGCCATGTTCATTCAGAAAGTCGGTAAATGGATATGTAAATTAATACTTTTTATTACTTTTTATCTTTTTCAGTGAATATAGGAGGCAAGCGCACTTCGTTTAGGTGTATACTTTAATCCTGGAAAAGGATTTTTAATTCTATACAGCCAGTATAAAATGCCGTGTGTTAGAAAATTCTAGTAATTTTGTAGGTAAAACAGACGAGTACAGCATCCCCTTAAGAGCGTACTCCCTACTCTATGTACACCCCCTCCGTTGAAATTGCGAGGGCCTGAAAAAATCCGTCGCAACTTACTGAGGAGCGAGAAAAGGTCGACAGAAAGATCAAAGGTCTCAGAGTGAAAAGACGCGCTCCGGCATTTTGGAAAAAAGAACTTAGAATATTTTCGCCAGTTATTGTCAACCAAGTTCTATAAGGCAGAAGGATCGGAGTTTTGAGAAATCCAAGGCTCCAAGTACAGAAGGAAGTAGTTAACCCAATTAAAGCCATTGTGAAATAAATCACCGTAAGTCTTCCATTACTTCATTTTGCTTATACTTCGTTGATTATTACGGCCGAACAATCATTGGTAATCCGTCATTTCGTATCACACATTTAAGTAATTCTCTATGTCCACAATTTAATTCACAATAATAATTATGAATTTTTAATAAATTTTTCTTTCATTAACGTTAACTATACCCTAAATTGTTATCTTTTTATTTAATCAAGGATGCTTAAATTTTTTCAGTCATTATAATAAAGTTTACCTTGTCGCTTTACTCTTATATTGCTGAACCCTTAGCATCCTCGCAGAATCTTAAAATTCGAATTATTAGAGCGTAACTGTTATAATCTTATTGAAACGGTCTGTTCGATTTTTATATTGTGTAACTCAAGTGTTCAACTATATAAACCATATTGATGAAGTTTTACATATTTATGTCTTAAGCCTATATCACTAGGCTACCTCTATTTGTCAAGAATTCTGAATCCATCATTTTTATTAAATTGCAACCGCGGAATCATATCCAAGGAATCGCCGTACGCTCCTTTATTGTCAATTCAATCAATTGTGACAATTTATCAGAAATATACTTGAACGCTTGAAATTTTGCAATTTCTACAATTGTAACTTAATATTAAGAATTCTAATACGGAACATCTATGAACTATTCATTGAACTATTGATAGCTCTGCTTCTGCAATTTCATTAAAATATATATCTATATGCTTTAAAATACATTTCAATTATTTTTCTTGTTGTTTTATGATTAACCTTTAATTTATATAAAGACATTTGACTTTGTCGTAAAATCAAGATAAAATTTCGAATGTTCATATATGTTCAGTAACTTATTAAAATCTAATCTAATCTAATTGTGCGTTTCAATATTTTATTGTGTATCAAAATTTATATATCTATGACGTGAATCATAATTATATTCATATGGAAATTTTGAATAATAATTTTAAATTTGTACACTTATATATTTTATGTAACTTTAATTGAAATAGAGATTGTTCTACCAAATTATATTTTTAACCTTTTGATTCTCCATTTATATTAAATCACTGTTATTAATATTTTACGTTGACTTCAAGTTTAAATACTCTTTAATTCATGAAACAAGACAGAACCTTGTTACAATAATTAATTCATTTGCTATTAATTAACTTGAACTATTCAAATCATTGAAATTTTGCATCCAGGTTTTGAATTTGCTTTTCATTTACTTTAAGAATTTACTCTATGATTATTACAATCACCCTTTCCTCAATCCTTTTAATAATAAAATTTCTTACAGCTGAAAAGTGGCAGGAGAATAAAACAAGTTGCTAGATTCTTTCAAAAGAATTTATACACTAAATTTTTACATACCTCCATAGAGTTTTAAAAATACTACTAGTAACAATTTTCATTTCCGTTTGAATCTTTAAGGTCTACTAACCCCCTCTTGACGCGAGTCCAATAAACTCTAGCAGAGCTAGGTTGAGGACCGCGGATCTAACACCCTTCCGGAAATCGGCGTGTACCAAAAACTCTAGCAGAGCTAGGTTGAGGGCCGTTGTTTTTCCCTCCTGATTTTTCCTTTGACCGCGGATCCCAAAAACTCTAGCAGAGCTAGGTTGAGGGCCGTGGTTCCGTTTTCTCCCTTATAATGATAAATATTGGAAGTATCTCGGATATTTCTTTCAGTTACTATAATTCGATCTTCTAAATAATTAAATCCACATTTTAAATTCATGTATTTCTATTTCCAACAAAAGCTTTCCTTTATTATTATAACTGTTTATTTGTTTTATTCGATAATTTCATTTCTATTGGTATCTCTCGTTTTCTCTTTTACTTTTGCGCTAGCAACTTGTCTCTGCCTGAAGAAATAAAATATTTTATAATTACCCTGTGTCAATTATTATTGTTAACCCTTTTATTGAATCGAATATTTCATGTGTTTATTTGTTTATTGATTGAATATTTCATATGCCTATTGAACATTTTATACTGATGTCTTTAATTTGAATATTTCATGAAATTTTGTTAATACTGCTATCCTCCTTATTTAATAACGTGCTCTTGAGTTTTCGAATTACCATAAATCAGTTATTTCCAATCATTTCTTTTCGTTTTACTTTAAATAGATGGTCAGGCCGACAGGCCAACAAAGAGTAATTAATTTATTCACTTCAACTAACTTTATTCTTTCACTTAACCCCTCTGTGACGACAGCTCTCGCCAATCCCCGGTAAAGCTTGTGTAAGCAGGTTGACCGAAAACAACAAAGGAGAGCACCTCTGCAGGTACACCGAGGTAGCACCTGTGAAGGAAAAAATATTGCGAACCGCGGATCAGTTTAATCGGTTTCAATTCAAGACTCATTACTCGCGATTTCTATTAACGTAGAATTCATCTTATCTTATCTTATCTTATCTTATCTTGAACCGCGGGACGTAACACCCGTATACACACTTTAGACTCCATCCATATCTTCTTTAGATCCATGGCCACGGCCCTAAGCCATTTTGACGCTAGGGTGCATTTTCACTTGACGCTTGACGCTAGCGTCTGTTGACGCTGAAAACCCAGCGTCTTAAGGTGCTTTTTCATGGGCGTCAGTTGACGTTCGAAATCAGGTTCAGGTAAAGTTAGATTAGCATAATGACGCCGATATTCTGACGCGCAATGAAAAAGATTTTCACGCGTCAATTTTTGTAATTCGCGTCAAAGAAGGTACACATAACATACAGCTATTAATTTATTGCAGTAGTTTTGGTAAAGATGTGTTCGCCATCAATGAAATATTATAAGTGGATGGTAGAATGTGCAAATATCATGAACATAAGAAATTCAGAAGTGCAAAAAAGACGTATAGCAGCAGCAACTGCCGTGATAGCCGTTATAAAACATAAAAAGAGGAAATATAAGAAAAAGGAATACTGGGTTGCAAAGATCTTTAATGATCGTGCAGTATGTGACGTCCCGCCAATTTTTAAACCTTTCACACTTTATAATTTTTGC
Source organism: Crematogaster levior (assembly GCA_901521435.1). Taxonomy (NCBI): domain Eukaryota; kingdom Metazoa; phylum Arthropoda; class Insecta; order Hymenoptera; family Formicidae; genus Crematogaster; species Crematogaster levior. The sequence continues at coordinate 137,533 of CABEGB010000982.1, forward strand.
GCTACTAGATACCTATTTATAATCTTACACTATTATAAGTTATCTCTTTTCTCTTTTAATTATTATTTAGCATAAATACCCGTCTTTCATAATGATCAGCATTAATTTCACTATTACGCATAGATATATATACCCAGTGAACACAGTAATATAGCAGCAATGCAACGGCAATGTAACCGAATATAACAGGTTATATAAACCAGAATGATACATGCAACTTACATGTAAGTTACAATTTCCGACTCAGCAATATAACATGTTGTGTAACATGTTATCTAACAATTGCATAACAGTTACTGTGCCTGCAGTGTAACAAATATGATAACTGCTATATAATTGCAATTAGTTAATCTAATTGTGACATTGCTGTTATGTTTACGGCAATATAACATTACATTAACTGTAATGTTACAGTTATATTGGGACAATGAGCGCATTATAAAAGTTAAATAAAAGTATATTGATTCACAATTACTGTTTATTAATGAAATGTATTACAAACAAATCCAACAAAATAATTTATATAATGTGTATTAAATCAATATAGTATTAAAATGTGTAACAAACTTAAAACATTTAGGAACATATGTTTTATATTAGGAACATCTCTCGCCTTTCCTGCAAACTTTGCCTATCGACTAGATATTAATAGGGCGGCTAATAGATACTAATCGACTAGATACCGAGTGATGATGACCGTGATTAAATAATATGTAAGTTTTAGCAGTGTTGCTATCACAGTTACATAATATCTCACACCAGCTCTATCGCGTTACGCATTTATTATTAATTATTTATACTTAATATTACGCAATTGCATCACTCATTAAGGTTAGCAAGTGTTTTCGTGTGAAGGTCGCCTATAAGGCACAAGAGGACCTTCGATTCAATCAAAGTTATATTGCGCGTGGCAGAAGGCAGACAGAAACCAATAGCACAGCAATTCCGGTACAGACTGTTTTTAAATTCCGTCGTAAGTTTCTTCAATCGTTTAGATACTAATATATATGTTTATGAATAAAAAAAAATAAAAAGAACTTTTTGACAAAGAACACAAAAACATTTTTCCACAGTACGTTATATGACCAAATTCGTAAGTTTCTTCAATTATTTAGATACTAATAATTATGTTTATGAATAAAAAAAATAAAAATAAAAAAGACTTTTTGACAAAAAGACACAGACATGTCTGTGACAGACAGGTCTGTCTTGCTTTGTTGTCTTTACTTTCTTCTTTCTAATTTTTTCTTCTCTTTTTCTGCTGTTCGAGTTCGTCGTTGTTTAGCAAACCGGAACCATTCTGCGACAATCTCTTCAAATTCAATTTCCTTCGTTGCCGGATATGTATCCAAAATAGCATCTGTGAACAAAGTTACTATAATAAATAATGTAAAAATGTATGAAACATCTAAAAACTCGATAAAAATCAGAATAAATTTAGATCCATTAGGGTTAACGGAACTAAAGCCGACGGCACACGGTACGAGTTTTCGTAGTAGATCGCATACGAGTTAGCCACTAAGCACGAGAGTGAAAGAGAGCGAAAGACGCTCGCTTTCTCTCGCTCTCATGCGTAGTGGCTAACTCGTATGCGATCTACTACGAAAAATCGTACCGTGTGCCGTCGGCTTAACTTCTAATATTGGGATTATTATGATAAACATTTAGAGGTAAACTAACTAATTATTTTGCACTCTATTCTATTTATATTGAGATAATAAAACGATTATAGTATAATTTTTTTTTTTTTTTTTTTTTTTTTTTTACAAAAGCCATGTTTGCAACAGCCTCAATACTACATACAGTTCTTATATTAATAAAAAATGTTAAAAATTAAACTCAAAATATAACTTTTGTGAAAGTATATTTATAAAATTTCTGTAACGAAAACTTGAAGAAATTCGACAATAATTTGACATTTTTTTCATGGCAAAAATTAAAATTCTCTACAATATTACCACGGAATGAACAATCTTTAAACCCTTTCAAATAGCATTGCAAAAAATTATCAAAATAATTGTATAAGAGAGTTACTTTTTCGATTCGATATCGGCAACGCTGACTGGGAAAATGTACCTATTCTTAACTATTATAATTATTATGTAGATTATTGAACTGTCTGTTTGCAACAAGAGCATTATTTATCAACATTTCTGCTAAAAACTGAACAATAGAAAAGAAAAAATCCTATTTATCAAACAACGCTAAAATGACATTTTCTGGTGCTAAAATCTCAAGATTATCACTTACCTTGCATTATTGTAATAATATATAGGTCTTCAATGCAAAAGTTTTCCTTCCGTCCTTTCCATGAACACAACTCTGCGCAGGAATTTGTAAAGACCTTTGTGCAAGTTCTTTGGATATCCTCACGCGCTGTGTGACCTCCGATTTTTCGTACAAACGTATTCTGCAACAGAAAGATTATTACTATACTTGCAACAGTTTCAACAAAAATTGATTTCTCTTCGTGGGGTGTTTAAAGAATTTACTTACGAATTGTTTTTTCACATCTGGATCTTCATGGATTTTTTTCTCGAAGGCTTCAATCTCCGCGATTGACTTTAATGGCAGAAGAGGCGTTACGAGGTTAATATTTCCTGAAAGCATAGGTCTTCCACGGTCGACTTTCTGATGAAGCTCTCGTAGTTCTATTTGAATCGACGCAAGCATCCGAATAATTATTCTTGAATATTCTACATCAGAATAAATGATAGAGAATATGTTGGGGAAACTTCCGGCGCGACCGGTAAGAGGCCCTGTTAGGGGATCGAGGCCGCGAGAGGCGCTCGCGGCCACGTGCGTAGAGCGCTCGCGGCGACGCCTTGTTGGTCGAGGAGAACCGGGAACGTGCACGGTAGAGGCGGGTAACGCGGCAGAGTTCGGTGCGTTTTTCGAGTGTGTTTGGTCGGGCTGGTCGCCCGGTGCTTTCGCAGCAGTGAAGGAAGGACGTCTAGAGCCCGAATAGGATCCGGTAGGCGGGTGAACGGCCGTCGTCCTTTTACGAGAGGCAGGCCTCGTGGTAAGCGAGGATGGCACGACGCAGAGGCGGAATATCATCGCCCTCCCCCTTCTGCAAGTAAGGTAACGAGTCCTCTTACGTCTCCTTGAAAAGGAGAGCCCTGTCGCGGCGCATCCGCTACATTCCAATAGCGAGGTAAGCTCACACGTGCCTGTGACCCCCCGAGCGGGGCGAGGTGGCGAGTCCTTGGCGACTCTTTCTCTCTCTTACACACACGTGCCTGTGACCCCCCGAGCGGGGCGAGGTGGCGAGTCCTTGGCGACTCTTTCTCTCTCTTACACACACGTGCCTGTGACCCCCCGAGCGGGGCGAGGTGGCGAGTCCTTGGCGACTCTTTCTCTCTCTTACACACACGTGCCTGTGACCCCCCGAGCGGGGCGAGGTGGCGAGTCCTTGGCGACTCATTCTCTCTCTTACACACACGTGCCTGTGACCCCCCGAGCGGGGCGAGGTGGCGAGTCCTTGACGACTCTTTCTCTCTCTTACATACACGTGCCTGTGACCCCCCGAGCGGGGCGAGGTGGCGAGTCCTTGGCGACTCTTCCTCTCTCTCACACACTTGCCTGTGACCCCCGAGCGGGGCGAGGTGGCGAGTCCAAGACGACTCAGACTCATTTCAGGAACGACGGAAGGGTTAGCCAACTTGACTGCCTTTTGGAGAACGACGGAAGGGTTAGCCAACTTGATTGCCTTTTGGATCGCCGCAGGAGAACTGACCACGCTCAACGCTCACATTGGACGTCACCACGCGTGACGAAATCCCCCCTCTGATGAGGGAGAGGTAGAACGTGTTTACGCTGAATGATACTCAATATGTTTACGTTCTTTGAGAAGATTCTCAAGCCTTTAGTATAAACTCAGGAAATAAGGCAATGATTGACGTGCAAACTGGCAATTGATACATTTATTAAAGATCACAACGTTTCGACCATAAGATTTGGTCCTTATCAAGTGTATCTGTCAATATAATAAAAGAAGGGAACAATACAATAAAAGTGTGTTACAATATATATAAAAAAATGTTATCAAGATTGTTACTTACAATTTAAAAGTGTGACTAAGGGATTACATTATAATATAAAACCAAAAAAAGGTGAGATGTTAAAAAGGTCTGGTAACTAAATACGCGTCAATTGTTCATGACCGCTAAAAACAGACTGGATAATTAGGTATGACTATTGTTATAAAAATCATAACATGAAAATAAACAGGAACGATACGGGGGTCGAGGAGAGCTATCAGCTACAACGCAACAATGCTCCAATAACAAGTGACGTGAAATTTCGCATAGTCGTAGAGAGTTATACAATGTCGATGAGGCGATCATATAACGCTGACAAATTTTCTGTGTCTCTCTGTAGATTTATGGTTGAACTGCATTTCTTTATGAAAAACATTTCGGCAATCTCCCGTTTCTTTGTGTAATTTTCCTTATATAGAATTTTGGGATTTTTCCAATCGAAATCATGGGAGTGAGACACCCGATGACTACTAACCACTGAATGATTAGAGGAAGGTTTTTTGATGTCATAATTATGTTCCTTAATTCGAGTGCCAAGATGTCTTTTGGTTTGACCAATGTAGCACGCATTGCAATTGGAGCAATCTAATTTGTAAACTAATTCAGTCTGTTTAGCAACATCGAGTGTGTCTTTACCCTTTTTTATAATCGAATTTAATTTGTTGGGAACCGTGAATATGACGTTTAAATTAGTGTTTCGTATTGTACGTTCAATGTTCTCTCCCAAGTTTTTGGTATATGGGATGAGGATGCAATTTCTACTATCAAAGGAGTTGTGATTAGGAGAGGAATCATTGTTATGGCGATTGCGTAGTGAGTATAACCGTTTTTTGACAAACTTATTTATAATATGTGTGGGGAAGCAATTGTTGTGAAGGATCTTTTTAACTATGTTAATGTTATTATTGTGGAATTGAGTGTCAGAAAGTAGGATGGCCCTGTCTACTAAATTGATTATGGAATTTTTCTTATATTTGAAAGGATGGTTTGAGAAATAATTAATGTATCGTCCTGAAAAAGTGGGTTTTCGGTACCAATTTGTGATGAGGAGATTGTTTTGTCGGATAACCATGGTATCTAGGAAGGAAATGGAGGAATTTTTTTCTATCTCATAAGTGAATTTTAATCTTGGGTGGTAATCATTGAACGTACTAACAACAGTGTGAATTTTAGTTTTTGGAACAACCATGAATATATCGTCAACATACCTGTAATATATAGGAACTGTGAAATTTAATGAGTTTAAGGAAAAGGTTTCGAGGTCGTCCATCACAAGGTCCGCTAAAATGGGAGACAGAGGGGAGCCCATGGGGCTGCCAAAGACTTGTTCATAATATGATCCACCAAAACCAAAACTTGTGGAAGATAAAATGGTATCGATAGCAAATAAAAATTGTTGCATGTTGAATTTGGCAAATTTCTCTATGTGTTGCCAACGTGATTCGATGGCTTTAAATACCAATTCTTTAGAGATATTATTATATAAGGCTGTGACATCGAGAGAAAGCAACACATCGTCAGGATGAATGTGTGTGTTTTTTATAATGTTTGCGAATGTCCAGCTATCTTTAACGTGTGATTTTGGTTTTGGTAGTGACTGCTCCAAGATTTCATGTAAGAATCTAGCGATACTGTATGACGGACTTCCTGATGCCGATACAATGATACGTAAAGGGGAGCCACTTTTATGGATCTTTGGCAGCCCATAGCATCGTGAAAGATTTCCATTCGTACATCTTAGAGTTTTATAAGTGTATTCGTCAATAATATTGTTGTTCCTCCAACTATTTAAAAGGTCTTTCATTTTCGTTTCTATAGATTTCGTTGGATCTCTTTTTAATTTTTTATAAGTTGTTTCGTCGCTTAGCAGTGTTTCCATACGTTTTTTGTAATCATCGCGATCCATGATAACGGTTACCTGGCCCTTGTCGGCTTTGGTTACAAACAAATCTGGGTTATGCCGTAAAAAATCTTTTGATACGTTAAATTCTCTAAGGATGCATTTGTCTATTACATTTATATGTCTGTCTGTGCACAAGAAATTTGTTAAAACATTGCAAATAGAATTGCGCGTAGCGTTCTGAACGTTATTACTAAGTCTACTACAGCAGCTTTCGACATTCTTGATAATGCCAACTGTAGATTGTATGCGATTTTTCGGGTCTTTTTTGTTAAATGGAAGGGCAAAATTGTCACCTAAACTTAAGAAATTTAATATTGAATTTGGAACTCTTTTTTCGCTAATATTTTTAATCCATTTTGAAGTATCGATATTTGAGAGAAAGTCATTAGTATTACTTTGTCTCTTTAAAATGTTGTTAAATTTATCAATAGATTTATGTTTGCAATTATGATTATATCTGTCAATATTATTTTTGTTATCATTAAAAAAGGACGTTACAATGTTTGAAGGAAGGTTGTTGCGAAGTTTTTCTTCAATTTTAAAAATTTTGGTATTTAAAGCCATCGAATCACGTTGGCAACACATAGAGAAATTTGCCAAATTCAACATGCAACAATTTTTATTTGCTATCGATACCATTTTATCTTCCACAAGTTTTGGTTTTGGTGGATCATATTATGAACAAGTCTTTGGCAGCCCCATGGGCTCCCCTCTGTCTCCCATTTTAGCGGACCTTGTGATGGACGACCTCGAAACCTTTTCCTTAAACTCATTAAATTTCACAGTTCCTATATATTACAGGTATGTTGACGATATATTCATGGTTGTTCCAAAAACTAAAATTCACACTGTTGTTAGTACGTTCAATGATTACCACCCAAGATTAAAATTCACTTATGAGATAGAAAAAAATTCCTCCATTTCCTTCCTAGATACCATGGTTATCCGACAAAACAATCTCCTCATCACAAATTGGTACCGAAAACCCACTTTTTCAGGACGATACATTAATTATTTCTCAAACCATCCTTTCAAATATAAGAAAAATTCCATAATCAATTTAGTAGACAGGGCCATCCTACTTTCTGACACTCAATTCCACAATAATAACATTAACATAGTTAAAAAGATCCTTCACAACAATTGCTTCCCCACACATATTATAAATAAGTTTGTCAAAAAACGGTTATACTCACTACGCAATCGCCATAACAATGATTCCTCTCCTAATCACAACTCCTTTGATAGTAGAAATTGCATCCTCATCCCATATACCAAAAACTTGGGAGAGAACATTGAACGTACAATACGAAACACTAATTTAAACGTCATATTCACGGTTCCCAACAAATTAAATTCGATTATAAAAAAGGGTAAAGACACACTCGATGTTGCTAAACAGACTGAATTAGTTTACAAATTAGATTGCTCCAATTGCAATGCGTGCTACATTGGTCAAACCAAAAGACATCTTGGCACTCGAATTAAGGAACATAATTATGACATCAAAAAACCTTCCTCTAATCATTCAGTGGTTAGTAGTCATCGGGTGTCTCACTCCCATGATTTCGATTGGAAAAATCCCAAAATTCTATATAAGGAAAATTACACAAAGAAACGGGAGATTGCCGAAATGTTTTTCATAAAGAAATGCAGTTCAACCATAAATCTACAGAGAGACACAGAAAATTTGTCAGCGTTATATGATCGCCTCATCGACATTGTATAACTCTCTACGACTATGCGAAATTTCACGTCACTTGTTATTGGAGCATTGTTGCGTTGTAGCTGATAGCTCTCCTCGACCCCCGTATCGTTCCTGTTTATTTTCATGTTATGATTTTTATAACAATAGTCATACCTAATTATCCAGTCTGTTTTTAGCGGTCATGAACAATTGACGCGTATTTAGTTACCAGACCTTTTTAACATCTCACCTTTTTTTGGTTTTATATTATAATGTAATCCCTTAGTCACACTTTTAAATTGTAAGTAACAATCTTGATAACATTTTTTTATATATATTGTAACACACTTTTATTGTATTGTTCCCTTCTTTTATTATATTGACAGATACACTTGATAAGGACCAAATCTTATGGTCGAAACGTTGTGATCTTTAATAAATGTATCAATTGCCAGTTTGCACGTCAATCATTGCCTTATTTCCTGAGTTTTAATATCACTGGCGAAGAGAAGATTATTCATATATCTTTAGTATAAAGTTGTCCTCGATACGATCTCGTTAGTACACGGTTAATTATGTGCGACAAGCACTCACTGAATGATCTGAGTCATCTCGTCTACATCAGTAAACGAAATTAGTCGCTGGAAAAGTTACATTAGCTTTTAAGAGATTCTCTCTGTTATTCGTTTTGCGTATTCAATACTTACAGCTGATTATTTTATTCACTTCTTTAATTCCTTAAGTATAGTAGTTTTAATATTATTGTGAGTTCTTTTGTGATTTTATAGTTCTTTGATATTATTATAGTTTTATTATTATCGTTTATGAATTTTGTTGTGAGAAATATTTGAGAAAAGAGTATCTCACGGATTTGACTTTAATATTGTAAGAGCATTGTTTATGTTAACAAATTGTCTTCCTTTTTACTTAGAATAAGAGGCTTAGCGAATAAGCTCTATTATGATTCATCCGATTAAAGGCGAAAAGCGACAACACTTGAAATGTGGCATAAGAGTTTCCAAACCTTGTTGAATAATCGCTGAGATACGCTCATTACCGATTTACGTGTTATTTATTTAGGTAACAATTATTTTTTGACTACCCCTCCCGTTTCAAGGGACATCATCGTGGTGTGCGGAACCAGATAACTTGAGAATTACAATACAGAATATTTCGAAAGTATTTAAATGTTCCTTTTGTAAATGTCCAATAAGTCCAATAGGTTTCACCTTCCGGACTACGGTCCGTCGCTTCCATGCCATCGAAGGCCTTTCTGGGAAATGTTGAAACTTCAGGAAAATGTTTTTTCTTGCCGGTTGTTGGCGTCATAACCGGAGTCGAAATCGTCATGTATGGGTCATCCACGTCTTCCGCTTCCTTGTCTATGTCGCATTGGTCTTCTATAGCACAGCACAAGACATCATCACTCAATTTTTGATAACATAATATCAATATATATAATTCAATATAATTTTATTAGTATAACATTATATTTTTTAAATAAAAATTATTTTGTGACTCGTAAAAATAAGATTTTTTGTACAATGCATACATTTCACATGATTTTTATGCTTTTCATCTGACTCGATTTTCTGAATTTTTTCTACTTTTCGGAAAAAGTTAATAAAAATTTGAATTTAAATGGACAATATTTATAATTAACATTGCAACTACTTACGGTCTGAAACTGAAGTACCGTTGTTCTTACAGCTTAAAACATCAGTGTTATCCGTTTCACATGCTTCTGTCTCTTTGGGTCGCGCTACCCTAATGTGTGATTTTGTGACCCGTTTTGATTTTGTTGCCTCGACATCGTGCGAGTATTCAAATCTTACAGATTCTGATGTCTCATCAGAGCTGTTTGGAATCGGTGGCAGGTCTAATAATATGTTTTGACCTGCAAATTCGTGATTTGATTTTCGATAATGTTTCATTGTCACTTGTTGTGTGTGTGTGTGTGTGTGTGCGTGCGTGCGTGTGTGTGTGTGTGTGTGTGTAGACATGATATTGTAAAACCATCACTGAGATTTCTACACAAAAATTTACAAACAGCCTCATCTTAAATAGCTCACGATGGAATGCGCAAGAGATAATACATAAGAATTTGAAATTCATAGAGATTTCAAGTTCAATAAAATTGTAAAAAGTTCAAATTGCGAAATGGATTCTAAAAAATACGTTATATATAGACACCCCTTGTGACATTCGAAGAATAGACGACGAGACATAACAATCTTCAAAAAATTTGTTAAATCAGAATATACGATGGCTAGAACTTACGCGGTTCTCGTGCCTTTATCCGTTTCAAAGTTTTAGATTGATTTTCATTTTCGGCATCTTCGGATGAGGAGCTCGATTTTCGTATAGGCATCACTTGTCTGCGTCCTTTCCCGAGTTGGTCATCATCAGTAGTTACATAATTTGCATCCTCCGCGACCTTTCGAGCCTTTTCATAAGACGCTACAAAAAGTATTTATTATAAATAAAAATATCGCAGATGTTCCTTTATTCTATGATAAAGAAGTATACCTACTGCAATATTTTTCGATGGCAACAGGCAACTTATTCCACGACTTTTTATCTGGTTCAGATCTTTTTGCTATTAGCGTACTGGCGTTTTTGCAATGTACCGGCCACCAACATAACGATTCTTCGTCATTTGTTTCAAGCCAATTAGCTGGTACCTCGGAAACTTCGTTGTCTTTGAATATTACGACTGCATACGCCATGTCTACCACCAACCGTAAGTGAAAACGAGGTAATTTCAAAATGGAACCAGAGAAAAATGGAACAAGAGAGAATGAGATTGCCAGAAAAATTAAATTTGAAAAATGCAAGGAATGATCTTTTTTATTGGATTAGATTCTAAATGTCAATAATTATATTGCAGTAAAGGAATCACTATACTCGAGGTGGTTTCTTCAGGATTTTGCAATTTCAAGCACTTTCTCTGTATTTGCGATGCTAACAATGTAATCCGTTCAGATATAGATCCTTCATTAATCAGGGAGATGCCAAATTTCTCAGAATCGCACGGCACTAAAAAAAGTGATCTCGTGTTGCTATACTTATTACCTCTTACGTAAAGAATGTTATTATCGCTGAAAATTTTTGTTACGATAAAAATCGAATCATTATTCAATTGGCAACAATTCTCATAATTTTCTGTTGAGATGGAAAATCCATCAAATTCGAGACGTTTAATCTTCATTGCAGACCTCGAATAGTGTACGATTGGATACGATTTGCGATATTGAGTTTGAATAGGTAGATCATTTTCTTCTGTTATACGATTCACGATTTGATGTAATGGTCTTTGCGAATTCTTAACCTGTTTCTTTATTGCCTGCAAACAGTTTTCAAATTTAAACGCGCTGAATTTATCTAAGCAGCCAAATCGGGTTACATCAGAAGCAAGGTGCACGAGATTATGTACATTATATGTAATGTATTCTGGACCATATAATTCGCCGTAATGCGAGACAAACCAGCACAACAGAGATCGAGCATAATCATTCATAACCAAACACAGTTTAGGATCAGATAAAATACGGATTGCTACGCTCAATGAAAGAAAATGATTATATAAATCTTTCCGTAAAACTGATTTCAAAACCACAGGACCGGTGTACAGAAGAAATTGACGCAGCTCAGTAGCCTTCCATCTATCGATATCGTTAAAACTTCTCGGTTTTCTGCAAAATTCTTTAGTTATGAAACATTTCATTGACTCTATAATTTCTGATGCAGCCTGCAGCTGTTCGTTAGTAAGTCGAACATTTTTAGTGCCTTTAACCCAGAACTGAATAAGACGTTTGATAACTCCCAAGCATACAAGATGCATATAATCTAAACCAACTTGAGAAACCATACCTATATTTAAATTTAATAAATCTGAATAACCCACATGATGCTCAGGCTGTTGTTGATGTTGAAAGGAATTATCGGTTCTTAATTCGCTATCTATTTCAGGAAAAGTAATGCGATGGCCCACTACATCTCCTTCTTGAATACATTTAGAACATCCAAAGTATCCATTGTGACCTTTCGTATATGTGAGAAACGACTTTGCAGGTGCATCGCAAACAATTGCCTTGATAATTACACAACACTTATGACCATCAATATCAAGGCCGTTTTCAAGAATTTCAGTCATGTCAATGATAAATTCTTTCAGATAGATATTAGCGTCAGCAGGTTTCTTGTCACCATAGTATATGCCAACAACGATAGGCTTCGTGTAGAAATCAGTTTCGATTGACACTAAAATTGGCCAAAATTGAGCTCGCGAACTTTTAAACAGAGGTAAACCGTCACAGTTTATATTTATTTCTATTTTATAAGGGATAACTTGAAAGTACTTTGCAATCGAACGTTTTAGTCCACCTGTTAGTCCAAAATGCGCATAATAGCCATCATTCATTGGTCGAATCTTGTATGACACATTTCGAGGTGTTTTTATAAGAGTTCGAACATCTATTGGTAAATCAGAATGACCATATAAAGAGAGAATTTTCAATAATGCATTTACGCTTCTGTGTGGCACATTATTTTGTACAGTCCAGCAGCGTAATTGATCCGCTAAACTCATATCGACACTATTTGGAATGTCATAATTAGTTTCGACGAAGGACTCATTACTAGAGTCACTTGACGAATATTGGGGAACTTCGAAATGTATGGGACTTTCCGCTTCCGCTATACGATTTGTCCCAATATCATCAGTATCGTCCATGTGAATACAGACATTCCTTTGAGTTATAGGAGTATCAAAATCCGTGGAAGAAACTGATAACTGATCGTTATTGTGTATCTCATTGGTAACTGAATAATTGAGTGGACTGACACGATCGATGTGGTAATTATGAGATAAAGGTGTTGTATCTGATGTAACCCGAGAAGTAGATGGCTGATTGTGATCTGTCAAGTACCATGCGATTTGTGCATTGAGCATTTGGTTTTTTCTACGTTTAGATAACGAGGAAATATCTTTTGACATTTTTGAAAACAGTACTTAGTAAAACTATTACGTGAAAAAAGTACTTAGTAAAACTATTACGTTTACTAATATTTTTACAGTAAAAAATACTTAATATCATAAATTTAAACTTATAATGGATAGAAAGGTAGTGCAGGTGTAATAATATTGAGGATATTGAGTTCAATTACAGTTGGAAAATCTGAAAGATTAAAACAAATAAGAAATGATAACAGTTTCAAATATCAACAGTTTTCTCTGTAATTTGCCTTTAGTTACACTATTATTATGACAATAATAAAAAGCATTTATTTGTATTATTAGTTAATTTAAAAAAAATTGTAAATATTCGTAACAGTGTACGAATCAGAATACAACAGCGTGTAGTAGCGTATAATGGATGCAATTCAAAAACAAAAATATATAGAAATCCAGATTGCTCAAACACATAATATTTGTTTTACAATCTATAATGGTTTATGCAAATGCGACTAGCTTCTAACTTTGGCTATTTGGAAGCCACAAAATACAAAGGTTAGATAATAATGCAAGGTAATAACTATACTATAATAGACTTGAGCTAATCTGTTTACGAATGTGGAACCAACAATGAAATAACACAAAGAGACAATATAAGTTTTTACGTCCGTTTGCCTAATTATTACTACACACGTACCTGATTAATAACGCGAGCTTCTGTAAATTGTCCTTTATAGTTGTAAATTATTGATATATATCTCATTAACGTCTTTCACTTTTTAGTGCAAAATTATATATATATATATATCACCAAAGATTGTTTCTCATACAGCAAGCACGGAGGATCTGTGAAAAAATTATCAGGATTATTAAATTTATTTGCTGAGATGTAACTATTGAAGTTAGAAAATTGACTAACAATGAAAAACATGTAGATGCCAGACGGCAAACGGTTTTGCAGCTACTAAGAGCCTAAGCCGTACACGAATGTGGACTCATATATGTACACTCGCCGTCATTGATTTGTTCCGTGACCCCTTTCCGCGGGGCAAGGGGAATATGGATATGACAAATCAAGGGCGGTAAAACAGGGCCGCCGCTGGGTGGCGCCACGGATATTCTCCATCTTCTCCATATTCCCCTTGCCCCGCGGAAAGGGGTCACGGAACAAATCAATGACGGCGACTGTACGTGTGTATCTTCTCCACATGTTTAGTGTGGCTGCCGTCTCAGCATATACAGGGTGTCCGATAATTCGAAGTCCACCCGTAAACTGCAGGTAGAGTAGGTTAAACTGAGCATAAAAGTCCTGTATCATTTTTTGATATTCTTAATATTTACCGAGATATTAACGAAAAAAGATCGGCGAATCCGCGCGAGGAAAGCGCGCGCGGCGAGAAGGACGTCCCACCGCTACGTGCTCACTAAGCGCGCAGTGAGACGGTGGGAGGAGCCTACGAGCGTAATACTAAACACTGCGGCGACCGCGCCGAATTATTGGTATAATCCCACCGCTCTATCTCCCACCGCCACACTGCGCGCTTAGTGAGCACGTAGTGGTGGGACGTCCTTCTCGCCGCGCGAGCAAAGCGCGCGCGGATTCGCCGATATTTTTTGTTAATATCTCGGTAAATATTAAGAATATCAAAAAATGATACAGGACTTTTATGCTCAGTTTAACCTACTCTACCTGCAGTTTACGGGTGGACTTCGAATTATCGGACACCCTGTATATGCTGAGAAATAAAGAGTATGCATTTTTAATATGACTCGAATTATAAATGTCAAATTGAGCTTATGTGATTATGTATGCGCTACCTGAACGCATTAAATCTCACAAAATTGCGAAAAATATTATAAACGAAACGAATCATTACTTGAACGTGACTCTTAACGGCCGTCTCGGCCAATAATGGAATTCGACCATCCGAATTTCTACACTGTTCTTCTCCGGCCTTCTAGGAACTCACAACTCACAACACGACACCCGCGACATTACCATACGTAATTGTAATATATGCATCATGATTACGTTATTTACCGATACGGATACCCGGATTATAAATATTGATCATATAAATTATAAATATCTTGTAAATTATTAATATAATTATTAATTATAAATTATGTATTTTGTAAATTATAATTTTTGCCTTAAGGCGAAGTAAAAAAGACGCGTCTGCGTACAATTAACCTTTCAAACAAATATATGTAGGGGTAAAACTTAAATAACTCACTGATGGAAGATGGATCTGGATGAAATAAGATGTATTCTTTGAGTCGACACGTTAGTTACAACGGTACAGCAAAACGTCTTGACTTGGCGACAGCCACGCAGCGAGTCCGTGCCTGCAACGCTGGCTCGCTTGCTAGCTCGCCCGGAAAAACAAAAGCCTCTCAACACTATCGCCTAACGTGCTTATTCAAAATGGATATACAAATCCTACATATATTATATATTAAAAACAATTGAAAATTTATGATGAAAAGCGCAGACCATTATTAGCTCTAGCAAAATAAAACGATGCAGGGTTTAAGAGCCCGGGCACATAAAAAAACGTGAGCAGTAAGCAAATGAACAGTCTTATATTATTGTTACATTATATGTTACTCCGCGCGTTACACCCCATTAATATTACCAGAATATAACTAGTTATACTAATACTGATACAAGCGTGTTACGTAACAATTACACAATTTTTGTTACATAACTGTAACGCCAAAAAGATGTATAACAGTTATGTTACCTGCATATAACAAATGTTAAATTGCATGTTACTTTCGTGTTATGTAGCCTTTATATATCACAAGAATAACATTGTGATATTACATGTAACTTCCATGTTATATTGCCGTTATAAAATGTGTTCACTGGGTATATATATATATTCCAATATTATCATTATTTTCTATAATACTTACCACTTTATTGTACTATTTCATTATTAATTACATTTTATTACATTATTTCTATTATTAATATATTTTTCTATAAATTGCTATTTCCTTATACTCTTGTTATATATATATTATATATATATATATACAGGGTGACCCATTTTAACTTCCCCACCGGATTATCTTGAAAGGAATGCACTTTCTGAAAAAAAGTTTCAGATATAAGTTTTAGTATTTTTCCCTGGCTATTGAATAGCGATATTGAATTTGACCTCGATTGTGAATGTGAAGGTCATTTAAAGGTCAAGTTAATTTTTTTAAATGGGAACCACTATTTTTTATCGCAGATTTGGAAAGAGCGGAAAATTTCACGTCCGAATATGACCTTGACAATGATCTACAGTTCAACGTCAAGGTCGTTTCAAAGTGAAAGTTCCAGACGTCCGCTACAACAAAATATCTCGGCGGGATTGCATTGTTTGGAAAAATGTTACGTACATAATTTTCAGTATTTCGAGTTGGCTACCTGGTGGTGACCTTGAAAGTAACCTTGGAACCAAGATTAGGGGTCATTTTAAGGTCAAAATATTTTTCTTAATGGGACCAACTATTTTTGAATCCGGGATCGAAAAGAGCGGTAAATTCTGCATTCAGTCATATCATTTTATAATTAAAAATAATTTCGTCAACTCAGGCTTTAATGTTTTAAATAAGTGTTCCAGTTTCATACGTTATTTGTAGGTCCCTGCTCTTGGCATTACCCAGGATCAACGACGTGGACGTAGCAGAAATCTGATCCCTTCGGGGTGTTGGTTTAAAGTGAGTAATCCCCTTGCCTCTCACGCGCGCGCGCGCGTGTGTGTGTGTGTGTGTGTGTGTGCGCGCGCGCGCACGCCCGCGTGTGTGTTTTGTGTGGTGTGTCACAGCAGAGATCAGGACCCCTAGAGGGTAAGAAAAATATTTTGACCTTAAAATGACCCCTAATCTTGGTTCCAAGGTTACTTTCAAGGTCACCACCAGGTAGCCAACTCGAAATACTGAAAATTATGTACGTAACATTTTTCCAAACAATGCAATCCCGCCGAGATATTTTGTTGTAGCGGACGTCTGGAACTTTCACTTTGAAACGACCTTGACGTTGAACTGTAGATCATTGTCAAGGTCATATTCGGACGTGAAATTTTCCGCTCTTTCCAAATCTGCGATAAAAAATAGTGGTTCCCATTTAAAAAAATTAACTTGACCTTTAAATAACCTTCACATTCACAATCGAGGTCAAATTCAATATCGCCATTCAATAGCCAGGGAAAAATACTAAAACTTATATCTGAAACTTTTTTTCAGAAAGTGCATTCCTTTCAAGATAATCCGGTGGGGAAGTTAAAATGGGTCACCCTGTATATATATATATATATATATATATATATATATATATATATATATCTAATATACAACAAGACGTCGACATAAAAGGTTATATTAACTGTTATATTAACCGTTAGTTAAGTGACTAAGAAAAGGTAAGGAAACCCAATAAAAACTATAAAAATTAAAATCAAATATAAAAATAAATCTTGCATATTTATCATCGAATTATATTAATATCTTCTAAATTATTTATATGTTACACTATATTTAATCATTGCTTCATTATAAAATATAATTTTACCTTTATATTCGCTTGTACTTTATCACATAGTGAGTTAATTAAAAATATAAAAATCAAATAAAAATCATAAAACGCAAAACTATTAAAAACAAGAGTTAGTAGCGTCATAACTCGTTGCGTAACCATTACTATCGCCAAAATATTATAAGGCTATTTCATAATACTCTATTTCGATTTGAATATATAATTCGTTATTTTACATCATAAGTAATCTAACGTCGCTTCTGTTGAACGAATAAGTTATTTTAGATTTACCTAATTATCTAGAGAAGCGACTAAGAAATGTGCTTCTTACAATAACTAACTAATAATTCTTTATTACTTATGTTTGCTTCGCTTCACTAATGCTAATACTTCCGCTATAATTCCCCGTTATAACATTTATCAATCCACTATTAAATCATTATATCATGTAAAACTAACCCGAATAAATTATAAAATATTAAATCACATATAAATAACTAATCTTGCATACTCGTTGTCGAACATCTATACATTATCCTACATTTAATTATAATTTTATTATAAAACATAATTTCTGTGATACTAGACACCTATGTATAATTTTACATTATTATAAATTATCTCTCTTCCCTCTTAATCATGATTCAGCATAAACATATATCCCCTATAATGTTTAACGTTAATTTCGCTATTACATATAGATAAATATATGTATTTTTAATATTAATGATGAAGATTTTTCTGTCCTTAATTTCTAATTTTACGTTGCTAAGAACCTCTTAATTTTCTTGCCTTACCATAAATCTATCTTTTATTTTTGAGTTATTCTTTAGTATATATTTATATTTTATATAATATCCTATATTATAAAAATATATGTTTATTCTAATATATAGCAATAATAATAATTATACATATTAGAGTACGTTAACCTCCTGATTTATTGCTATTACAATTTTATTATAATTATTGCAATTATCACCGTTAAGACATTATATCATATAAAATAAACTCAAATAAAAATTATAAAATATAAAATCAACTAAAAGGTTATAATATATATATATATATTTTCATACATTTATTGCATTATACCGGTGTTAGATATGAATTAATAAATATATATATAAACACCCATACAGCACAGAAGCTTTCAGCAACATTGCTGCAACGTTACAATATTGCGAGTTGCAATGTAATATTGCAGACACGTTTCAGAAACATGCAATATCAATATTACGCCGAAATGTTCCAGTAATGTTGCAGAAATATTATAAAATTCTGAGAATATACATATTCTCTAAAAAATATGCATCAAGTGTTTCAATATACGTGCAACTTCGTGTAAGAAGACATTTGTGTCTGTGTGTGTGTATATAAATAACTTTATGTTATGTTTTCGAATTATATTTACTTTAATTATATTTTTGAACAATATTGTACAATTTTGAACAGTTTTGTGAGATTTAAATATTTGCATTTGTGTGCAATATTTATACCAAAGATTATATGATAATTTTTTTATTTGAAAAATTGTTCAATTAACTGTGCTATTATAAATCTCAAAAAGTGCAATTAATCGACTATAAATAATGCTAATAAATTAATATGTATATATATATTATATATTATTGCTTTTGGCAATAAATAAAATAATGCTGTTACTTAGATAATAGAATATTGTGTAAGTTTTTATTCCTATTTAAATTTAATAATTTAATAATTTTCTTAATATGTTTTTAATATACTTCAGATTTAAATGGGTAAACTTTGAGAATATATAAAGATATTCAAGAGAAATGAGAAAAAATTCATTGCAGTCGCGTAAATTCACAATTTTTTAATCCGAGTTTTGGATGCAAAAAGATTATGAATTTACACAACAAATTTTTTCTTATCTCTTGTCTTTATATATTCTCAAAGTTTATCTATTAAATTTGAAGCGTTATGCATATTATATAACAATATTATATAACAAAAAGACACAGAGAACCTAACAGCGATTTATGACAGACTTCTTAACATTTTATAGATTATATGACACATTTTTTATTATATTGACTATTTTTGACTTATTGTTATCTTTCTTTATTAATTAATTTATTTTTGTTACCCTCCTTTATTTTATTTATTTTTATTCTTATTGATTTATCACGAATTTGGCCTTCAGCCTCACTATATTAATACTCATATTAACGACAAATTACTCAATATTTTACAGATTACACGACACTTCTTTTACTTTTTAACACCGATTTTCTATTACATTGACTGTCTTTTGACTCACTTTTTATCAATTTTTCTCGTCATTTATTTTACGTATTTTTACCTTTATTTATATTTTAAGAATTCGGCCTTTAGTCACACTGTATCAACACTTATAATATTTATTATATATTTACTTGACGTCACCTTTTAATTATTATTGCTTACATTTTAGAACATTGACCTGGTTTCTCTACTCGGTTTTACTGTCTTTTTCTTTCTTTTTCCTTTATTTATTTATTACTAATTTTGTCCCCTTTGTCATACCATCAAATTGAAGCTGGCTCAGTCCGTATTCGTTGTCACTAACAACAGACACCTTTTACACTTGATTGTTTACATTATTTTATTCGTATTCTAAATTAACTCATGCGGAAATTAACGCGTTTAAACTTTGTAATAATGACCACCGGACTGAATAACATGTAAGTCTTTAATTTAATATGTACTTCTTGCGTCTCAACGATTGTCACATTTCTGTATTATGTATTTATAGATTTACCTGAAGAGGACCTAAATTAAAGGTCGAAACGTAGTAATAAAGATCATTTTCATATATCGGTTGCCAGTTCGACGTCATTTATTGCTCCTTCTTTGGTATTTCCATCACTGGCATAGAGAAGACACTTGGATTGTTATGCATATTTATAGCAACGCGTTTCAATCTATCAAATACATTGCACCGTAACATTACTGTAGTCTTACATTGTAATATTTTTCAAAGCGGACATTTCAGCGTTGCCGCAAGCTTGCAGTAACATTGCAGAAACATTTTGCAACGTCCATGCAATAACAATATTTCAATTCAAAGATTTCTGCAATGTTTCTGTAACCTTTCGGTGCTGTATGGGCAGTTAAGTTACCTTTTAATCCATATAAATAACCGCTTATAAGGGTAATATGTATAAGAATTTTCAGGCCTCTAAATGTCATTATTTTCCAAATGTTAATAACTATTTTCTCATTAGTTAATTTTTCATAAAACTTTAATATAATTCAAAAGAGCCTTTTAAACCAAAACCAATGCAATTCTCTGCTTTCCAGAGTTCTTCTTAATTCACGAATTATTGCCGAAACTGTTCCTAAAGAATATTCATGTAATCCTTATAGTACGACTCTCTCTATACAGGGTGTAACAAAATCAAAGGCCAATACTGATAGGGAATGGGGTGGAGATGGGAATGAGATAGGACACCTCTGTCCGATCATGCACCCCCACGGAGATACAGAGGGTGGAAGTAGTACGAATCCGCGGCGCGCTATGACAAGCCGCTTGTCGGTGAGGCGAGCGCGCGAGTAGTGGTGTTGTCTCCACTAGCTTCACCGACAAGCGGCTTGTCATAGCGCGCCGCGGATTCGTACTACTTCCACCCTTTGTATCTCCGCGGGGGTGCATGATCGGACAGAAGTGTCCTATCTCATTCCCATCTCCACCCCATTCCCTACCTACCCTATCAGTATTGGCCTTTGATTTTGTTACACCCTGTATATACAGGGTGTCCCATTTTAAATAACGGATAGGAATATCTCGGATGGTAAGCATTTTGGAGGAAATTTGTTGATACAAAAGTTGTATGGTTTCAAGGGGGACATAAGATGGTGTCATTAATGTGACCTTGAATAGTTGCTTGAAGGTCACGTGAAGGTCACCTTAAATTTTTTAAATGGAACTGCCTACTTTTTATTATATATTCTTGTAGCTTATCTCGAGACCTTTCCAAAACACTATAAATAAATGTTTTTTCGTTAAGTATTTTTCGAGTTATGAAGGTTGAAATAATTTCTTAATTTTACATGAACTATAAAATATCTCGTAAAATATTCACTTTTCGATAACCTTACCTCAATACTTTTATGCACAGAATAATGAGAGGAATCAATTAGTGTAAAGAAAACACATAGTTGCTTTTAACAAAAAATATGCAATTTGTAACTAACAATTACATACATTTTGTTAAAAACAACTATGTGTTTTCTTTACACTAATTGATTCCTCTCATTATTCTGTGCATAAAAGTATTGAGGTAAGGTCATCGAAAAGTGAATATTTTACGAGATATTTTATAGTTCATGTAAAATTAAGAAATTATTTCAAACCTTCATAACTCGAAAAATACTTAACGAAAAAACATTTATTTATAGTGTTTTGGAAAGGTCTCGAGATAAGCTACAAGAATATATAATAAAAAGTAGGCAGTTCCATTTAAAAAATTTAAGGTGACCTTCACGTGACCTTCAAGCAACTATTCAAGGTCACATTAATGACACCATCTTATGTCCCCCTTGAAACCATACAACTTTTGTATCAACAAATTTCCTCCAAAATGCTTACCATCCGAGATATTCCTATCCGTTATTTAAAATGGGACACCCTGTATATATACAGGGTGTAACAAAATCAAAGGCCAATACTGATAGGGTAGGTAGGGAATGGGGTGGAGATGGGAATGAGATAGGACACTTCTGTCCGATCATGCACCCCCGCGGAGATACAGAGGGTGGAAGTAGTACGAATCCGCGGCGCGCTATGACAAGCCGCTTGTCGGTGAAGCTAGTGGAGACAACACCACTACTCGCGCGCTCGCCTCACCGACAAGCGGCTTGTCATAGCGCGCCGCGGATTCGTACTACTTCCACCCTCTGTATCTCCGCGGGGGTGCATGATCGGACAGAGGTGTCCTATCTCATTCCCATCTCCACCCCATTCCCTACCTATCCTATCAGTATTGGCCTTTGATTTTGTTACACCCTGTATATTTAAAACAACCCGTGTGTTGCGAACGCGCGAATCCAGCTCGTCGGTTGTCCGGGGTTCGCTGGGTCGGGTGCAAATGAATCGAGTCGAGACTTGTGAAAATAAAGAAGGAATTTATTATAAAATAATTAAAGTTTAACAACGTTACATCTGTGGCGCGAGATAGAGTGGCGCGGTGAAACCGTGGGTTTATCGGTTCAGAGGCGTACGGTAAATCGGGCCGGTGCTAGCGCGTGTGATAGCGAGACAGGCAGCGGGCCTGCCTAGGCACGCGGTGAGTGCGTGATGCTGCGTGACGTTGTCGCGCGCGCGAATTACCGTATTGATGGCGTATGCCGCGGTAGCGTAACCCGGCGCGGCGCGCGGGGTACGATACGGCCGTACAAATGGCCGGTACGAATTTTACGTCGGCGCGATGTCGCGAATTCGCGTAATGGATGTTTTTATGATAGGCTCGGATGGTGGGTGCCGGTGCGTGTGGGGTCGAGAACACTCGACGGAGGTAGAGAACGCTCTACCCCGCGCCCTTTCGCTACGGAACTCCCTGGTCGCTTTAATCGGTCGAGAACTCTCGACGGAGACAGAAAACTCTCTACCCCTCGCGATTAATACCAGGATGGTGTAGTCCAGGAGGCGACTACCGAGAACGCTCGGTGGAAACCGAGAACACTCGACTCCCTTGGTCTTGTCGCTGCTAGGAAAACGGTTCGGGATGGTTTCTTTAGCGTCGGCTTATTGCTTCGGCTGCGGAATCCGGAATCGGTATCCTGAGAAATCCGAGTGCCTTTTTATACCGAAAAAGCGCTCGGATTTCGGGAGAGGGAAATCATCCCTCGTTAGCGGAACGCGAGCGCCGGGACGTTGGTGGGAGATCGGTCCCGACGTCATGCTTGCGCTCGGCGGTGATCGGATCCTTTCGGGAATCCTCGCTAACGCGAGGCCGTTAGCCTCAAGCACGGACTAAGGAATAGAGGGACCGAGTCTAAAGTCCTAGTTTAGGCGAGAGGGGATGGTAACTCAAGCATGCGGGGGGGACTGCTTTCCGCCATATTGATGTAGCGATTCTCACACAGAGATCCTGTGTCTGTGACATGGTTACACTCGTGTAGTGGTGCCACGAGACATAACGAGTGACAAGCGTAAAGAGGTTAGGCGGTGATTTTATGTTTTATTATTGTTGTTATTGTTGTTATTGTTGTTATTGTTGTTTATTGTTGAAAAGAGAAATTATTTTACATCTAACAAGAGAATAAAATATATTAATTAGTTCCAATTCTTATTTCTTAATTCACGCATTAATTTATTCTATTCTTTTTATTTTTAAAATAAATAATTCCAATTTCTTATTTATAATATTTAATAATTATTCCTATTTCTATTTTGTTTATTGTGCGCAGGATCTGACTTTCATTTCTCACACGTACGCAAATAGTGAGTTCTATGTGTGGTGATTACTAAACGAATATGGCGGCCCCCCCCGCCGCAAACGTGCCCCACCGGTACAGCTTGTGCTCCGTCCCTCTATTCCTTAGTCCGTGGCCTCAAGCGTTTGTTAATGGATGATTTAAAATAATGTGGGGCGCACCGCGCCCCGTTTGCCGTATCGACGGGTATTCGTGTCCGGCGTGACGATGCTATTTTACGGGGCGCATCGTTACATATTCTATGTCCGCACAGCCGAACGTTCCTGTGTGCACGACCGCTGCTGCATTTCTATGTGCCTCGGGCGCATCTAATGGATTATTTCTTTTATTTAATTGCTGAAACCCTCTAAAAATGATCCGCGTATTACCTTTATTTGATTTCGTATAATTTTATCATAATATCCATCCCTTTTACGCGTTGTTTACATATAGATCTCTTAACACACCCACTTTTACTTTTACATTACAAAATATTTCAAGCTGCATTTCATATTGAACGTATTCGCTCTTGCTGTATTTAACCATCTTCGTCTTAAGCACAATGCTTATGGACGAACAACTTGGCTTACCAAATATTTTACTCAGTTATTAAACTATCCTTGTTTTACACATATGTTCCCTATACTACATACTAACACTAAATCTTGCTTCCGTATTAAACTTACTCACTCTAACCTTATTAATCTATCTCTGTCTTATGCATATGTCTTATAGACAAAAGCTTGATCTTCTAAGCGTCTTGCTTTTTATTTAATCAATTTTGCCTTTTACATATAACCCTCTATACTCTTTTATTAAGCTTATTCGCTCGCACTTATATAATATTGTTAATGCACAATTACTATATGAAAATCTATCAAACCTCCCCTGTTCAATACTTTATTATTCACATATTATATTTGTTAAATTTATTATTTTCGTCGCTCTCACACATATGCGTTAATATTAAGAAACCGCTTGCAACAACCTTGACGGAAAAATATCTATTTCGCTCTTTATCAAAGTAACGAGTCTCAACAATTTATGCCGCGCCAGGCTACCACGAAATAATTGTTGAATTAAAATTTGCAGCCGCCTAAACGTCTGGCAGATAAGGCGAGGAAAATACTCGGATTACAATTTTAGTTTATTTAATAGTTCGTCACCAGGCTGATGCAAGTAAACGTGACACAGATCCGTACGTCACGATTTCCTACTCATTACATTTTGCATTTAAGAGCGTACTCCCTACTCTATGTACACCCCCTCCGTTAAAATTGCGAGGGCCCGAAAATCCGCCGCAACTTACTGAGAGGAGCGAGAAAAGGTCGACAGAAAGATCAAAGGTCTCAGGGTGAAAAGACGCGCTCCGGCATTTTAAAGAAAAAGAACTTAGAATATTTTCGCGAGTTATTGTCAATTGAAGTTCTATAAGGCAGAAGGATCGGAGGTTTTAAGAAATCCGAGGCTTCAAGTGCAGAAGGAAAAGAACTATTTTATTCAGCCAGCTATACCAAGAAATATCTTGTCAAGAAGGAAATAGTTAACCCAATTAAAAGTCATTGTGAAATAAGTCACCGTAAGTCTTCCATTACTTTATTTTGCTTATACTTCGTTGATTATTACGGCCGAACAATCATACCTTTATAATCCGTCATTTCGTATAACACATTTAAGTAACTCTCTATGTCCATTATTTAATTTACAATAATAATTATGAATCTTTAATAAATTTCTCTTTCATTAACGTTAACTATACCCTAAATTGTTAGCTTTTCATTTAATCAAGGATGCTTAAATTTTTTCAATCATTATAATAAAAATTTACCTTGTCGCTTTACTCTTATATTGCTGAACCCTTAGCATCCTCGCAGAATCTTAAAATCCGAATTATTAGAACGTAACTGTTATAATCTTATTGAAACGGCCTGTTCGATTTTTATTTGATTGTGTAACTTGTAACGATGCCCTAAAAAGACATCGTACTGCCGGTCCGTACACCCGACCAGACGGCAGAGAGGGGCGCGGTGCGCCCCACATTATTTTTAAAGCCTTTCAATACTAATGACGCTCGAGGCCAACGGCCTCGCGTCAGTACCGAACGGCGTCGGGAAAAGCCGAGCGACGAGCGAGCCGAAACCGATCTGCCCGCTCCGAGAACTCGGTACGTCCCGACCGTTGGCGGGGGTAACTCCCACCCCGAGCAATTAAGATTCTCGGGGTATAAAAAGCCGCTCAAAATTAACAAGGCACCGATTCCAGAGCTAACAAGCAGACGCACTAAGCCGAAGCGAGCTAGCTACCCGAACCGTATCCTAAAACAGCAGAGTCAGGAAGTTGAGCGTTCTCCGCTTCCACCGAGAGTTCTCGGTCGCTGTCTCCTAGCAATCATCGCCTATACCGAACCGAACGCGTGGGGTGGAGCGTACTCCGCCGAGAATTCTCGGCCGTTGCCTCGGTGCAGCATCCTTCACGAGCTTACACAAGACCGGGGGTAGAGCGTACTCTGTCTCCGCCGAGATCTCTCGGCTCCTGGACTAGCACACACCATCCGTGTCTATCCTGCAAAGGCCTCGATCAGAGCGTAGTGGAGTGTTCTCCGTTACCGCCGAGCGTTCTCGGTCCGAGTGCCTCCTCCCGTCACGATCCACGGGAATCCGTATCTCCGCGCCGCGACATACGGATACCGATACCGCGCCGCGACACGCCATTGATACGGTAACCGAATACCGAAACGCGCGGGCCTTTAAAACCGACGGCCATCGATACGCGTCATCGCGTCACCGAGCCACGCGCTTCCCGCGTGATCGCGCCGCTACCACCGTTTCGCCGCGCTGCCGCACGCACCGCGCGATACCGGCACCACCGTACGGTCCACGCGCTGTGGACGCACCGCACAATCACCGGCGACCATTATTCTCCGCGTTTTCACTCATTGTACTATATTCCATCAAGCGTCATTGTAAATAATATCATCTCCCGCGTTTTGTATTTAATCACGTCATTGTAAATAATATCATCTCCCGCGTTTTTGTATTTAATCAGATTTAACGAATAAAGCATCATTCTATCCAAATTCTCACGCGTCCACGTTTCTTTCGACCCATCGAACCCCGAATCCGGCGAGCTGTCGCGAGCGTTCGAAACGGGATCCGTTTTAAACTCAAGTGTTCAACTATTTCAAACATCCCAAAGAAATAATTATGGCCTATACGCCTACATTATTAATGTAAATTATTAAATACGTTCGTGAAATTTCAAAGTTACTGTTTAATTTAATTTAGTTTATTGAATAACACAGCCACACAAAAAAAAAAAAAATTTCAACGCAGATGGTGAGATTATGATTACTATATGTTTTTCGGGTCGCTGAATCCGAATCCGAGGTCAGTTTTACTCCTGCACGTCAGGGTTTTGACATAACCTCAAAAAACATAGTAAATTTGAATTTTCTAAACATAAATAAAAAGCAAATAACAGATTTGTAGTATTTTAATCATTTTCTTCACAAGAAAAACAATCACTAAAAAGGTTTCGCAAACCCATGATTGTCTTATGGATCATGATGCTTTCTGCTACATATGTGCTAAATTCGAAGTAAGTTATTTAAGAAAACCTGTTGATGTCGATATACGCTCAGCGTATGAAAAAATCTTCAAGTTAAAGATGGATCAGCTTAGCAACTGGGTTCCACATATTATTTGTGATTGTTGTAAAAGAATGCTCACTCGATGGAAAAAAGATCAAAACAAAGATTGTATTAAGTACTCTAGTCCAGCCATTTGGCAAAGTCCTACTAATAAGGAAGAATGTTACTTTTGTTTAAATCAAATAAAAGGTTTCAGTAAGAAAAACAAGCAGAAAATTGTATATAAAAGCACTACATGTGTGATTGCTCCAGTTTTAATTGAAAACAATACGTTGAAAACTAAATGTAACCGCGTATGGGGGAAAATTTCTCAAGTGTCCCAACGAAAAAAATCAAGGTCGCACAATCGAGCTGCAAATTGGCTCAATTGTTGCTCTATCGAATAGTAGTTCATGGCCCAAAATTTATTTAATTCCTTTCCCAATTCGCCGAGATAGAGGGGGGTGAAGTTTTAGGGTTCTACCGATTATTCGTGTATTAAAGTGATTGTAACATTTCATGCATCGCTCCAAACAAAATTTTACTAGAGACCTTTTTTCTTCATTTTTTTATGACCTTTCACGCGATTACTTTAATTTTTTTCTAAAATTAAATTTTAACCCTTTCTTTGGCAAATTAAACATAAAAATCTCTTTTTTACCAAGATGGACAACTTTTAACGCTCTGAAAAGTATCTAGAATGAAAGCTGAGGTTTTTTCCTATAAGTATACCAAATTTCAAGAGGGCTTTTTTTTTTGTTCACGAGTTATTAAATAAAATGTTTGCATGTATGCAAACATTTGCCAAAGAAAGGGTTAAAATTTAATTTTAGAAAAAAATTAAAGTAATCGCGTGAAAGGTCATAAAAAAATGAAGAAAAAAGGTCTCTAGTAAAATTTTGTTTGGAGCGATGCATGAAATGTTACAATCACTTTAATACACGAATAATCGGTAGAACCCTAAAACTTCACCCCCCTCTATCTCGGCGAATTGGGAAAGGAATTAAATAAATTTTGGGCCATGAACTACTATTCGATAGAGCAACAATTGAGCCAATTTGCAGCTCGATTGTGCGACCTTGATTTTTTTCGTTGGGACACTTGAGAAATTTTCCCCCGTATGCAAACATTTTATTTAATAACTCGTGAACAAAAAAAAAAGCCCTCTTGAAATTTGGTATACTTATAGGAAAAAACCTCAGCTTTCATTCTAGATACTTTTCAGAGCGTTAAAAGTTGTCCATCTTGGTAAAAAAGAGATTTTTATGTTTAATTTGCCAAAGAAAGGGTTAAAATTTAATTTTAGAAAAAAATTAAAGTAATCGCGTGAAAGGTCATAAAAAAATGAAGAAAAAAGGTCTCTAGTAAAATTTTGTTTGGAGCGATGCATGAAATGTTACAATCACTTTAATACACGAATAATCGGTAGAACCCTAAAACTTCACCCCCCTCTATCTCGGCGAATTGGGAAAGGAATTAAATAAATTTTGGGCCATGAACTACTATTCGATAGAGCAACAATTGAGCCAATTTGCAGCTCGATTGTGCGACCTTGATTTTTTTCGTTGGGACACTTGAGAAATTTTCCCCCGTATGTAAAGACACTCAGCCGATGGACATTGATGAACAGTTCTCTGAAACAAATGAATCTGAGAGCAATGACAGTGATACGGAGTATGCAGCTCATGACAAAAAACCACCAGTCCCGTCATTGATTTCACAGTTGGAATTGAATGATCTTATTCGAGAACTAGGTTTACCAAAAGATGGTTCCGAGCACTTAGCTTCATTTCTCAAAGCGAAAAATGTTTTAGAACCAAAAACTAAGATTTCTGTGTACCGTAACCGTGAAAAAGAGTTTCTAAAATTCTTCAGTAAAGATGAAAAGTTATCACTCGTATTTTGCACTGATGTTGAAGGTCTTATCAATGCATTGAAGGCGAATTGTTATAAAGCCACTGATTGGCGACTTTTCATAGATTCGTCTAAACAAAGTATCAAAGCAGTTTTACTCCACAATACAAATGTTTATGCTCCAGTTCCGATCGCACACTCAACTATCATGCAAGAGAAGTACGATAACATGCAAATTCTATTGAAAAAAATAGACTATAATAAGCACTTATGGCAGATTTGCGGAGATTTGAAAATCATATCAATGTTACTCGGACAACAATCAGGATTTACTAAATATCCTTGCTATTTATGTTTGTGGGATAGTAGAGATAGAGCAAAGCATTACGAACAAAGAAATTGGCCTGTAAGAGCATCGTTGACCACTGGTTCATATAACATCATTCACAAGTCGTTAGTAGATCCATCAAAAATTCTCATCCCTCCCCTTCACATAAAGCTTGGTCTGATGAAGCAGTTCGTTAAAGCTTTAGATAGAACAGGTAAATGTTTTCTATATCTCCAATCGAAGTTTCCAAAACTTTCTGAGGCAAAAGTGAAGGAAGGAGTATTTGATGGACCACAAATTCGCAAGCTGTTCAAAGATGAAAATTTTACTAGTATAATGAACGGACTTGAGAAAAAAGCTTGGCTTAGTTTCAAAGACGTGGCACACAATTTTTTGGGAAATACAAAAAGTCCACAGTATGAAAAAATTGTTAATAATATGGTAAAAAACTTCGAAAAACTAGGTTGTTTGATGAATTTGAAATTACATTTTTTGCACTCACATCTTGACGAATTCCCCAACAACCTAGGAGATTTTAGCGAAGAACAAGGGGAACGTTTTCATCAAGACATAAAAGTTATGGAAACTCGCTATCAGGGAAAATGGGACGAACATATGATGGCAGATTTCTGCTGGAATATGAAAAGAGACTTACCGAAGGAAGGTAGAAAACGTAAAACATTGCATCGATCTTTTGAGGAGAAAAGAACTCGATATAGTTCGAAAAAAGAAAATGATTAAAATACTACAAATCTGTTATTTGCTTTTTATTTATGTTTAGAAAATTCAAATTTACTATGTTTTTTGAGGTTATGTCAAAACCCTGACGTGCAGGAGTAAAACTGACCTCGGATTCGGATTCAGCGACCCGAAAAACATATAGTAATCATAATCTCACCATCTGCGTCGAAATTTTTTTTTTTTTGTGTGGCTGTGTAATCGATGATACATTCAACTGTCAGTTGCTATATTTGAAACGAAAGTATATACACATATATTTGAACACTTGAAGGTCGAAAACTTAATTATTATAAATTAATTTTAGGAGATAGGAGGCTGAACATTTATGACCTATAAGCCTTAGCGCCACTATTGTTTAATTGAATATACTGTTTAAAATTTATGTAGACCGCGTATGATTAATGAACTTATTGTTAGTTAATACATTTATAACTGTTCAGCAGGCCTTCTCATTTAATTACGATATGTTCAATGTATGGTTAAATGTAAAAGAAATTGACAACAATCTTGTGGCGTAAATAGTGATTATAATTAAATTTGAAATTCGAATAAATTTTGGTTTATAATTTCATATGTATATGTTTCATATAACTCTGATAGAAATTAAAATTACCATACCAAATTATATTAACAGTTCAATTTACTATTTATATTAAGTCATTTCTATTAACATTTTACGTTGATTTTAAAATTAAGTTCTCATCAATTCTTGACATAAATAACTCCTTGTTACAATAATTAATTCATTTGCTATTAATTAACTTGAACTATTCAAATCATTGAAATTTTACATTAAGGTTTTGAATTTGCTTTTCATTTACTTTAAGAATTTACTTTATGATTATTACAATCACCCTTTCCTCAATCCTTTTAATAATAAAATTTCTTACAGCTAAAAGTGGCAGGAGAATAAAGACAAGTTGCGACAATTAAAACCTTTATTAAATTAAATCCATAATTACAATCTTTTTGTTATTACATAAAATCTATCAGATATAATTAATTAATATACATATTGCTATTAAGTTTTTAATACTTTATTTAATATTCAAGATTATGATTACAATTATTATTATCATTTTATTTAATTTACATTTTTATAACACTCTTAAACTCATTTCAATTAATTATTTAACATTTTAACAATGAACAATAGTAATTATAACAATTTATAGCACATATTAAATGACTGCAATGTAACTTACATTTGGTAAAAAATAAATTAATTAATATGTAATTTTTGGTTATCATCACAGTTTTTTTTAATTCTTGAACTTCGGCGAAGTGATATTACTTCATTTTGTTCTGAATTCCTACTAGTAACATTTTTTTCAACGCATTTTAAACTATTAATTAACTTTGGTGATTCGTCAAACTGCGATAAATTCTCCAATTTTTTTGTATTTGGCATCGATCTTTTCTTAATTTTTCCGCTCGTATCGGCGGAAGAATAATTAATTGTTCCCATAGCAAAGTGTATACATGAATTTTGGTCTGAACAATCAAAACAACTTAATGAATTAAAGAAAATACAGTTATGCTGTAGTTTATTCCACTTATATTGATGTACTTTAGTGCCTACAAAAGGCTTTAAATTGTTTGGTGATATTGCATCAATGTTTGATATTTCTTCATCAGTAACGCAATCAATGTAGACAGATTTAACACGATCACGCAAAATAGCCAGTAATGAATCGAAATTTGACACATCCGTGCCGTATTTCACTTGATCATCTGCTACTTTTTTTATATAACCGCCTATTCCATCAGCTGAACTTTTTCCATGGCCAGCCTCACTAAAATTATATGTAATATTTTCTAATTGAGTATAGCACTGAGGCAAATACTGTGTTATTAGATAAAACATTGTTTTATTGCGGTACTGCGTCGTTGGACCATCGCTCATAATGTGTAATTTTTTTATTTTTCGATTAGTTGCAAGATAAACATCAAGAATTTTTTTTATATGAGTAATTATAGCAGATGGATCATGTCTGAGTGATTTTGACAAAGTAACAAAGCCTTGAGAAAAATTTGAAGAATAAACCATGCCAGTATGTAAGGTACATTGCACTCTACTGGCTCCAAAGTGTACTGATTGAACTTCTGTTTCATACTTACAAGAATAATTTTCACTAAAGTCAATAAGTAATCCTAACTCATTGCTTTCTAAAGACTGAGTCAATTTTTTCATAGAGTTGTTTTGGTGGGTAATTCTGTATTCATGGGCTATAAATAAATCCAACTCTTGTTTAAAATGGTTAATTGCTTGCCCTATCGTACAAGAAATTTTTTTTTAGCTGTAATTTTAACAGTTATTGGTTTTTTTGTTTTTTCATTTACTCTTTGTTCGGAAGTTACTTCCCATTTCATGTAAGACATGTTATCATTAAAATTTATATCTTTTACATTAAATTCTAATTTCTTCAACTTACATGTGTCACACATTCTTGATAGACATAACTCAGAATTGCTGTCACATAAGAAACTTCTCAAAATTTTACATGAAGTATTTTCTGTTAATAATTTATGACTGTGAAAAGCTTGTATAAGCAATGAGAAATTTTCATGAGTGAAGCACGCACACGTATTTCGATTAGTGACTTTTGGTTCAATACAATACTTCGGACGTAATTTTGCAAATGTTGAGTAATTAACACGATAAGTACTTTGAGAACAGAATTTAGAATGTAAATCTTTGATTGTAGCATTCATAAAGCGTTTCGATACTTGTTTACCATTTATTTTTATAGAAGCTTTTTTATCAGGAATTATCATACTATTTTCTTCATAAAAACTTTTCACTTGATCCTGACTAAAAATTTGATTACTTTTTTTATTTCTAACATATTCCAGTGAATTATTACTCCTGTGAACTCTTGATGAAATGATAGGAACAACATTTTTTCTGATGGCAGATAATTGTCGATATTTTTTTACTATTTTTCCACTAATTGCTCTACCCAATATCTGCTTAAATTTTGAACTTTTTGAGTCTTGATAGGATGATTTGAGTTGCTGTACCATAACTTCGTGAAATAATAATTTTTTGCGAACTTCGGGACTTACTTTTTGACCTTTTAACAGTTTATCAATTTTAGATTTAGGCGATGAAGACTCTGGCTTCTTAATTTTCAAACGTTGTAACTTTTTATGTAAGCTATTAATTTTCATTCGAAGAGTTTTATTGTCGTCCGATAATTTTTTGTTGTCCCTGAAACACTTGCGTAAATTTTTCTGTATCCGTTTCTTTCCTAACCTAGCTTGCTTCGATTCTATGTTGTTATTAACATCATTTTGTATTGTTTTTAATTTAATTTCTTCTTTTTGTCGTAACCGTGAATTTTTCTTCCATAAATTTTGTTGTTTACGTCGAGCCCGCTTTTCTCGATCTGATAACACAGCCACACAAAAAAAAATGGACTTCCAGGCCCAGAGGTCAGACCATGTTTTTTATATGTTTTTTGGGTCGCTGAATAAGAATCTGAAGTCCATTTAAGCCTATCACCTCACCTTTTTGCATAACCTCAAAAAACTAATGTTCTTACACAAAAAAAATCGAATTTTGGGTCCTGATCTCAGACTACGTTTTTTATATGTTTTTGGGGTCGCTGAGAAAGAATTCCAAGTCCATTTAACCCTATGACTTGACCATTTTTTATAACCTCAAAAAAAAAACCGATATTTTCACACAAAAAAAATCGATTTTTGGGCCCAGACATCAGAGCATGTTTTTTATATGTTCTTTGGGTCGCTAAAAAAGAATCCAATGTCTATATAATGCCGACGGTACTACAAACTTAAGTTATACGTGAATGGATTGTTGGGTAGTGGGAATTTTTGGGTATATCTTGAGAGTTGATAGCATTGTAACACTTTTTAACAATACGGATTTCCTGTGATTTATTGTCTTTGTTAAAGTGTTAAAGGGTTATCGTGTTGTTGGGCCATTGGCTTATCAGGTAGAAATTTGAAAGTTATAGTATTATCACGATAAAATATATTTACGTTGTATGTATATAAGATGTAGAAACTAAAATATAGGGTACGAAGTTTGAATAAGTAGGTCATATTGTTTCAATGTTAAGAATATCGGTTTTTTTGAGGTTACGGAGAATGGTAATGTTAAAGGGTTATATAGACATTGGATTCTTTTTTAGCGACCCAAAGAACATATAAAAAACATGCTCTGATGTCTGGGCCCAAAAATCGATTTTTTTTGTGTGAAAATATCGGTTTTTTTTTGAGGTTATAAAAAATGGTCAAGTCATAGGGTTAAATGGACTTGGAATTCTTTCTCAGCGACCCCAAAAACATATAAAAAACGTAGTCTGAGATCAGGACCCAAAATTCGATTTTTTTTGTGTAAGAACATTAGTTTTTTGAGGTTATGCAAAAAGGTGAGGTGATAGGCTTAAATGGACTTCAGATTCTTATTCAGCGACCCAAAAAACATATAAAAAACATGGTCTGACCTCTGGGCCTGGAAGTCCATTTTTTTTTGTGTGGCTGTGTAATTGATGAATCAATTTTAGTTTTCCTTCTTTCTTTCTTTTTTCGTTCCTTGCTCTTTCTTTTTGACAGTAAATTTTGTAAGATTCTGGGTCATTTTGTATTTTTTGCCGTCTTAATTTTTCAGCAATACGTTTTTGCTCCAAACGTCGTTGTTGTACTTCAGCATTAATTTTAGTTTTACATTTTAATTTTTTTGTTGTTGACGACTGTTGATTTTTGCTACTTGAATTGTCTGTTGTTACAGGAAGCTTTCTTGTCCGAAGTGTAGGAGCCATCTGCATGTAAAAAAATAATATTTATTGATTAAAATAATTTTATAGCTAATTAAGTATTTTTTCACATGGTACTGACAGACACGGTACTGACATTTTCATTTAAAATAATAAATGTAAAATTATTTGGTTATGAACTTAACAATATCTATTTACCCTACAATTTAGGTTAGTAATAAGTACAAAAATTCATTATTGATGATAGAAAAAATCAGTAATTAACAAAGTTTATCTTTACCATGGTAATGACAAGTAAATTTATGACATACCTTTTTAAAAATTGAATTCTAAAATGACACTAACTCATTGCACTATTTCATCAACTTTATGTTTGTAAACATTACTCAAGTAACGTACTTTCAATATGGCTCACTAGTCGTTTCACTAAGCTCGTGGTAGATGGCGCTCGCGTCATTCAAATTCAAATTCAAAAATTCATTTAAATTTAAAGACAAAAAGATACAATGATGGGAACTATATTAAAGGCTCATTAGATTAAAATCAATAAATACATAAATAAGAAGCCTTTCTTAGAGCCAATCTGTATATTGAAACGAAAGTGTCAATTACATAAAATAAAGTAAAATTAACTAAGAAGATAATATAAAAGATACACAAGAGAAATATATGAAATAACCTAAATATAATTAGACATGTTTCGGCTCACAGAGCCCTCTTCGGTAATATAAATTGTCGATGTTATCAAAGAATTTTTTATAAATCAAAAGTGAAAAAGTCATTGGTGTGTCTAAAATGTAGTCCGACGATGTTAAAATGGATAAAACGCAGTTCCATTGTCGTGAAATTGCAGAAGTCAAGTTATTATAATTCAAAAAGTCGCAGACTCCAACGGTTTTTAAATGTCCGTGAAGCGATGACCGGTGATATGTTAAAAATTACTGTTGAAATGCAACAAGAAAAAAATGTTTTTTAAAAATATTCTCAGAGTCATTATGTTCTTAGAAAATTGTAGAAGGTTGGAATGAAGAAAAAGTGTAAATGTAATAAATTCGTATCGGATTAAATACCTGTTAATATCTACATATTCTCAGAGTAATAGCACAAGTTAAAGAGAGACTATGTCAGTATCAAGATTGAAACGAAATGAACTCAAATCGAATAGGTCATCACTTCAACGGTAACAATTCTTTACATGTGTTAGGAGGGGGTGACATAATTCGTATTTTTCATGTGTATGTCGTGACGTCAAGCAAGATTAATGTTATTATTTATGTTATATTGTTTTGGCGAGCTCTGACAAAACATCAACATAAGCCTCATTTAGATGTTCTGAATCTTTTTGTAAATTAATGCTTCTTGTTTGAGATCTAATGTGAATCATCTCTGATATCAATCTTTTTTGGTAGTTAGATTCTGTGTCTAAAATTGCGATATTCTCCCAATCGAAAGAGTGATTATAGTCGAGAATATGCTCAGTGATAACGGAATGTTTCGAAGGATCCATTTTCACATTAGATCTATGTTCCCTTAATCTAGTGCCCAACTGTCTTTTCGTCTGTCCAACATAGGATGCATCACAGTCAATGCACTTAATTTTGTAAACAACATTACTCCTTTTTAATTTGTTAATATGGTCTTTGTGAACTTTTATAATATTATTAAGTTTGTTGATGCATCGAAAACCCACATGTAGGTCAGATTTTTTTAATAAAGACGTAATTTTGTTGGTGACATTTTTTATGAAAGGTAATACCATATAAGATTTTTGAGCACCAACAAGAATGTCATTATTCGGTATTGTTTCTTTGTTATCTAGACTGAATGCATGTTTGCGAATTCTCCTATGTAGACATTCAAAGATCAAATTTAGTGGGTAGCCATTGTTTATTAACAGATCGATGCAAAGATGGACATTTTTTTGGTGGAACTTAGGATGAGAAAGTAGAATTGCTCTGTCTATCAAGTTATAGATCGTTCCAATTTTATTCATAAATGGGTGTTCAGAAAAGAATGAGAGAAAGCGACCGGAAAAGGTTTTTTTGTGATACCAATCAATGTAAATCTTATTGTCTTGAAGAATTAAGTTGAGGTCAAGGAAGCTGATTTGGTCGTTGACACACGGTTCAATTGTAAATTTAAGTCTCTCATGGTACTCATTAAATTTGTTAAGAATGAATTCTACTTTCTCTTTTGGAGCTGACATAATAATGTCATCGACATATCTGTAATAAAAGTTAAAATGAAAATCTAGAGAGTTTAATATGGATTGTTCGAGATCGACCATGACAATGTCGGCTAGTATGGGGGATAAAGGAGAGCCCATGGGAGTGCCGAAACACTGCTTATAAATTTTATTGTTGAACAAAAAATATGTCGAGTTTATGATGAATTTGATAAAATTTATAAATTCGTCTCTCGGGATTTTGGTGGCGGGTTCAATGTATGTCCACCTATTTCTCAAACTGTCAATGGCAAGTTCTAAGGGAACATTGGTGAAAAGAGACACGACGTCCAACGAAAAAATAGTATCAAAGCTCGTCAAATCAAAACCTGACAGATTATTATATAGTTCCTGACAGATTATTATATAGTTCCTTGCTATTAAGTACATTACTCATTGTCTTGGGAATACTGTTAGAGATAATGTTCTGAAAAAATGCACCTATGTTATGGAGCGCTGTATTGACAGAAGATACAATCAATCTAAAACTCAATTTTTCTTTATGAATTTTGGGGAGCCCATATGCTCTTGGGAGGAGAGAATCACTCGACCTAAGGCTGAAAAATTCGGATTTCTTAATGTAATCCTTGTCCAACCATTTTTTTAACGTGTTATTAAGAGTTTTTTCAATATTGGCAATAGGATTCTTTTTAACAGCAATGTAGGTATTTTTGTCTTCTAACATCTTTTCGACTTCAGCGATATAAAATCTATTGTCAAGAGCTACTGTAACATTGCCTTTATCTGCGCGAGTGAAAATGATTTCTGGGTGTTTTTTCTGGAATTTTAACGTGGCAGAGTATAAAGATTCAATTCTAGTTTCTATTTTATTTGTTGAGTTTTTATTGATGAAATCATATATTATGGGAATTGTGAAGTTTCTGATGGAAGCTAGTTTTATGGATGTGTTGATATTGATGCTCTTTTCATAATCTTTGATGTGGTTATGAATTGCCTTTCTTTTATTGAAGTTAATGGGCAAACAAAAATTATGTCCCATTTGTAAAAGTCTCGAGACATAATCGGGAATATTGTGATCCGTCAAATTATGGAACCATTTTTCGTTGGTTTTTTCTAACGGATTGGAGGTAGATTGATCAAAAAGACAGGGATCTATAGAAATCGAAAAGGTGTTGTTGTTTGTGTGGGTAGCTGCATGACTGTTAATTTTCTCCAATCTGCCTCTATTGTCAACTGCACAAGAGTATGTGAGAGGTTTAATCTTGTTTAGCATATGATCTCTTTTTTTCTTTAATAGCCAAGCAAATTTCTTACCATGTTTTTTATCTAATCTGTCAATACATCGCTTAAAAGGGGTAAAAAAATGATTAGTTATGACATGCACATGTTCATGTGGGATGGAATTAGATAAACAAAGCGAATTTTTGATTAAATCTTTTTGTGTACATCGAATCTTCGCATATAAATCATTGATTTCGATGTTTAAGATGGCTCTTTTGTATCTATGTTTCAACTTAGATAGTTTTTTATTGTTCTTCAATGAATCAAAGTGGAAGTTGAAATTATCAATGTTATTTATATGCGAAGGAAATATGTTAAAATTCTTGCAATTTCTTAGGAAATTCAATTTACATTTCGAGTTTATTAGGGAATAATTTGTGTTAAGCCAAATTTTGAAAATCTTTAAGGTTTTATAGTTAAATTGGTGTTTAATACGTTCAAAATTGGAAAAGCAATCATTATTATAAAATGGGCGCGTGACATTCGGCTGGCGCATAATAAACATTAAGATACAATGATGGGAACTATATTAAAGGCTCATTAGATTAAAATCAATAAATACATAAATAAGAAGCCTTTCTTAGAGCCAATCTGTATATTGAAACGAAAGTGTCAATTACATAAAATAAAGTAAAATTAACTAAGAAGATAATATAAAAGATACACAAGAGAAATATATGAAATAACCTAAATATAATTAGACATGTTTCGGCTCACAGAGCCCTCTTCGGTAATATAAATTGTCGATGTTATCAAAGAATTTTTTTATAAATCAAAAGTGAAAAAGTCATTGGTGTGTCTAAAATGTAGTCCGACGATGTTAAAATGGATAAAACGCAGTTCCATTGTCGTGAAATTGCAGAAGTCAAGTTATTATAATTCAAAAAGTCGCAGACTCCAACGGTTTTTAAATGTCCGTGAAGCGATGACCGGTGATATGTTAAAAATTACTGTTGAAATGCAACAAGAAAAAAATGTTTTTTAAAAATATTCTCAGAGTCATTATGTTCTTAGAAAATTGTAGAAGGTTGGAATGAAGAAAAAGTGTAAATGTAATAAATTCGTATCGGATTAAATACCTGTTAATATCTACATATTCTCAGAGTAATAGCACAAGTTAAAGAGAGACTATGTCAGTATCAAGATTGAAACGAAATGAACTCAAATCGAATAGGTCATCACTTCAACGGTAACAATTCTTTACATGTGTTAGGAGGGGGTGACATAATTCGTATTTTTCATGTGTATGTCGTGACGTCAAGCAAGATTAATGTTATTATTTATGTTATATTGTTTTGGCGAGCTCTGACAAAACATCAACATAAGCCTCATTTAGATGTTCTGAATCTTTCGAAACCTACATGTGGGTTTTCGATGCATCAACAAACTTAATAATATTATAAAAGTTCACAAAGACCATATTAACAAATTAAAAAGGAGTAATGTTGTTTACAAAATTAAGTGCATTGACTGTGATGCATCCTATGTTGGACAGACGAAAAGACAGTTGGGCACTAGATTAAGGGAACATAGATCTAATGTGAAAATGGATCCTTCGAAACATTCCGTTATCACTGAGCATATTCTCGACTATAATCACTCTTTCGATTGGGAGAATATCGCAATTTTAGACACAGAATCTAACTACCAAAAAAGATTGATATCAGAGATGATTCACATTAGATCTCAAACAAGAAGCATTAATTTACAAAAAGATTCAGAACATCTAAATGAGGCTTATGTTGATGTTTTGTCAGAGCTCGCCAAAACAATATAACATAAATAATAACATTAATCTTGCTTGACGTCACGACATACACATGAAAAATACGAATTATGTCACCCCCTCCTAACACATGTAAAGAATTGTTACCGTTGAAGTGATGACCTATTCGATTTGAGTTCATTTCGTTTCAATCTTGATACTGACATAGTCTCTCTTTAACTTGTGCTATTACTCTGAGAATATGTAGATATTAACAGGTATTTAATCCGATACGAATTTATTACATTTACACTTTTTCTTCATTCCAACCTTCTACAATTTTCTAAGAACATAATGACTCTGAGAATATTTTTAAAAAACATTTTTTTCTTGTTGCATTTCAACAGTAATTTTTAACATATCACCGGTCATCGCTTCACGGACATTTAAAAACCGTTGGAGTCTGCGACTTTTTGAATTATAATAACTTGACTTCTGCAATTTCACGACAATGGAACTGCGTTTTATCCATTTTAACATCGTCGGACTACATTTTAGACACACCAATGACTTTTTCACTTTTGATTTATAAAAAATTCTTTGATAACATCGACAATTTATATTACCGAAGAGGGCTCTGTGAGCCGAAACATGTCTAATTATATTTAGGTTATTTCATATATTTCTCTTGTGTATCTTTTATATTATCTTCTTAGTTAATTTTACTTTATTTTATGTAATTGACACTTTCGTTTCAATATACAGATTGGCTCTAAGAAAGGCTTCTTATTTATGTATTTATTGATTTTAAAGACAAAAGTTATCGTGTCGGAATTCATTGTTAAGTTAATATATTGAAAAAAAAGTGTAATTTTTCTTAAGTTTAATCATATACAATATGATGCATGGGGTCATTAATTTGAATCATTTATTGGGGCGAAGAAAATAAATAATTTATCGAAAAATTCTGGATATGGACATGATACGGTACTGATATTTAAGTAATCTATTGTAAGTTTTTTCTGAATTGTAAGTTAGGATATACTAAAGACGTGATAAAATACGTTCATAAATATCTAATTAACACAAAAATTTCATAAATTGATTGGTAATTAATGACCAGTGAGAATAAACTGTACAGGACATAAAAAATCACAGTTAAAATGGAATCACCCATAACGAAAAATATGTAAGTAGCAAAGTTGTAGGACTTAATAAAATGTACTTAATGATGACTAAAAATTTGACTTTGGGTGGAAGACGAAGATCATATAAAGGTCAAATTGAATTTTTTAAATGGAACTGCCTACTTTTTATTACATATTCTTGTAGCTTATCTCGAGAGCTTTCCAAAACACTATAATAAAGTATTTTTTATTAAGTATTTTCCAAGTTATAAGACTTGAAATAATTTCTTAATTTTACATAAACTATAAAATATGTCGTAAAATATTCACCTTTCGATGACCTTATCTCAATACTTTTATGCACAGAATAATGAGAGGAATCAATTGGTGTCAAGAAAACACATAGTTGTTTTTAAGAAAAAATGTGTAATTTCTAACTAACAATTACATATTTTTTCTTAAAAACAACTATGTGTTTTCTTGACACCAATTGATTCCTCTCATTATTCTGTGCATAAAAGTATTGAGGTAAGGTCATCGAAAGGTGAATATTTTACGACATATTTTATAGTTTATGTAAAATTAAGAAATTATTTCAAGTCTTATAACTTGGAAAATACTTAATAAAAAATACTTTATTATAGTGTTTTGGAAAGCTCTTGAGATAAGCTACAAGAATATGCAATAAAAAGTAGGCAGTTCCATTTAAAAAATTCAATTTGACCTTTATATGATCTTCGTCCTCCACCCAAAGTCAAATTTTTAGCCATCATTAGGTACATTTTATTAAGCCCTACAACTTTACTAGTTACATATTTTTCGCTACAGTTGATCCTTTTCGAGATATTTGACCGTTTCCGGACTTTTGCCCAACCCTGTATATATATACAATATTAAAATTGGGGAATAGAAAATACGTGTTAATTAATTATGCAATAGAAATTATGACAATTTTATTTCAAAACAATTCTCCTGTTAGCATGTGAAGAAGCAAATACGTCTATAACTTTATTTAAATCTATATTAGTCGCACGTTCTTTTTCAATAGCAATAATAGCTATCACTTACAATTAGTCATGAATTTCCCATCGTAGTACGTAAATAAGTCTTTACACGCTTTAAGCATGAAAATGATTTTTCGCATGATGCTGTTGAAACTGGAATTGTAACAGCAATTTTTAACAAGTTAAAAATTGTTTC
The DNA here is from genome assembly GCA_901521435.1 of Crematogaster levior. Taxonomy (NCBI): domain Eukaryota; kingdom Metazoa; phylum Arthropoda; class Insecta; order Hymenoptera; family Formicidae; genus Crematogaster; species Crematogaster levior. Next base: position 179,871 of record CABEGB010000982.1, read on the forward strand.
AAATGCATCCTTATATTCACTTAATAAGTGTAAAACTGCAATAAAGTTTTTATATCTTGATTTTCAGGCCTTGATAAAATTTTTTTAATAAGATTAATTTCCGAATTCAGATAATCAGTGCTGAAGCTGTATTGCATGGCTAAAGTTTTGAGCATTTCAATATTTAAAAAATTTGCACTATCTGGAAGCAATGCACTTAGACCATTCAAAAATATTATTATTATCGGTAAATCGTCTGTTAAATTCCAATAAAATTTTATCTAATATAGGATAAAACCATGATATTTTTGCAGTAAATATTTCTTGTGCAGAAAGATCATCTTCTACATTAGATTCTACAATAAACGACTTTAATTTCTCCGGAATTTTACGCATACGCTTATTTATTTTTTTTAAATTATCCATTTCATCAATTCCAACTTCTTTGGCTAAACGATCGGTTTTTTCCCATATTTCTTTCCATGTTTTGTCATTCCTTCTCCACTCTTCGAATATTCTTTTAGTTTCTTCAATTAATACCTGAGCCTTTACGTAGTCCAATGATGGATTTTGTAAATAATTAGACAAGCTGGTAGTAGTGCTGAGTATATTTTTATATATTACCAAATGTAAGAGAAATTTTTTGTCAATTTGCAGCAATAATCCTTTTGCATCAGCATTAGCTTGTCGATCTTTTTTCATTGCTACATTATTTAATACAATAATAATAGCCGCAAAAGTACGCTTTACTGCATCACATGCACGGTATTGAACTGTCCATCTTGTGCTACTCAATCGCTTCAATTCAATTGGTTGTCTGTTCGTGTAAAGTTTTTTTTGCAGATCTATGAATACAGGATGTATTGTTGAACACGACATAAAAACATACAATTTTTCTAAAATCGAAAAAAAATTGAAGCTATCTTTATTACTTTTGCAACAATCAACAATCACCAAGTTTAAAACATGATTGAAACAATGTATGTATGCAGCATTGGGTGCAAATTGTTTTATTTTGGCTTGAACGCCATTTAAATGCCCACTCATAACATTTGCCCCATCATAAGCTTGTGCAACACAATTGTGTAAGTCTAATCCCGCAATTAATATAGTGTTTTTTATTAAATCTGACATACTTATTGCATCTAATTCTTCAGCTGGACAAAACCCCATAAACCTTTCATATATTGCACCTTTATAATAATATCTTATCACTACTGAAACTTGCTCCTGCTTACTTAAATCTTTCGTTTCATCTGCCATTACTGCGAAATATTTTGCTTCTTTAATTTCATTAGCGATTGAAAACTTTATTTGATCAACCATTATTTTTATTAATGAATTTTGAATATCGTGATGTAAATACTGAGCATTTTTTGGACCATCAATTAAACGTGAAGAGATTATAGGATCATGTTTACTGAGCATAGTCATTATTTCTCTGAAGTTGCCTTGATTTAAAGATGAACTCGATTCATCATGCCCTCTTTGAGCTATTTCTAATTTGCATGTTAATAGTAAACATTCAGCCACAGTTTTTAAATAATGTTTATTTTCTTGAATTAATTTTGCATGAGCTTCATTCACCATGGTCATAACTGATTTAGAACATTTATGAAGCTTTAGATATTCTGTATATTTTATAGCACAATGCTTATGATTCTCTGAAGCAGCATGTTTTCTTAACCCAGCATTTTGTTCTAAAGCTTTTTTCCAAGATCGAAATTCTTCAGAAATAAACGCATCTTTCGAATCGTTCTCAGGACTAATTTGAAAAAAGCGACAATAGAAACAGTACGCTTTATCTTTCAAAACACTATATTCTAACCAGTCGTATCTTTTATACCAATCTTTCTGAAATGATCTATTTCTATTGCCGATTCGAGTAGTAGGATATTCTTGCAAGTTGGGCTGCTTGGGACCATCGATTAATGTTTGAGAAAGATCTTCAGGTCCTAGAAAAAATTGAAAAATGTTATATGTATTATTAAATCGTGTATAGATTATACAGGGTGTCCCATTATAAAACATCCACGCAAATTACTCGAAGATAAGGGTGATAGCAAAAAATGACCTTGTAACGAAGCGTTACTGCGAAAAGTCACCCCGACATAAACAATTATTTCCGCGCCGCACCAACCCGCCTGTCACCGACCTGCGGGTATAAATGACGCAGGATTTGCGACAGAAAGCATGTTCCTTCCGACCAGCGTGCTGAGCTGGTCTATCCTCCGGAACGTATTCTCCGGGTCCTACCCGCTTGCGTGCTGAGCGAGCAAATCCTCCAGGGTGCGAGCTGAGCATCGTCGAGAGTCGCGCGTTGAGCGACAACTACCCGCCTTCATACTGAGCCAGCTACGAGCTGAGTAGCTACCTCCGAGCCCACGTGCTGAGTGGCATACCGCGAGTTGAGCGGCAACCCCCGCCTTGTGATGAGAGGCCTCCGCCTTTCCGAAACATCTCTTTAATCCGCCGTACGAATTATTCGCAACCAGACCGCCGGCTACCGCGAAGTCCGCTGACTCCGCCCGATCTCCGCGGGCGGGGCCGCGCCGCCGGAATACCGCGAAACCGCCGATTCCGCCCCGATCTTCGCGAGCAGCGTCGCGCCGCCGAAATACCGCGGAGTCCGCCGATCTCGCCCAATCACAATCCGCGAGATCCGACCGCCGAACTCCGACGGACCAAGTCGAACTCATACGACGGCATTGGCCCGCGTACACGCGCACACGCGCCGAACATTAAGCCGGCGGTACGGATTTTGTACATATTAGAAATAAGTTAGTGTATAAGCATTAGTCATATAATAAAGTCTAGTTGTAAGATAAACGAACGCCTTTTTCTCTCAGCCTTCGATCCCACCGCCCGAACACTGGATACCCGCGGCTATCCGTAGCATAGAAATCCACTGTTACAACCTTAACAAACGTTGTAGGATTAAAAGGGGCCAACTGAGGGTGACCTTGACTTTGATCTCGCAGTTGATTTTCAAGGTCATTTGAAGGTCAAGTAATTTTTTTAAATGGAAACTATTTTTTGACACCGGATCGAAAAAGAGCGGAAAATTTACGTCAGAAATGATATTTTTAAATTTTTTTTTGTGTGACCTTGAGAGGTTAAATGAGGGTCAAATGTTGAAAAACTGCTTGCTGATTGTTTATTTAAATTTATAGGCAAAATAAACGTTATAAAAAGTACCTTTAGTAGGTAGATTAAGCTCAAATGTGCTAAACGATCGGGTCATCCCCGACCTTGCCTTAACTGGCCGGGTCATCTCTGACCTTACTTTAAATGGCCGAGTCATCTTCGATCTTGCCTTAAATGGTTGAGTCATCTTCGATCTTGCCTATGGCAAGTACATTCGTCAGTTGGGTCAAATTTTGGTCAAAATTTTTTTTGGAATTCGATAGCTATAACTGTCTAGAATATCATGTTAAAAGGAAAAATCGAAATTTGTAACAGTTCAAAAAGTTATGAGCCTCGAGCCGACCGAGTAAAAGCAGGTGGAAGAGCGTCGTGCAGGCTGGAGGTAGAAGAAGAAGAAGAAGAAGAAGAAGGAAGAAGAAGAAGAAGAAGAAGAAGTCGAAGAAGGAAGAAGTCGAAGGATTGTTGTATGGCCCTGAATAGCTGACTAGCGGTAAATAATAAAAATATAAACATTTATGTCGAAAAACTATGCTTAAAACGTTTTCTGGAAAACAACGTTTTCTGGAAAACAACATTTTCTGAAAAAACGTTTTTCGAGGGCTGGCGACTGTGATAACTCAGTCAATTTTCAACGAATCTTAATGTTTTTTTTTTTTTTTTTTTAACATACGTAATTAACTCTCTATCTCATGAACCATAATTATGCCGATACGTTGTAAATTGATTTTTATAAAAAAAAAATAACGAAAATTCATTAAAAGCGCACATAAATTTCAAAACACCGCCATTTTGTTATTTTTGGATAGATTTCATTTTCATGGTTCATGACATAACCACACTCATACTAAACAAAAATGTTTTTCGATTTTTGTTTCAGATAAATCTTATGACCATAATAGGACAGTCGCCAGCGAGGTCCTTTTTTTATTTGCAGCGGTCTACGGCAACGTGCCCCTACCTCGGGGTTATCATGAAATTAATTGAAAATTTTTTTTTAAAAGCTACTAAAAGTATATAAAATATACTGAAAAAAATCGCGAGTGTCTAGATTTATTACTTTCCTCAAAAAAAAATCATGAAAATAGCCATATTTTTCGGCCCTTACTGATGAGAATAAAACCTTAAATAGCCGAGTCATCTTCGATCTTGCCTTAACTGGCCGGGTCATCTCTGACCTTGCCCCCGTGGCCGAGTCATCTTCGATCTTGGCCTTAAATGGCCGAGTCTTCGATCTTGCCTAACTGGCCGGGTCATCTCTGACCTTGGCTTATGGCCGAGATCATCTTCGATCTTGCCTTAAATGGCCGAGTCATCTTCGATCTTGTCTTAAATGACCGGATCATCTTCGATCTTGCCTTAAATGACCGGATCATCGACAAACTTGCCTTACCATAAAAAATAATGAAGTTTTTAAACACTTGATCTTAATTAAGGTAATGTTAATTAAGTTAATGTCAATTAACTTAATTAACATTAATTATTAACTAGTAAAGGTCACACACCTGAACGCAGAATTTTTGTGCTCTTTCAGAATCTGTGGTCAAAAATAAGAGTTCTATTTCGACAAACAAAGACTTTTAAATAATTTGAAAAATCAACTCCAAGGTCAAAGTCGAAGTCACTCTAATTGGCTCCCTTCGATGCCTACAACCTACAATACTTACTGGTTTTAAAACTAAAGTAAAGTTAGCACATGTAAGCAACAGCTTTTGAGTGCTTGTTGAATATTTAACCTTGAATTGATCTATTCAAGGTCACAACAAACTTTAAAATATTTTCTGACTTTAAAATTTTCCGCTCTTTTTCGAATCCGGTGTCAAAAATAAGAGTTTATAAAATCTCTCTGACCTTTAAATGACCTTGAAAATTGACCTCAAGGTCAAAATGGTCACGATCGTTGAACATTTGAGCTTGATCTACCTGCTAAAGGTACTTTTATAACGTTTATTTCGCCTATAAATTTAAATAAACAATCAGCAAACAGTTTTTCAACATTTGACCCCTCATTTTGACCTTCTCAAGGTCACAACAAAAATTTAAAATATCATTTCTGACGTAAAATTTTCCGCTCTTTTCGAATCCGGTCAAAAAATAGGGGTTTCATTTAAAAAAAATTACTCTGACCTTCAAATGACCTTTGAAAATCAACTGCGAGATCAAACTCAAGGTCACCCTCAGTTGGCCCCCTTTAATCCTACAACGTTTGTTAAGGTCATTTTTGCTATCACCCTATCTTCGAGTAATTTGCGTGCGGATGTTTTATAAATGGGACACCCTTGTATATATATATATATGTCCTAGACCACTTCTATCCACCCCCATTTAAAAGTTAGTCAAAAAAAAGTTATAGACAAAAGAGTTTGTATGGTTTTAGGCAACATAAGGGGGACAAACATTAATTTTGACCTTGAATAGTTACTTGAAGGTCACGTGAGGTCATTTTTTCATTTTTAACTGAAACCTCTATTTTTATTAGATATTTTTCTAGCTTATCTCGAGGCTTTCCAAACACTATAATAGTATTTTTCATTCGTGTTTTCCGAGTTATGGGCTTGAAATAATTTCTTAATTTTTTTGATAACTGTAAAATATCTCGTAAAAATATTCACTTTTCGATAACCTTTCAATATTTTTATGCACAGAATAATGAGAGGAATCAGTTGGGAAAGAAAACACATAGTTACAAAAATATGCAATTGTTGGGTTACAAATTGTTTATTTTCAAAAACAACTGTATTGTTTTCTTGACACCAATTGGTTCCTTCTCTATTATTCTGAGAATAAAAGTATTGAGGCAAGGTTATCGAAAAGCAAATATTTCACGAGATATTTTTACAGTTTATGTAAAATTAAGAAATTATTTGCTTTATAACTCGAAAAATAATGAAAAATACTTTTATTATAGTGTTTTGGAAAGTTCCCTCGAGATAAGCTAGAAGAATATCTAATGAAAATAGGGGTTCTTGATTAAAAATGAAAGGTGACTTCACGTGACCTTCAAGTAACTATTCAAGGGGTCAAATAAATAACACCATTTTATGTCCCCTTAAAACCATACAACTTTTGTTCACAACATTTTTACGATAGAATCGCATCCCTTTTAATGGGGTGACGGGTGGTCTGGGACGTTCTCTATATATATATATATATATATATATATATATATATATATATGTGCAATTAAAATACACCAAATGCATTTGTAAAAATTTAGATTTTATTATGAAAAAATATCCTATTTATCTCGTGTTTGTGTCATTTTTTACAAAAAAATATCATTAATTATTTGAAATTATTTTTCAAAATTATTAAAATACGAAATAAAAAGTTTTTATTTTATTCCATGTTCAAATTTTATAGACCTTTAGCATGTATATTACAGAGAGCTCTTTAAACATTTTCGATGTTAGAGAATCGCTGAAAGCGAAAAGCGAGAATAACGATTAAAGAGTAAGCAAGACGACCAACATCAAAGAGTTCCGAAGTCCGCTCTTGAGCCTTTATTTCAATCTTGCATCGTATTTCATGTCAAGCATAATAAAATTACATTACGTATTTTTATCGGTTCAGGGTTAATTTAATGACTTAATGAGATTTTTGCATTAAAATGATATCAAACACGGTATAGATCGGGTAATTTTTAAGATTATAATCAAGATGTTAATTACTTATCTAATTAAAAATCATCCGTCTATACCGTGTTTGGTGTCATTTTTTTTAATCATAAAAATCTCATTAATCCATACAATTATTTTCGGGCCGATAAAATGCGAAATGTAAAAGTTTTATTTCTGGTAAAATGAAATATGATACGAAAGATTAAGGATTAAAATAAGCTCACGTCGAGACTTCGGGAACTCTTTTGATGTTGGCCATCTCGCTTACCCTTAATCGTTATTCTCATCCTTTTCAAACGACTTTCCAGCATTGAAGATCTTTAAAGAACTCCTTATCTGTCTAAAAAAATCGAATAAAATAAAAACTAAAACTTTTTACATTTTGCTTTTAATCGATTTGGAAATAATTGTAATGTATTAATGAAATTTTTGTGATTAAAAATAGACCAAACACGACATAAACAAATAATTTTTAATTATTATATAATCAATATTTTAATTATAGATCTAATAAAATTTAAATTTATTAAATTTAATTTAATAAAAAAATATTTTAAAGAGTAATGATTTAAAAGTAAAAACCAATAAAAATTAAAAAATTTAAAATTACATAAGAAAATTTTAAAAATTTGTGAATAAATTTATTTTTTCAGCCATAACTGATGGATAGTAGTAAGATAGTTCAAAAATATATTTCTTTTAGGTTTCTAGTCTTCAATCAAAGATCAATTGATTATGTAATTTCGCAAAGTTAAAAATAGGCTTAAGGCTTTTTAAATATTATTGCAAAAGCAAATCTTGTATATATTTAACCATCATAAACCATATTTTTTATAGTAGGTGAATTTAATTTTATATAATCTATAATAAATTTGCCGTCTGTTTTTCACAAATATTTATATATTCTTCTTCTGATCTTATATTTAAGATCGTCTTAACTTCTTTATCTTTAGATACTGTACGGATGGCCACAAAGCATCTAAAGATGATCTTTAAATATAAAATCTGGACTATGAATATCTCTGCCTTAAATTGGGAATTAGCAAATAAAATTTATTATAAGATTGTATAAAAATTAAATTTCTATCTTTTTAATAAAAATATGGTTTTCGGCGATACTTCAATATCTACAAGATTTGTTTTGCTTAGTAAATTAAATAACGGCAGTATTTTTGACTGCTAAAAGATAGCATAATCAATTGTCTTTTAATTGGAAGTTAAAATGAAGAAATAAATGAAATTTAGACTATATTAAATATATGATAAGAATTTAAATTTTAAGGTTAAAAATTATTAAATAAAATTATGGAACGAAAAGACTTTATAGATTTTTATAAAGTTTGAGTGATTAAATTAAAAATTTATATATTGTTGAGAGGATAATAAAATTTAATTAACTTAAATGATAAATTATTCTCAAATTAAACCAAGAATTAATGAAAAATTGAATAGTTTGGAAAAATTACAAGCTATATAGCACATAATAAAAGAAAAAAGTATATAAAAATGTAAGAAAACTTACCCGCTTCTTCCGTATCCATAATTTGTGTCTTGTATCTGTACTCGATGAAATAAAATAAAACACGTCCGTAGAAAACCAGCCATTGCGACAATAATGTTTATGGCACTTATCATAAACACTGCAGATGACACTTATTGACTAGTGTGAGGTTGATTCATATTTTTTACATATATGCTTTTTTTATATAAATATTTTTTTATTAGATTCGTAAAATTAGTTTATTATATTAATGGAATTTTTTAATTTGATTTTTAAAA
>CABEGB010000983.1:0-149471 GCA_901521435.1 Crematogaster levior
TCTTGAGTAAACGATAAGTGACTTTTGAATCATCAGCTATACAAAGAAACGTGATTGTGGCCAATATTAGTCCAATATTTAATAACAAGTTTGGGTATCCCATGTCAATACTCGATTTAGGCCCTGTAATTTTTCGTTGAAAAGAACACAAATAATAATACAATGCACAGTTCAAAGCTACTGTAATTTAAAATTAAATTTTTATATACAATTTTTATATAGGAATAGAAGAAACAAAGAAATAATGTGAATAAAGGACAAGAAGGAATAATTTTTCTATGATTAAACAAACAAAAATATATATATATATAATATTATTAATAGAGATTATTTCGGAAAAATTATGAATACTTTTTACATGATTTTGGATATATAGATATTGTCTTTATGATATCAAATTAATAATTACTTTGTTATTTTCAATTTCTTATTAAAGACTTTTTTCTGATTAAAAAATTGACTTTCTCTTTTTTTGAGAAGAATAACTTTAGGCCTTTAAATAGTGTGTACATATTTGGTTGCATGAAATATTTTATCCGTTATTAGAATTACAAATAAAATACATTTCGTTATATGTGAAATTTGAATTGTTGTTTTTGTTTTCATTTGTGTTCTTACACACACACACACACACAACAATAATAATAGCTCCGACGCGCGCGCACGCACGCACGCACGCATCGCACGCACGCACGCACGCACGCACGCACGCATCGCACGCACGCACGCACGCACGCACACCGCACGCACCCACACACTACACACACACACACACACACACACACACACACGCACACACACACACACACACACACACACATATTTCTTTACCTAATATTTATTTATAATGTTTATTATATTAGATTACTAAATCTACATAAATGGGCCAAAAATTTAAAAAAGGGAATAGAAATTGATTGATTTTTAAAACGAAATTATTAATAAAAGTATTAAAATGCATTTTAAACTGTTTCAAGTCGGTTATTTTCAGAAATAATTGCTTATCTAAATTCTTTTCTTATATCATTGCTGTGAAATATTTTTTCTAAGAATGAAGTAAAAAATATTGAAAATAATTCAAATAATTTTTCAGAGTTCAAGAATTTTCATAAAAAGATTCAAAGAATTCTAACGAACATATTTGACACCTTCTTTGGGTGACTGTTTCTATTTATTTGTCAATGTTAATAATAACCTTGTTGCTTGTATAATTTGAAATTTGTTTAACGTTTGAAATGCTATCAAGATCATTTCGAAACGATATCTTTAGAATTTTTCGATTTGCATCTTATTCCATGGAACAGAAATAAGAAATAAAATATATTGATTTATTAAAAAAACACGTATTAAATATAAAATTACACAATCCATAAGGAAAAATAATCTCGAGGAAACAAAATTAAAAGTTTAATCATGCCTTTCAAAATGATTTGAGTTATTATGTTTTATTTCTTAATATTTTGAATGAGAAGTTTATACCTAATTAATTGTTATTGCATTTAACAACTTACAATATGTTGATTAAGACACAGTTTTCTGCTACAATTAATTGTAAGTTATCACCAAAGAGAGCCGTTAGTGCAAAAGATAGATCAGAGTAATTGCGATTGTTGTCTTGACATCTCCAAAGATCACAGAATACTGACAGCAATGTTAATGTCTGATATAAGAAGCATGTCATGTAAATAGTGTTTGACAAACTGGTCAAATCGTATCACTGTAATATATGTATATATTTTTAAACGTTGTAAACAAAGAAGAAAATAAGAATCTAGAATGATCATAAATCATACATATGTTTGTATACTGATATTGAAAGATTATTTTTGGGTGCTTTCTTCGAATCAGCTAGATAATTCTTACATAATATAGTTGTAAACAGTAAGATCATGTCAAAATAGAACATCATTTTTATTAAATTTTGATCTGCAGACGTTTTTTATTATAAACATCTTGATACCTAAAATTTTCGAGTTATATACGATTGTAAGTAAGAAGTTTCTTGAGATCTAATCTTTCGACATAGAGTAATATTTTAGTAAATTATACTTTAATAAATCATATTTATATTTAATAAGTAATAAAAACCACATATGTATAAAAAAATTATGTATACTTTATACTTCATTTGAAGTATAAGTTATTTTAATTAAAATTTAAAAATACATAACGTTTTTAAAAAAATAAACGTGAATACACAACATATGATGTAACATATAATGAAAGCTGAAAAATTAAGATAATATCTAGACACAATTGTCTCTCTCAAAATTTTTTTACAACAATTAGGAATAAGTGACACAATTAATCGAAGAATTCAATGAAAGAGTGCCTTTATTGAAAAGCCTGCTGCAAATTTAATTTTTTAAATAATTTAAATAATTTATTTTTTATTTATTATTAAAGGTATATACATAGAATATATATAATGCATGCATATAATTTACTACTATTTACAGAAAGCAGTAAATTATATGTCACAACAATTTGAATTTGCATTAATAGTTGGAATTATTAATACAAATAAAATGTTACAAAAAATATTTAAAAATAATTGTAAATAATTAAAAATATTAAAAATATTAAAAGTATTAGAAGTAATTATCCATAAAATGGATAAAATTAATTATAAGATAAAATGATAATAATGAGGATAATATTTTTTAAAATTTCATACACATAATTATATCTTTTGCAGCACATTTGTTATTTTTGATCGATCGGATCAGTTGATCATTTAAGTTTAATTTATTCCAAATCGCTTTGTATAAGCATCTTTGACCCGCTGAAGATTATTTTTACGCGTTTCTATCAAGCTTTCAGTGGCTAACAAAGTGTCTGAATTTTGTTGAAAATAAGTTTCTGCGAATCTTTTTACCTGGAAGATTAAAATTCAAAATGTTTATTAATAACTAATAATTTATTATCTTATATTATTAGCAATTAAATATATTATATTTATACTTGAATAATATACGTAATAATATATAAATTATACTTAACAATAACATTAACAATAACAAGTATTTATAACATGCACCAAAGTATTTAACATTTCAAATCTTTCTATCGCCAGTGAGTTAATAAACAAATTTCAATTTCTTCGACCCATGTGTCAAAATACTTTTATTTTAAAACGCGGCACAGTTAAGGGGTTATTAATAGAATATCAGCAAATATAAATATTTATCTCCTTATTTCCTTGCAGAAGTGTATGTACATATACACGATTTCTGCAAATAAAAGACTATATATATATATATAGTCTCGTATTTGCAGAAGTTATGTACATGTATATTTAATTATAAACTATAACAAAGTTGCATTAATCAATAATTTTACATATGACAAACAATTTTTATTTTAAAACGCGCCACAGTTAAGAGTTATTAATAAAATATCAACAAATATGTGAGTCTAAAATCATAAAATATACCTTATTAAGTTGTTCGTTAGAAAAAATGCTCCAAAGAATACTTTTTATTATTAAATTTGTAGCAACTAATCTATAAATATAAAATAACATATTTATAATTAATGTATAATTAGTAATAAATACAAAATGTGTTTGTAATAATAAAGAAAACGGAAATATATTTATAAAGGGTAACGTATTTACCTGGGTTTTATAGTGTCAAAATTTTTTAATATGTAGTCAAGGATCAAATCGTTGCGTGCATGCATGTCAAGAATAATATTAAAGATAAAAAAATGTTTCTCATCGTCAAATAATGTAGTATTTGATGCTATATTCAAATAGTGATTAATAATATCAGAATTTTTAGCGCAATTTAATGCTTCCAAAATTTTTTTATCAGGCTTTCGTTGATATAATTCCAACATTTTATCCCAAGTAGTTCTATTAGCTAACTCCATACCGAAGCTGTAGGTCCAATCTTGCCACCATTGTAGAACTCTAAAATATATGTTTATGGAAAAAGTATATGTATTTCATGTATAGTCGACGTTTTATTTTATCAAATTTTGTCTTTTTCCATTTTTTAGAAGAGAGAAAATTTCTCCTCTCAACTATAAAATATAAAATTACATTCCTACGCACTGTAAAATTAACTTTCTCTGCTGCTTTAGTGTCCTACTCTATATTTATCTATATTTCTTTTTTATACTCTATATTTGTTGCGTGACTTTAAATATAATACAAAAAAATAAAGAAAAAAGATTCAGTCACTAATGCTAAGAGTTACTTTTTCTTGTATGGAATCGCATATTTATTCAGAGCATTAGAACAAGAATGGGAATTAAGGGGAATAAAGAATGTTAGAGAAAAAACAATAAAAAGTATTAGAAACTATTTGAACAAATAAAGAGTCAGTTGCATTTATATACGTACGTGCGCGATTATGCGCATAAACACTCAATCAAATACAATTTAAAGAGTAATCGTGATAGTAAAAGAATTACTTATGAGTATCAGGATCTGCAAGATGTTCGCTCAACTTAACGGCAGCCATCCTCTTGCATTCGACATGATCAAAAGTACATGCCCATTTCGTAGCCTCAAGTCTTAATTTTTTGGTGATATCATCTTCATCAGGATTTTCTTCGTATCCTACATGCTGAAGGAGGCCATCAAAAATTCTTACCATGTGTGACTAGAAATTATGAAGTAACGAATTTTATATTGTAATTTTTTATGTTATATTGTTTTATATTGTTTTATATTGTTATGTTTTATTGTTATTGCAAAGGAAAAAGGTAATGAGTTTTATATTATTATTTATATATATATATATATATATACATATTTTGTTAATATTTTATTAATATATTTCCATTATTATGAAAGTGAGTCTGCGTTCAACTCTTTTATATAATATTCATTTCTATAAATATAGAATAATTTTAGTCTCGGTTTAACTTAATTCTTGGAACAAAAAAAAACAATAAAAAAATAAGTTAAACCGACATTAAAATTATTCTACATTGACAGAATTAAACGTAAGTGAGAGATGGTCACTGATGACGGATTACTAATGACATTATTGAACTTACTATTATACTCACTATAAATATTAACTAAACATTATAATGCTCTGGTAACCGGTGACTAGTAATTTATAGATATATATGTCTATAAATGTAAAAATAAACTATGTTCGCGTGTGCGTGTGAGCGTGTTCGCGCGCGATTGCACCTACAATACTATGTCATTCTTTTTACATTTATAAAATTTTTTTTTATCTACCTTAAAATTTTTTCCATCTGATAATGAAAAATACCATTGTAATCGTCTAAAAATTCCGAACATTGGATGCCATGCCACATAATCTCTTTCTCGTGATAGGTAACTTGTAAGATTATAAAACAAAGAGATATCTATTTGTTTCTCCAGAAAAAAGAAATATGCATCATCAATAATTTGAGCGCGATTGAGAACGTGTATGTTTGTGTATTCATCAGAATTTAAGTAATGTATAATTTTTTGCCAATTCCTAATATCGTAATATACACGACAGTATGCTGTGGAATTAATCATTAAATTTCATATTAGATCTTTTTGTTTAAATTTATAAATATATATTTTTTCAAGTATAAACATTTTTTCTTGTTTAACAAACATGCAAATGTAAAACACAAATTGCAAGTTTTAATAAAAATATAAAAATTAAAGATTAGAAATTATTTTACACTCATATAATTTAGGAAGGTTTTGGATAATTTAATAATATAAATACTTTGTGTAAATACTACTTTATAAGTTCTTTTTTAATAATGAAATGTATTTAAAGCCGAATGACTTTCCGTGATGATAAAGCAAATAAAATATGTAGAAACATAAAATTGATTGTTTTCATACCAGTTTGTTGTACATTGACGATAATCCATTCATTTGAATTAACTTCCAAGCTACTAGTTTGATTTGGTCCTATCCAATGATTAGGCACAGTTTTGGAAAAGTCTGGATTGCTCTGTATAGCGAAAGTCACGGGTATCCACCATTTGTAATTGATATCTTCAGTTGCATGGACACATTTTTGTGTTATTGCCACTTCGCTAGTTTCGTAATTTCTCGTGACATTCAGTATAGGATAACGATTTTGATTTATCCATGTATCCATGACTTCTTTTATTTTGAAATCTTCATGCGGGATATAAGACTCGTCTAGAGCACTTTGCATGGCGCTCCACAAATCGTCGGAAGTCACCGAGCGAAACTGACTAAATGGAAAAACGACGTTAACGGCTACAGTCAGCTGTATATCAGCGATATAAATTTATTATCCATTATTAATGAATCCCTGATTGAATGAATGTTAATGTAGAATTTAATTTATATGCATATAGAAACATAGAATATAAGTAAAACTTGTTTAATTAAATTAATTAAAGAATAAAGTATTTAGTGTAATTAAATAGGAATGTGATATTGAGCTCATAGATCCATGTTTTTGATTTGAAACATTATATTTTTCATAATGTTAGTACAAGATATTATACTTATTATATTAATACTGTGATATGTGATAATTATTTGTTAGATATTATATACACTTACTTTGTAGCCAAATATGTGATAACACCTTTTTGAAATACCTGGTCGGAAATTGCATGATGTAACATGCGCAATATGACTGGTGCTACAATAATACATAAAATACTGATTATTAGAACACATGATGAAATAGACTGCATACACGAAATTAATTACAACACACATCACACTTGTACAAGAAAAGGAACACAAATAAACAATATGAGTTTTTGCGTTCTTGTCATTATCAATTGGAAAATTAATGAATAAATTTTGATGTATTTTTATCTTTAAATGTAGTCAGGAAAAATTTTAATTGCTAAATTTATTATTTAGGTGCATAAATAAAATCACTAATATAATACGTATTTAAAAAAATGAAAGGTTAAAATTCTCTATTATTTGTCTATTTTTGCTAATTTTGAATCATTATCCTCGGGCAGAAGGATGATATGTGAATGCATTGTGCCATTATGTTACCTGCATTAAGATATCTATAAACCTGCATTAGGATATTTAAATTATATTTACAAAAATTTTTACCTTTGTCATAAACTTCACTAATAAAGAGATCGCTATACTTAATGATAGGGCCAAGTTCCAGTTTAACAGGACCCATTAAGAAAGTATCTAGAGAAAGAGAATAGTGTAAACGCTGAATTACAAGGAAATCCATTGTCCGCCAATCAAAAATCTAGAAAAAAAAAATTCTGTGATATGACTAAATATAAAAATTCACATTAAAGACAAACTGGTTTGTTCGGTACTTAAAAAAATCTGTGCTATTTTAATTTTTGTTATAGTTTACATAAATCAAATATTAACCTTTAGTATATCTAAATAAAATATTAATTTTTTTTTAGAACAACCTATTCAATTTAATTATTTTTATAACTGTTTGTTACTAATAATTTATTATTTTAATGTATTTTGTGTGTGTGTTTGTGTAAGAGATGGGTATAAAGAATATTTTTAGAGATTTTAATAAAACTATTAATAATATTGTTACGTCCGATATCTCGCATCGTCTGGTTGTCGTCATTAAGGACAACCACTCGAGAGAAGAGCGGAATAATAAATAATAATAAATATTGATTGAATGAAAGAGATGTCCTGAGCATTTGAGCCGGACGGACGTATATTTAAGGAATGTGTCATCTCTTATTCAAATCTTAATATATTTTATAAAAATTTGGTTCTATTTTATAGACGTTATTTTTATCATTGCGATTCAAATGTATTTTCAAATTTTATTTAGGGAACAATCTTATATTAATATTAACCTTGTCACTTAAATACGACTGTAAGAATACAGCAAATCCCTCACTTAACCATAAGTCGGACCACCAAGCTGGGGTAACTAAATTGCCAAACCATTGGTGTACGAGTTCATGCATTATCAACCACAATGTTTTTCTTCTTTTATATATAGGATCTGTGTTATCATTATTGATAACACTTGATTCGCTGAAAGACAAAACATAACGTAGTATACAATGTGATTATGCAATTTTCCTTACAAATATCGCGATTTAATATGTTTCCAAATAATTTATTATTCATAATTCTGTTCACGAATAACTCAAAAAGACTGTTTAGAATTCTTTCTTTTTATATACATATAACATATGTAGGTACAAATGTTTGATGTAATGTATTAAACTCATTGATATGTTTACGACAATCTATGTAATAAGTATGCATTTTTTAAATATCCAATGACACATGCTTTTAATTATCAAATTTTGAATGTTAAAAGACATTGGTCAGCATTAATAATACTTTTTTTAATTATGTAATATTACTTGTAAATAATGAGTCCCCAATTTTCCATGCCAGAGACCGGATAATTGTGTACCAAGACATGATCCATTTTTGGCATCTGTTCGGATCTATTGGTGTATCGGACCAAGAGCGACGTGAAATGTTGGGCAAAACTATACACGAAATCTGCTTGCGATTTCAAAGACGATCTACACCACACATTGACGGTCCCTTCCGCGTTTCCAACGCGAACGAAATTCGATATCACAATCGCCACGAGATAAGTGGACATTATGGGAGTAGTGTTGAAGTGTGTCCACACAATGTCATCTTCTTCTACAACCTGCTCTCGCATCGGCATATTCGACAATACCGTATAATTTTTATGATGCATCACGGAGATACTGAAGCTGGCTTTTAACGCTGGTTCATCCCAACAGGGAAACATTCGTCTGGCTGTATTTGGCTCAAATTTTGTTACAGCCACCCTAAAATTAAAAATTTCTTAAATAACGGTCAATTTTTATGTTTAAGTACTTTTAATATTTTTAATAATTACTCACGTGCTGTTTCCTTCTACATCTGTATACGGAATTTTCATAAAGCCGTTTTGTAGAACATCGCTTCCCAAAAAATGACCAACATACTCCATATGTAAAAGGTAAACACCGAGCAACGTTATATTGAAAATAACCGTTAATATATTCGTTAAATTATTGTGAACATGTTCTATCGGTTTATAGTAGATTTTTTGATTATTGTATGGAGTCAACATTGTTGCCGCTTTATTTATTTCTAATTCTTGCGAGTGTAAGTTTATATTTGACGATGGATAAAGAATTTCGATAGCGACATATATTTCACCATAGAAGTTGTCTTCTTCTAGATGTGGGGTCAGCCTGATGAGATAGTTATGCGGTCTTGTGTTGTTGTGTAAACGATAAGTGACTTTTGAATCATCAGCAATACAAAAAAACATGATTGTGGCCAATATTAGTCCAGTATTTAATAACAAGTTTGGGTATCCCATGTCAATATTTGATTTAGGCCCTGTAATTTTTCGTTGAAAAGAACACAAATAATAATACAATGCACAGTTCAAAACTACTGTAATTTAAAATTAAATTTTTATATGCAATTTTTATATAGGAATAGAAGAAACAAAGAAATAATGTGAATAAAGGACAAGAAGGAATAATTTTTCTATGATTAAACAAACAAAATATATATATGTATATATTTATATATTTTTTGCCTAATATTTATTTATAATGTTTATTACATTAGATTATTAAATCTACATAAATGGGCTAAAAATTTAAAAAAGGGAATAGAAATTGATTGATTTTTAAAACGAAATTATTAATAAAAGTATTAAAATGCATTTTAAACTGTTTCAAGTCGGTTATTTTCAGAAATAATTGCTTATCTAAATTCTTTTCTTATATCATTGCTGTAAAATATTTTTTCTAAGAATGAAGTAAAAAATATTGAAAATAATTCAAATAATTTTTCAGAGTTCAAGAATTTTCATAAAAAGATTCAAAGAATTCTAACGAACATATTTGACACCTTCCTTGAGTGACTGTTTCTATTTATTTGTCAATGTTAATAATAACCTTGTTGCTTGTATAATTTAAAATTTGTTTAACGTTTGAAATGCTATCAAGATCATTTCGAAACGATATCTTTAGAATTTTTCGATTTGCATCTTATTCCATGGAACAGAAATAAGAAATAAAATATATTGATTTATTAAAAAAACACGTATTAAATATAAAATTACACAATCCATAAGGAAAAATAATCTCGAGGAAACAAAATTAAAAGTTTAATCATGCCTTTCAAAATGATTTGAGTTATTATGTTTTATTTCTTAATATTTTGAATGAGAAGTTTATACCTAATTAATTGTTATTGCATTTAACAACTTACAATATGTTGATTAAAACACAGTTTTCTGCTACAATTAATTGTAAGTTATCACCAAAGAGAGCCGTTAGTGCAAAAGACAGATCAGAGTAATTGCGATTGTTGTCTTAACGTCTCCAAAGATCACAGAATACTGACAGCAATGTTAATGTCTGATATAAGAAGCATGTCATGTAAATAGTGTTTAACGAAACTGGTCAAATCACGTTCGTTATATGTGAAATTTGAATTGTTGTACTTGTTTTCATTTGTGTTCTCATATATATATATATTTTTTTTTTGCCTAATATTTATTTATAATGTTTATTACATTAGATTATTAAATCTACATAAATGGGCTAAAAATTTAAAAAAGGGAATAGAAATTGATTGATTTTTAAAACGAAATTATTAATAAAAGTATTAAAATGCATTTTAAACTGTTTCAAGTCGGTTATTTTCAGAAATAATTGCTTATCTAAATTCTTTTCTTATATCATTGCTGTGAAATATTTTTTCTAAGAATGAAGTAAAAAATATTGAAAATAATTCAAATAATTTTTCAGAGTTCAAGAATTTTCATAAAAAGATTCAAAGAATTCTAACGAACATATTTGACACCTTCTTTAGGTGACTGTTTCTATTTATTTGTCAATATTAATAATGACCTTGTTTCTTGTATAACTTGAAATTTGTTTTACGTTTGGAATAATATATTAAGATCATTTCAAAATGATACTTTTTAGAATTTCTCGTTTTCCATCTTATTATGTAACAAAAATAAGAAATAAAATATATTGATTTATTAAAAAACACATATTAAATATAAAATTATTAAGAAACACATATTAAATATAAAATTACACAATCCATGAGGAAAGATAATCTCAAGAAAGTAAAATTAAATTTAGTCATGTTTTGTCTTTTAAAATGATTTAAATCATAATTGTTTTAATTTGCTTAATATTTTGAATAAAAGATAATTTCTAACTAATCAATTATTATTGCTTTTATCAATTTTTATTGTGTAGAAAGTGTACTTACTGATTAAAATAGTTTTCTATTACAGTTATTATAAGTTATCGTCAGAGGACCATAAAAGACAGATCAAGGTAATTTCGATTGTTGTCTTGCCACCTCGAAAGATCATCGAATACTGGCGACATTGCCAATGTCTAATGCTAAATAAGCTCGTCATATAGACGTATACATTATATTATATACTGTAAGACCGTGTCAAAATAGAAGATGTCCTTTATTCATTTAAATTTTAAACTGCGGACACTTTTTGTTGTAGATAACAAACATCAAGACACAACGAATTTTTGAGTTATAAATGATTGGAAATAAGAAGATAAGAATTCTTCTTGAGAATTAAGTTTTCTGCAGAAACTCAAATAATACTAATTTACATTTAATAAATAATCAAGATAACACATATATGTATAAGAACATTATATTTTATAGTTAATAATATGTAGAGTATGTAGTTAAGTAGAAATTATTTTAATTAAAATTTAATATGCAAAATACTATTTTCAAAAATAGTATTAAATAATATTTTCAAAAAATGAATGTAATGAATACATGTACACAATGAGAGAGAGAGAGAGAGAGAACTGGAAAATTAGGATAAATATTCAGATACAATAATCCGTTTTAATATTTTTTTCAAACAACAATTAGAGAAATAATTGATTCAATTAATTAAATAAATTCAATGAAAGAGTGCGTTTATTGACATAGAAGCTATATAATTAAATTTTTCTGTTAAAATATAATTAAACAATTTTGTATATTTAATATTACAATTTTGTTAACAAATTATATATATATATATATATATATATATATATATATATGGATACATAGTATAAATTATTGCTATCAAATTACAGATAAGTAATTTCAAAAATTTGCACAAAATTAATAGGAGGGATTGTATCTAGTCCAAAATATAATTGTTTGTGTATAATTTTATATTAAAAAATCAGTTTATTTAGTTAAAAAAATAAAAAACATTTAAAGGAAACAACCAGTATGAAATATATAACGTATGTATACCATTTGCTACTAATCACAAAAAGCAGTAAATTATATGTCATATAATTATATGTTTCAACAATTTAAATTTGTATTAATAGTTAAAATTATCAATACAAATAATATGTTACAAATATACTTAAAAATATTAATAAGTAAGTTAAAAATAATTAAAAATATGTAAGATTTATCATAAAATGCTTATGTATAACTTATACTATATAATATAACTTTTTACTAAATAAAAATAATATCTTTTAAAATTTAGTGTATACAATTGTAAAAAAAATATGTATACAATCTTTTACATCATATTTGCTATTTTTGATTGATTGGATTAGTTGGTTACTTAAGTTTAATTTTTCCCAAATTGTTTTGCATAATCCTCTTTAGCTCGTAGAAGATTATTTTTACGCCATTCTATCAAGCTGTCAATAGGAAACGAAGAATTATGAGTTTCTGAGAATTTTTTTACCTAAAACAAATTAATACAAGGTGTATATTAATAATTAACTATTTATTCTCATATAACAATTGGACAAAATATAAAATTGTAAATAATTTGTTTAACATAATGAAATAACAATAAGTTTATGTAGTATGTATAATACAAATAGTATGTATTTAATTCCTCAGCTGTAGAAGTACATACGCTGTAAAAAATTATTATTATTTACAAACAAAACTATTAATAAAAAACTATTAATTAGAAAATATATATATATATATGCCTTTTCTAATTAATAGTTTTTTATTAATAGTTTTGTTTGTAAATAATAATAATTTTTATATAAATATATAAAATTACATACATACACATATACACAGTTGTAAAAAGGGGACTGAAATAAAGATTAAATTATCAATTTAGGACTAAGTGATTAATTTTTGAAATTATAAAAATTTATTGTATATTTTAAACTACGTAACCAGTATTGATTTGACATATATAATACTCGATTTGACAACATAACTTTCCTACAAATGCAAAAATATAGCATAACAATGTAAACATAATTAATTATTAATGTTGATTTAATTGTAAAGAAGTAAAATTCCATTAGCCTATAATTTTTTTTTCACAACATATGGTTTTAATTTTAAGCGTATTACATTTAAAGGGTAGAATATCAAGTATGTGAATCTAGAATTATAAAATATACCTTGTAAAGTTGTTCGTCAGAAAAAAGATTCTGAAGTATATCTTTTAATATTAGATGTGTAGCAACTAATCTGTAAAAACAAAATAACATATTTATAATTAATATATACGAAATTTTTATTAATAATTAAAAGAACAGAATATATATCATTTATAAAATAAGTAACGTTATTACCTGGGTTTTATAGTCTCAACATTTTCTAATATGTAGTCAAGGATCAAATCGTTGCTTGCATGTTTTTTAAGAATAATCATGAAGATAAAATAATGCTCCTCATAGTGAAATAATGTAGTATTCGATGCTATATTCAAATAGTGTTTGATAATATCAGGATTTTCAGCGCAATTCAATATTTCCAAAAATTTTGTATCAGGTTTTCGCTGATATAATTCCAACATTTTATCCCAAGTAGTTCTATTAGCTAACGCTAAACCAAAGCAATACGTCCAATCTTTCCACCATTGTGGAACTCTAAAATATATGTTTATAGAAGAAGTACATGCATATAACCGACATTTTATTTAATCAGATTTATTTTTTCTGTTTCGGTAAAGCAACTATTGCTCTATAAAATTAAATTCCTGTTTTTCTACTCTAAGTTGCGTGACTTTACATAACTACAGTATACTACAGTAAAAAAATAAATAAAAAAAGATTACATTGGTAATGTTATTTGTTATTTTTATTGTGCATTTTCGGTTGTATGTAATCATATATTTATTCTGCACATTAGAACATAAAGGAAATTGAGAAACAACAATAAACAGAATGTTTGATTTTGATTACTTGATAAAATAAATAATCGACTATGTTTTGTATGCTCGTGCGAGTGTAAAACACATAATTTCACTCAATCTATAGTTTTAGAGATAATTGTAATCGTAAAAAGAATTACTTGTAAGTATCAGGATCAGCGAAATGTTCGTTCAATTTAACAGCGGCCATTCTCTTGCATTCGGCGTGACCTAAGGTACATGCCCATTTCGTGGCATGTATCCTTAATAACCTTGTGAGATCGTCATCACCATCATCAAAAGAAAGATCTTCATATCCTATATCCTGAAGAAGCTCATCGAAAATTTTTACCAAGTGTGACTAAAAATTATGAAGTATATAAATTTTATATTGATACTTGCAGAGACATAATTTACGTACAAATATACATATTCCGTGCTTTATTAATACTTTCACTATTATAAAAGTCATCGGCGAATTTACACCCAATTTTCACTAATGTTTATTTCTATCTATGTAGATTAACTTTAATCTCGTTTAAAAAGTAAGTTAAACTGAGATTAAAGCTAATTTGCATGGACAAAAGTAGACAAAAGGGAGGGAAAGTCACTAATGACTGGCGTTATTGGACTTATTTATAACTTTTGCAACAAATATTGATTAAATGTACTTTATACTCCGGTGATCGATGAGTAGTGACTTTCCTAACAAATATGCATGAGCACATTTATTTTAACTGTATTATATTTTATGTATGATATTTTATCATGATATATTTCCGATAGAGATTTCTATAATTTCACCATGAAAATTTCACCATGATAATATAAATGATAAGATATGTAAAATTCACTGTATTCAAGCAGTCAGTTTAATCACAACAGATTACGCTCGTAAATTAATCATTGTATTCTTTAGCCTATAAGTGTATATTCAATACTTTATTACCTATGTATTATACGATATTGAACTTTCACTATATGAAACATATTAAAAATCTTAGTTTCAATAATAATGTATTAGAATGATATTCAATTATAAATAATATTTATAATAATATTTATAATATTCAATTAATAATTATTAATAATAATTTGATCTATTACAATAATATAATTTTTATTATACTCTATCGGATTTTATGAGAATTTTATAATTTTTATAAGAGTGTAGTAAATTTGAGTGTAATGAATAACAAAAGACATTAGAATATCTATGTTACATTGTTATATAAGACTTAGATATAAAATGAACTTTATATTTAGTATAAAATTAACGTACTCAATTTTATATTTATTTTAAATTTTGTATTAAATTTTATATTTATATTAATAAAACGAATTCAATATATAATGCTTAACTAAAGATATAAAATTTGAGAAACAGTATTAATCGACAAACGGAGTATAAATGTAAAACTACACAAATCAAAAAATCAACTTTACAAGCTACTTGTAAGCTAACACTACGTCTTTTTATCATTATAAAATCTGTTATTAACTACCTTCAAACCTTTACTTTCTGGCAGTGGAAAGTACTCTGACAAGCTTGTTAAAATTCGAAACATTGGGTGCCATGGCAAAATATCTTTCTCTCGTGATAGGTAACTCGTAAGATTAAAAAACAAAGAACTATCTATTTGGTTCTCCATCAAAAAGGCAAATGCATCATCGATAATTTGAGCACGATTGAGAACACTTATGAGCGTAAAATCCTCAGAATTCAAGTAATGTGCGATTTTCTGCCAATTCGTGGTATCGTAATACACACGACAATATGCTGTCAAATTATCCATTAAATTTATTATTAGATATTTTTGTTTAAATTTAAAATATATTGTCAAATACTAGCATTTTGTCTCGTTTATTATACCGCCAAACTATAATATATAACTTGTAAGTTTTATACAAAAATGTATGTAGAATCAAAGATTAAAAATTATTTTAATAATTTTTCAGCAGAGTTTCGGAGAATTTAATTATATGAATCTTTTTTCAAACTTCTTTTTAATAAAGAAGTATATATGATGTAAAAAACTTTTGTAATGATAACAAACAAATAAAATAAATAAGAAAACGACAAATTCATACCAGTTTGTTGTACATTGACGATGAGCCAGTCACTTGAATCAATTTCAAAGCTACTAGTCTGATCTGGTCCTAACCAACGTTCGGGTACTGTTTTGGAAAAATCCGGATTGCTCTCCGTAGCGAAAGTTATGGGTATCCACCATTTATTATCGAAGCCAGTTGTGCAGGCACAGTTTTGTGTTATTGACACTTTGCCAGTTTCATAATTTCTCATCACGTTCAGCACAGGATAAAGATGTTGATCCATCCATGAATCCATTACTTCTTTTATTTGGAAATTCTTATGCGGAATATAAGACTCGTTTAAAGCACTTTGCATGGCGCTCCATAAATCGTCGGGAGTGACCGATCCAAATTGACTAAATTTGAAGAATGATATGGTTAATAGCTACAATTATACATAGGAGATATAAATTTTCTAATAAAGGATGTACGTGAGTGTTAGTGTACAATTTAATTTATGTACACATAGAAACTTAGAATTAAAACTAATTTAATTAAATTATAATTAAAAAATAAAGTATTTCCTGTAATCAAGTAATATGATATCGAGCTAATAAATTCTGATGTGACATTATATCTTCCACAACATTAATACAAGAAGTATTAATTATATTAGAAATGTTTAATTTTGCAATATATGAAATTATATTAGGCTATATTATGCACACTTACTGTGTGGCCAAATACTTGTGGATACCCTTTTGAAATACTTCATCGGAAAGTGTAAGATATAACATACGTAGTAAAACTGGCGCTACGATAATACATATCATAGAGTAGTGATTAATATATACAGTAAAAGAAGTACATATATATATATATATATATATATATATATATATATATATAATTATATACAGAAAGTAGTTTTCTATGTAAGTATATAAAAATTAAGATATGGGAATGTACTGCACAAATAAAGAATTTGATCGCTATTAAACTTCTTATCTTTTTTTTACTATCTATCTAAATTAAAAAATTTACTAACGATTGTTCAATTATATTTACATAATTTTACCTTTATCATAAACTTCATTGATATAAAGATTATCAAAGCTATTAAAGTCAGATTCAAAGGTATTGTCGTATAAATGTACATATGTATTGTCAGGATCCATTGTAACAGGACCCAATAAGCCAGTATCTGCAGCGAGAGAATCATGTAAACGACGAATCACAAGAAAATCCATTGGCTTCCAATCTTCAAAGATCTACAATAGAAAATTCTCTGATATTACTAAATATAAAAAATTCGAAGAAAAATTAAAAATGTAAATTGCTTGTCCGCCATTTTCAGAAACTTCGCTATTTTAATTTTTATGATAACATGTCT
The DNA here is from genome assembly GCA_901521435.1 of Crematogaster levior. Taxonomy (NCBI): domain Eukaryota; kingdom Metazoa; phylum Arthropoda; class Insecta; order Hymenoptera; family Formicidae; genus Crematogaster; species Crematogaster levior. Next base: position 17,536 of record CABEGB010000983.1, read on the forward strand.
AAATCAAATATTAATGTTTTCACGTCTAATTTTTTTTTTTGAGAAAAATACATATTTAGTTTAATTATTTTAAAATGTTGTATATTATTGAATATGAAAATAAAATAAAGATATATAAATTTTAAATTTTGAATATGTTGGTTGTAAAAGATACAATATTTTTAAACTCTAATAACTATTATGTTTTTAGGATCGCTAAGTATAAAAATAACGTTAGAACATAAAAGATTAAAAATGGCAAATCTTTAATGTGCAAAACAAAACATTCTGTAATTTCAATAAAAATTTGTATTTAAAACTTTTCTATAATTGTTAAAAAAACGCGTTATATTTATTATAAATATTTGTTATAAATCTATAAATTGAATAAATATAAATCTATAATTGAATAAATGTAAATATAAATCTACAAATTTATAAATTAAAGAAAGTGTCATCTTTTCTCATTAATAATATTAAGTAATATAAATAATAATAAATAAAAACCTCGTCCAGGAAATACGCTTCAAAGAACACAGCGAATCCTTCGGCTAACCACGCATGTGACCACCAAGAAGGAGTGACCAAATTGCCAAACCATTGATGTACAACTTCATGTGCTACTAATGTCGCTATATATTTTTTTTGAAATGTAGGATGTGTGCTATTATCGTAAATAACATTTGATTCGCTGAAAGACAGAACATAATATAATATAATATAATGTGATTAAATAATTAAAATTATACTCATCCTGAATATGCAGTCTAATTTCCGAGTAATTATTTATAATTATCTTACACGAATTAACTCAAACAGACCGTTGAGAATTTTTTTCTTTTTACACGTGTAATATATGTACAAATTAATATGTATAGAATGAGAAAAGGGTATGATGTAATGTGTAATTAAATTCGTTAATTTGTTTAAAACAATCTAAACACGAAAATATGCATCTTTTAAATTATAAAATTTCGAATGTTAAAAGACATTGGTCAGCATGGTTTTCTATTTTTTAAACCATATACATTACTTGTAAATGATGAGTCCCCAGTTTTCCATGCCGTAGACCGGATAATCCTGCACTATGACGTGATCTATTTTCGGTACCTTCATAGGTATATCCTTATTATATTGGATCAAGTTTGAATTGATCTTTTCAGCAATACTAATCACGAAGTCTGCTTGCGATATCAAAGATGATTTGCACCACACGTTGATGGTCTCGTTCGCGTTACCAACGCGAACGAAATTCGGCAGTATCACAATCCCTATGAGATAAGTAGACATTATGGGAGTAGTGATGAAATGTGTCCACACCATGTCATCTTGTTCCACAACCTGTTCTCGCATCGGCATATTCGACAATACCGTATACTTTTTATGATGCTTCACAGAGATATTGAATGTAGCTTTAAACGCTGGCTCGTCCCAACACGGAAACATTCGTCTAGCCTTATTTGGCTTGAAAAATGTTGCGGCCAATCTAACAAATTCCAAGGTCCAGTATTAATAATTTTAAATAACAAAGTTATACATTTAAGCAATGTTTTGTCGAGCCACGTTATGTGACGATAATGATGAAAGAAATAGATATTAATAGGTAATAAGTAAAAGTAATCAGTAAAATGAAATTAGCAACATAAAAAACGTAAATAACATTTACATTTTAAATATATTTTCAATATTTTTAATATTTCTTACGTGCTGTTTTCTTCCTTGTCTGTGTATGGAATTTTCATAAAGCCATTTTGCATAAGACCACCTTCAGAAAAATTACCCTTGAACTTCAAGTACAGGGAGTAAATACCAAAGTTGAGTATATGGTCAAAATAAAACGTCCATATATTTGATAGAAAGTCATAACTATGTTTCACCAATTCGTAAATATTTCCTTTGTTATCAGTTAACGTTATCTCGTTAAATATTTGTAATTCTTGCGAGTGCAAGCTTATGTATGACGATTCTTGAAGAATCTGGATAGTGACATTGATTTCACCATAAAAGTTGTCTTTCTCAAGATGAGGGATCAATCTGACGTTATAGTGAAGTGGTTTTATGTTGTTGGGTAATCTAACATCAGTTTTTACATTATCAGCAATACAAAAGACTGTGGTTGTGATCAATATTAAGGCAATATTTAATAAAAATTTCTGGAATCCCATGTCAGTACTCGTTTTAGAGGTATCTGTGATTTTGCATTAAAAAAAAAACAAATATTAATACAATTCAGTTCAAAGTAATCGTAATTTAATATTAATTTTCATACAAGAATACAAAGAATAAAGCGAAAAAAGGGAAAAGAAAGAAATAATCCTAACTTTTATCAAGAGAAATATCATAAGATCTATCATAAGAAATATCATAAAAGATCTAGTTCAGGAAAATTATGAATACTTTTTGACAAATGATATTGATTATATCACTCATGTGGTTACAATTAATTTAAGTTGTTATTCTTTTCTGTTATTCTCTATTTATTCTCTATTTTCTTAGAATTTAATATTAAAACAATAAATATTAACTTTTTTAAAGAGACAGAAAGTAGGAATCTTAAAAGAAAAAAAAAAATTAATTTATATATTCTGTGAAAGAGATATAATTTGTAAGTACATTGACTGGATATTTCATCTGCTATCAGAAATAAAAAAAACAAATATATTTTGTTAACATGTGAGATTTGAATTACTTGTACTGGATATAGTAGTTGTTCGAAAAAAATTTGTTTCTTGAACTTTCTTTGCTTAATATGTTTTTATATATTATATACACATACATATATATATATATATATATATATATATATATATATGTATATATTTGTCATTTTTCAATTTCTAAATAAATGGATTAAAAAATAAAAATAAAGAATAGATAAAGAAATGACTAATTTCTAAAACAAATTGTTAATGAAATTATTACAGTAAAATGCATTTTAAACTTTTTTTAATTTATTATTTTTGCAAATTATTGGTTATGTATATCTAAATCCTTTCTTTTTTCATTTCTCTAAAATATTTCTGTTGAATATAAAGTAAAAAATAAAAATAATTTAAATACAGAATTACATATTCGACACTTTCTTTGGTGATTGTTTCTATTTATTTGTCAGTGTCACTAATATTCATGTTTCTTGTTTAATTTGAAATATTATTTTTCGGAATATTATGTGTTAAGGTTCATTTCAAAATTATACATTTTTGAATTTTCCGTTTTCAGTCTCATCTCCTTATGCAGGAATAAGAAATAAAATATATTAATTTATTCAAAAACATTGTTAACAATAAACATTACAAGCAGTATTACAAGAAATTACATAATAAAGAAAGATAATCTCTAAAGAAAGTTAAATTGAAAAATTGAGAAAATTAAATTTAATCATGTTATGCAAAATAATTTCAATTATGTTTTATATTTTCAACGAGATAAATACCTAAATATTATATTGCTTTTAATAACTTACTGTGTGCTGATTAAAATATCGTTTTCTGTCACATTAATTTTGAGTTTCACCAAAAAAGTCGTTAATGTGGGGCAGATCAGCTTAATGAGGCTACCGTCTTGTTATCTCGAAAGATCACCGAATACTGGCTACCGAATAATGTCAATGCTCTAATGCTACAAGAAATATGTCATATAAACAGTGACTAACGAAATAGATTAAATCATACCAGTGTTACAATTTTTTTAAAAATTAATCAAAGATATATATCTACAAGACCATAAATATTTGTTTATTTAAAAAATCGTTTTTTATCAGTTGTTTTCTTCAAATTAGTTAGAAAATGCGTATAATACATTTAGCATTACATACTATAATATGTCAATACAGATGTCCTTCTTTTACTAAATTTTAAACTACTAAATTTTACTAAATTTTAAACTATGGATTTTTCATTGTCGACGACGAATATACATAGAGTTCTTAAGTTATAAAACAAAAAATAAAAAACTTTTTTGAAAATTAAGCTTTTTGCAAAGAACTTATATTATAATAAGTAATAATTAATATTTAAAAAGGTATAAAGATATAACATATATAATACGATTATATTTTATAGTATGCAATTTCAAATTGATGTTATAATACATTAACTAAAATTTAATACATAAAAATACATAACGCATTATACATTTGCAAAAGATGTATAGATAATGTGTATTAGTGTACATATAATATATACATATGAGAATTGGAAAAAAAATTGCTATAAACGTAATGATTTTTTTAGACATTTTTTATAACAATTAGAAATAATGAATTCAAGTAATTATCGGAATAAAAGAGTTTAATGATAATAATAAACATGTTGTATTTTTATTTCTCTTACAATAAAAACAATTTATTTCTATATTTAATATTACAATTATTTTTGTTCAAAAAATATATGTGTATTGTATAAATTATTCCCCTCCAAATTACAGTTAGCTAATTTCAGAAATTCACACAAAACTATTGTAAGCATTGAATCTAGTCCAAAAATATATAATTGTTAATTTTTGGAGTTTAATATTTTCTGCAGTTACACACAAAGTTATAAAGTATTTAAAGAAAAGAAAGTAATAGAAAAATATAACGCATGCATATAATTTTACTAATCGTAGAAAGTAACAAATATGAGCAATCACAACAATTCGAATTTGTATTAATAATTACAATTATTAATACAAGTGAAATGTTTTAATACAAAATATTAAAAAACAATGTAAATAATTAAAAATATTAAAAAATATTAGAAATAATAAAAAATAGATAAGATTTATTATAAAATAATAATACCAAGTAAAAACTTTAAAAATATTAAGTATTTTTTAAAATACTACTGTATTTATTTATATACTACAGTATTTTTTAAACTATATTTTTCGCATTTACTATTTTTGATTCATCTAATTTGTTGATCATTAGTTTTTTCCAAATCGGTTTATAAAATCATCTATGGTCTGCTTCAGAACATTTCTACGCGTTTTTATTTCGCATAAAACGAGAGTTAACATGTCTGGATCTCTATAGAGGTTAGTTTTTGAAAATTTTTCCACCTGAAACATAAACTCAGATTAGATTCAAATATTATTAATGACCAAATTATTTATTCTTGTGCAATAATTGAAATATAATTTTTTATTCAACACGCGCGCATGTTTAAAAATTTAAGATCAAATTATCAATTTTCACAGAATAATTTTCTCAGAATTAATTTCTAAATTGTAAAAGTTTAGTTTATATTTTAAATCATGCTAATAATACTTGACTTTACAACTAGTTTTCACAAATATAACTAGTTTTTTTAAATACAAAAGTGCAGATCTAAAAATGCAAACATTAACTAATAATATTAATTTCGTTATGTAATGTTTGTATTAATCTATATATAATTCCACACACAACGAACGATTTTTATTTTAAGCGCGCATTGAAGTAGTATTAAATTTAGAAATTCAATAAGATAAAATTAAAATCATAAAATGTACCTTGTCAATTTGTTTGTTGGAAAAAACATTCCGAACAATGTTTGTTACAAATTTATCTGTAACTGAGCTATAAATCAAAATAACATGTTCACAATTAATGTATATAACAAAATATATAATAATAGGGAAGATGTAAGGAGAAAAGCGAGAAGAGGGAGAATATTAAAAGGGCTAGGAAGAGGAAGGAAAGGATTTAGGCCGGTATTCATAATCGAGTTTTATATTTAAGATTGTCTTAAGTTTATCTTTAGATACTGTACAAATCAGTTCACTGGCTACGGAGTATCTGAAGATGAACTTAAGACGGTCTTAAGACTCGACTATGAATACCGGTCTAAATCTTTTCCTTCCTCCTCCCAGCCCTTTTAATTTCTCCCTCCTCTCGCTCTTCTCCTTACATCTTTCTTAGAGAGGAAAAGTTAAAGGAATGAAATAGAAAGGTTAAGAGAAGAGGGGAGGCTAAAAGAGGAGGAGTTAATCAGAAGAGAAGAAAGGTTGCAGAAGGAAGAAAAATGAAAGAGATAAGGGATTCTAAGTACAACAAGTGGTACAAAATGGTAAAGAAGTATATGGATGATTAAAAAAGAATTGGGGAGAAGAAATTGGGGAGAAGGTAGTAGAGAGTGGAAAATTGAGGAACAAAAAGAAGGAAAGTACTGACAGGAAGAGAGAAAAAAATGAAGGGTGAAAGGGGACAGGAAACATGAGAACATATATGGAAAGAATGCAGAGGATGGAGAAAAGCATACATGGCAGGAGGTGATGGGTGGAGAGGTAGAGGGAGGAGTAAATGAGGATGTTGGAGGAGTTGAAAAGAGAAATCATAACAAAGGATGAGTGACTCGGGAAAGTGAGGAGTGAAGAGATGAGAGAGAGAATAGAAGGAAATGTGATAGGTTGTGAAACGGAAACGGAAGTCCAGGATAAGAAAGCAAGAATAGGAAAAAAATAAGCTTGGAGAAGTGAGCATGTATACGTTAGGATCAGTTAGATTAGATTAGGTACATTACTCAATATGTGTAAGTCATATAAAATTATATAAACGTATGCATTGAGGCAAACATAATTAGTAGTAGTATCCTCTCGAGGGGAAGCAATAAAGATACTATTACTAAAAAAATATATAATAAAATTTATATAGTAAAATTTAACTGATTAAGAAAGACTGATTAAGAATATATTTACGAAGAAGAATATTTTATTACCTAGATTTTAGAGTATTAAAATTTTTTAGTATGTAGTCAAGAATTAAATCATTGCGTGCATGCTTTTCAAGAATGATGTTCAAGATAAATCTCTGTTGCTCATTATTAAATAACTTAGTATTCGATGATATAATATCCAAATAGTGGATGATAATATTAGGATCTTCAGCGCAACTCAACATTGCCCCAAGTTTATTATTAGGTTCTCGCTCATATAAGTGCAACATTGAATCCCAAGTAGTCCTATTAGCTATTGTCAAACCAAAGCAGTACGTCCAATCTTGCCACCATCGTGGAATCCTAAAATATATCGTAAAAAAAAGATGCATGCATTTCATACGTATATATATATATATATATATATAGCCGACGTTTTATTTTATCAATTTCCCTCTATATTTCATTCAGTAACTATTACTGCGTAAAATTAAGTTTTTATCCTGGACTATCCCATTATCTCACTATTCCTCTATTTGTCATGTGATAACATGACCACGCAACAGTGAAGAAATAAGAAAAGATTTCATCGGTAATGTCATTAATTGTTATTCTTATTGTATATTTTTGCTTGTATAAAATCATATGTTTATTCTGCGCATTAGAACATAAAAAAACTTGAGGAAAAACAATAAACAGAATGTTTGATTTTGACTATTTGATAAAATAAATAATTGACTATATATATATATGTATATATATGCACGTGCAAGTGTATATGCGCAAACACATGATTTCACTCAATCTACAAATTAAGAAATAATTGTAACCGTAAGAAGAATTACTTGTGAGTATCAGGATCCGCAAGATATTTGTTCAATTTAACGGCGGCCTTCCTCTTGCATTCGGCGTCACCTAAGGTACATACCCATTTCGTAGCATGTAGCCTTAATAATTTTGTAAGATCGTTATCACCATCGTCATTCTCTTCGTATTTTATATTCTTAAGAAGGCCATCGAAAATTTTTATCATGCGTGACTAGAAATAATATAAATATAATTATATTAAAATGATATATAATTATTAATAATATTTAATCTTTTTGATGATGATGATCTATTAGATGATATAATTTTTATTATGCTATCGGATTTTATAAAAATTTTATTATTTTAATGAGAATGTAGTAAATTTGTTATAATAAAGAAAATAAAAATTTAACTATATTACATCGTTATATAACTTTAGAGTCAGATATAAAATTAGTATTCAATTTTATATTTACTTTAAATTTATACAAGAAATTCGATATATAATGCTTAGTTTTTGAAGATATAAGATTTGAGCGATAGCAATCGAGAAGAAAGGAAGAATATATAAATGTAGAACAAACTAAAAAACCAACTATACAATCTACTTATAAACTAATACTACAAACGTCTTTTTCATCATTATAAAATCTGTTATTATCTACCTTCAAACCTTCACTTTCTGACAGAGGAAAATAATCTGACAACTTTGTTAAAATTCGGAACATTGGATGCCATGCTACAAAATCTTCTTCTCGTGATAAGTAGCTAATAAGATCGAAGAATATGGATCTATCTATTTGGTTCTCCATCAAAAAGGCAAATGCATCATTGATGATTTGAGCACGATTAAGAACACTAATGCGCGTAAAATCCTCAGAATTCAAATAACGTGCGATTTTCTGCCAATTCGTGGTATCGTAATACACACGACAGTATGCTGTCGAATTAGATAAATTTAATTAAATTTATTATTAGATTTTTGTTTAAATTTATGAAAACATATTTCCAAATTTGGCAATTTGTTTTATTTATTGTACCAGTTAGATTAATGTCAGAAATCAAAGATTAAAAACTATTTTACATAAATTTAGCAAAGGAGAATTTAATTATATAAATTTTTTTTAAGTTTCTTTTTAATAAAGAAATATATATGATGTAAAACTTTCGTAATGATTAAGCAAAATAAATAAAATAAATAAGAAAGTATAAAATCCATACCACTTTGTTGTACATTGACGATGAGCCAGTCACTTGAATTAATTTCAAAGCTACTAGTTTGACCTGGTCCTAACCAACGTTCAGGTACTGTTTTGGAAAAATCCGGATTGCTCTCCGTAGCAAAAGTTATGGGTATCCACCATTCATAATTCAAGTCATTAAATGTGCGAATACATTTTTGTGTTATTCTCACTTCGCCAGTATCGTAATTTCTCGTCACGTTCAGCACAGGATAAAGATTTTGGTCCATCCATGAATCCATTACTTCTTTTATTTTAAAATCTTTGTGCGGTAGATCAGACTCGTCTAGAGCACTTTGCATGGCGCTCCACAAGTCGTCGGGAATGATCGACCGAAATTGACTAAATTTGAAAAATGATTATTGTTGTAACAGCTACAATCATATATCGGAGATATAATTATTTAAATAAAGGATCTACGCGAGTATTGAGGTACAATGTAATTTATGTACACATAGAACTGAGAAATTTAAACTAGTTTAATTAAATTATAATTAAAGAAAAAAGAATATTTCCTTGTAAAGTCAAGTAGCAATGTGATTCATGTTTATGTTTATTGTTAGATTCATGTTCCTGACGTATTATATTTTTCACAACGTTAATGCGAAAAATATTATACTTGCGATATATTTATTATTGCACTATATGATAATTGTATTATATAATAATTGTATTAAACTGTTATATAATATACATACTTACTATGTAGTCAAATACTTGATAACACCTTTCTGAAATACCTTGTCGGAAATTGTAAGATATAACATGCGCAATAAGGCTGGCGCTACGATAATACATAAAGTACATACATAATTAACAATATACATAAAGATAGATTGTATGCGAAAATTGAGATATGTGAATGCATTGCACAAATAAAGGATTTATATTTATTATTCGCTATTGAAACATAGATAATACTACTGGACCGCGTATTTGTGGTGGGGAGGGGTGTTTAGTTATATAAGAGACAAAGACAAGTATCTGAGCAATGAATACCACGCGTTTGACGAGGAAACTATCACTGTACGATCATACACACGTGATCGAGTAATGTCTGTCTCTTTCCCGTATCTCAACAACAGCCTAACTACGATAGATTTATAGACAATGTATCGCGGTTCAATAGTATAAGAGCCTATGAAGATTAGTCTTCGGATTTATCCTTTTCTTTACAGTTAATCTTTACACTAGTAATTAAGATATTCACTGACAATTGTTCAATTATATTTACATATTATATTTACCTTTGTCATAAACTTCATTAGTAAAGTGGTAATCAAAGATATTAAAGTCATAATCAAAGTTATTGTCATATATATCTACATATACATTGTCAGGATCCATTGTAACAGGACCCAATAAGCCAATATCTACAGCGAGAGAATCATGTAAACGCCGAATTACAAGAAAATCCATTGGCTTCCAATCTTCAAAGACCTACAATAGAAAATTCTCTGATATTACTAAATATAAAAAATTCGAAGAAAAATTAAAAATGTAAATTGCTTGTCCGCCATTTTCAGAAACTTCGCTATTTTAATTTTTATGATAACATGTCTAAATCAAATATTAATGTTTTCACGTCTAATTTTTTTTTTTGAGAAAAATACATATTTAGTTTAATTATTTTAAAATGTTGTATATTATTGAATATGAAAATAAAATAAAGATATATAAATTTTAAATTTTGAATATGTTGGTTGTAAAAGATACAATATTTTTAAACTCTAATAACTATTATGTTTTTAGGATCGCTAAGTATAAAAATAACGTTAGAACATAAAAGATTAAAAATGGCAAATCTTTAATGTGCAAAACAAAACATTCTGTAATTTCAATAAAAATTTGTATTTAAAACTTTTCTATAATTGTTAAAAAAACGCGTTATATTTATTATAAATATTTGTTATAAATCTATAAATTGAATAAATATAAATCTATAATTGAATAAATGTAAATATAAATCTACAAATTTATAAATTAAAGAAAGTGTCATCTTTTCTCATTAATAATATTAAGTAATATAAATAATAATAAATAAAAACCTCGTCCAGGAAATACGCTTCAAAGAACACAGCGAATCCTTCGGCTAACCACGCATGTGACCACCAAGAAGGAGTGACCAAATTGCCAAACCATTGATGTACAACTTCATGTGCTACTAATGTCGCTATATATTTTTTTTGAAATGTAGGATGTGTGCTATTATCGTAAATAACATTTGATTCGCTGAAAGACAGAACATAATATAATATAATATAATGTGATTAAATAATTAAAATTATACTCATCCTGAATATGCAGTCTAATTTCCGAGTAATTATTTATAATTATCTTACACGAATTAACTCAAACAGACCGTTGAGAATTTTTTTCTTTTTACACGTGTAATATATGTACAAATTAATATGTATAGAATGAGAAAAGGGTATGATGTAATGTGTAATTAAATTCGTTAATTTGTTTAAAACAATCTAAACACGAAAATATGCATCTTTTAAATTATAAAATTTCGAATGTTAAAAGACATTGGTCAGCATGGTTTTCTATTTTTTAAACCATTACACATTACTTGTAAATGATGAGTCCCCAGTTTTCCATGCCGTAGACCGGATAATCCTGCACTATGACGTGATTTATTTTCGGTACCTTTATAGGTATACCATTATTATATTGGATCAAGTTTGAATTGATCTTTTTAGCAATACTAATCACGAAGTCTGCTTGCGATATCAAAGATGATTTGCACCACACGTTGATGGTCTCGTTCGCGTTACCAACGCGAACGAAATTCGGCAGTATCACAATCCCCACGAGATAAGTAGACATTATGGGAGTAGTGATGAAGTGTGTCCACATCATGTCATCTTGTTCCACAACTTGTCCTCGCGTCGGCATATTCGACAATACCATATATTTTTTATGATGCTTCACAGAGATATTGAACGTAGCTTTAAACGCTGGCTCGTCCCAACACGGAAACATTCGTCTAGCCTTATTTGGCTTGAAAAATGTTGCGGCCAATCTAACAAATTATCCAGTTTTTAATTATTATAAAGTTACACGTTTAAAGAAAGTCTTGTCGAACTTTACAAGTTACAGACGATAATGATGAAAGTAATATATACATAAAAGTAGATAATAATAAACAATAATAAAAATAAAAGTAAAACAAAAGTATAATAGTAGCAAATAACGTTTATGTTTTAAATACATTTTTGATATTTCTTACATGCAGTTTTCTTCCTTGTCCGTACATGGAATTTTCATAAAGCCATTTTGTAGAAGACCACCCTCAGAAAAAGTACCAACAAACTTTATATGCAGAAAATGAGTACCGATGATGAATACATCGTTGAAATAAAATGTCAATATATTCGATAAATAGTCATAACCCTTATCCACCGGTTTGTAGATTTCTCCTTTATAATTAGTCAATGTTATCTTCGATTCATCTATTTCTAATTCTTGTGAGTGTAAACTTATTTGTGTCGATTGCCGAAGTATCTCGATAGTGACATTAGTTTCACCATAAAAGTTGTCTTCCTCGAGATACGGGATCAGACTGATGTCATAATGAAGTGGGTTTACGTCGTTGGGTAGTTTGTCATCAGTATTTATATTATCAGCGATACAAAAAACCGTGGTTGTGATTAGTATTAGATCGATATTCAATAATAATTTCTGGAAGTTCATGGCAGCATTTGTTTTATCTGTGATTTTTAATTAAAGAAAAAATAAAATAATACGGTGAACTCCAAAGTTATCGTAATTTAATATTAATTTTTATAGTGCAAAATAGACTAAAAATAGAATAACGTAGAAAGGAGAAAAAAGAAATCTCAACTTTTATTAAGAAAATCATAAAATCTAGTTCGGAAAAATTACGAATGCTTTTTTATAGGTGACATTGATTATATCGTATGTTTACAATTAATTTATGCTGTTATTCTTTTTTCTTTCCTTATTCTATTTTCTTAGAATTTAATTAAAAACAATAGAAATTTATTTTTTAAAGAGAAAAATTAGTCTAAAGAAAACGGAAGAAATTAATGTATGTATGTATTTTATTTTCAAGAGAGATATGATTTTAAACATATAAGTACCGTATGTATACATTGGTTGCATAAAATATTTCTGGTAAAATCTGCTATGAAAAATAAATAAAATCTGACCATGAGTCTCACACATGGTTGTAGGGCAAAGGATTAACAAACATATTCAACTTTCTTTGGTAACTTCTTGAGTGATTGTTTCTATTGATTTGTCAATATTAATAATTTTTTGTTTAATTTTAAGTTTTGTTTTGTGTTTGGAACACTATATGTTAAGGTTATTTCAAATTTATACTTTTTTGAATTTTTTGTTTTTAGTCTCGTCTTATTATGTAACAGGAATAAGAAACAAAATATGTCGATTTATTCAAAACCATGTATTAAAAGTGAAAATTCACAATCCACATGAGGAAAGATAATCTCGAGGAAATGAACTGAAATTTAATCATATTTTATACTTCGAAATAATTTGAATTGTTTTATATTTTTTTAATCTTCAATGAAAGATAAACACTAACGACTAATTAATTATTATTGCTTTTAATAACTTACTGTGCGGATTAAGATAAGTTTTCTGTCGCACTTAATTATGAGTTATCACCGTTAATATGAGAAACAGATCAGTGTAATTGGAATTGCTGTCCTGCCATCTCGAAATGTCACCGAATACTGACTACAATGTTATCTCTGATGCTATAGTAAATATGTCGTAAGTAGTGACTGACGAAACTAATACATTAAAAGGTCAGTTTTTCATATAAACATAATTTAACTTTGTACATAATAATATTTTATTAATAGACGAAAACAAAACTGAATACATAGAAAATGTCTCTAATAAGTTTCGAATCTCCGCTAAAATGTTTAAGTTTTTGATAAACAAGACTCTGTTAAAAAGGTTTGAGTCTCCGTTATAAAAATTTGAATTTTTGCTAAAAAAAATTCGAATTTCCGCTAAATGGGATTCGAATCTTCGTGTTAAGATTTAAATCTGTACCAAAAAAGAATTTTTTTCTTTAATTCTCGGAGATGTATCATTGATAATATTTCTATCTAAAAATCCGATCTAATAAACTTTGTTTAAAATTTTACTTTTGTTCCTTATGTTCAATATTATTATTAATATTACAACAATTGATACGTCAAATATATTATTGTCTATCAATGCTATTTTCACTTAAAAAGATGTACTTTCTGGGTGTACTTTCAATTTTTTTCTTTCTTCAATTCTTTCTAAAACTCGTATTATTATAACTCGTATTATATATTAATCATGTCATAATATTTTTCTGCAGAAATAGATAACTTTTGTACTGTGAATATCACAGATAATCATACATCATAATCAACTGTGTCATACTGTATAAAATATAAATATAGCTTCTAATTGTAAGTCCTATGTACAAAATTAATCTAAGAGCACGTTAATTTTCTAAAATTTTTATCGTAGTAGAGGAATTTGCATATGACTGGTTCCTTTGGTAGTTTGCGTTTTACTCTCCGTTATCATCTTGGGATTGATATTATTGATATCCACCAACTCCTTTTGCTTCCGCTTGGCTTCGAAAGATCTCATATATGCAAGGAAACATGTCCAAACCAAACTGCATATGCTGACGTACACAACGCGATTTCGCTCCGGGATTAAAGTAAAATTAATGGTCTGCAGAATTGGCCATATACAAATGGCAACCTGAAAGGAAAATTTTTCGTCAATCCGCTTGGACTTATAAACTTATAATCTTGGACTTAAAAACACATATATCGAGGATATGATACCTTGTATGTTAGAAGGCCAAAACTTAATTTTGACCTCGTCGACGCATTCCGAAACTGGCTTTAATTCAAGAAGGCTCATGCCAAAGAAGAAAGAACACATAGCTAAGGGGCCGTACGTGACTTGTTCAACCAAAGCCTACAATTATGCAGCTATCTCGTTATTATTTAATTTTCACTGAACCATTATCTATTCGCATGAATAAATCGATTTATCATACAAAATTCAATTTACTCATTTATTCAGTTTCCATTTTACCTTAGTGATCGCAGACTTCAAATTCGCCTTTGGCCAGAAGTAAGACGCACATCTTAACCAGCAGTATAGCGTAGGCGCTACGTAAAGACCACCGTACAGACTGAATCGTACGGCTTCAGCGTAATTAAACTCTTTCTTCCCCATAATCTTTTGTTGCAACAGACACGCAGTTGGCCATATAATTGAGTAGGAAGCCATGCCTCGAACAATCGGGTATTTCTGTGAGATCTCACGAAATTTCATAAATATGATGCGCATTTTCGATGCTTAGACTGCAAAAAAACACACGGATATTTATAATTAACATTTTAAACACTCGCTTTATTAGTAATAATAAATTTAAAAAATTAATATATTATCAACTATCTGCAGTGATAGCAATTTCAAATTTTCGTGATTATCAAGTGAGTGCCCAATGGGTAATTGAAGGATATTGACATTATCGACCATTGACATACCCAAACAATTCAAACAATATTAAATACACATTTTATTATTACTTTGTAAATAAGTATACATATGCACAACACAATAATGTTATGTATAAAGATAATAAAAGGATATAAATTTTAAATTGTTTTTAAAATTACATATTATTAGCACTGTCACCTAGCTCGTTCCGTTTATGCTCTTTTATTATCTTTAGACTTATTATTGAAAACAGTACGAACATTATTCCCAACTTATTGTAATGTCATGTATATTACTAAATTTATTCCAATGTCAGCAGTCGCACGATGTAACATTATTTCCCAACAATGCAAGTGTAACATAAAACATATGTTGTACATATAGTCACATTGTTGAGTGGAAAATTACAACATCTACGTTAGTTGATGTTTGCCGAGTCCATAAGATCGTCGAGATCTCTCATACTTCGTACCTTAACGCATCGCGTCAAAACCATGTAATTCGACAAAAATCTTGGCTTTCAAATAGCGCGCCAAAATGCATTTGACAACTTAAATGCAGTTCAGAAAAAATATGACAATTGTTAAAAAAAAAAAATAGTACGAATTATTGAAACTACATATTGTAGAGGTGTAAAGTAAAACTGTGTTATCACCAGTAAATTGACAAAAGAATAGCTTATCGCTCTTCCAAGTCTTCGGTCAAATTTCAATTAACTTAACGACGAGCAGTTTATATGATTCATCGTCCCCAAGGTCCAACCTTCTCTTCCACAAACGACAAAAAATTATAATAATTTATTATTATTATTATTATTTATTCTCCATGTGATGTAAATATTACCTGACAAATTAATCGAATCAAGTCGATCAAGTCAATCGAAGCTCGACCGAGATCTCTTGCCTATCTCTTCCTTTATACGCGTGATCCATTTTTTAAAAATCTCGATATGACATGAGTTTCGTAGTCACGGATTACATCATAATTGTCGCCTCACGAGACTCATGCCGAGTCGGTTACCTTCCGCGGCGTCACAGGCAACGAACGTGGGAACAGTCGAGCCACGTGACACTCCTTGGAGAACGCGTTCGCTGTGTCTGATTTTGACAGACTGCGTGCGAATCGCCGAATATAACAGGCCGTTGCATCTGGGGATCTCGCGTGGTCCTTCCCGCGACGTGACGCCGACGACTGGCCGCGGCGGCTGGGTCAGCTGGGTGTCCCCGACGTTGACGGAACACGTGCTGACACGATGACGAAATCGGTCGATCCATTCTTATCTGTCCTTGATACGCGTCATCCGCCGATACGGTCGCGTTGCACAATCGTCCCGCACCTTTCTGGTAACGTAGGGAGCTCGAAGGTCGATAATATTGGTATCCGCGACGTACGGTATCATATACGTGCGTATGACTCGTCACAGTAAACGAAAAGTTGAATTTCTGTAGTCGTATATTTAACCAACATAATCGGACATGAGACATATATACATACATACATATATATATATATATATATATATATATACATTATATTAATACAATTTACTTGATGATCCTGCGTGTCACGCGATAAAGAAGACATACTGTACATAAATAAAGATGCATATGCATTGCCACCAGTAAAAATCTGGGTATATAATTCATAAAATATTTAAAAATCGGATGTCGAATTCGTGCATACTGTACGCACAATTTAGGTACATTCATTCTAATCATGTCGCAGCATTTCATAGAGTACATCAGGGATATGTTCTTACAAAAATCCAACATCTGGCAAATAGCTTGCTCCATAAACTTGCTGCACGTTGTGTAAAAATATAAAAACCTACGTATGTATATATGACATATATAATGTATACAATAAATTTATATATATATATGTGTGTGTGTGTGTGTATAATTTTTGATTGTATATTCGTTGATTTTTTCCTTCATATCAAACAGAAAATTGTTGAAATGAGCAATATATTTTCGTCCAGTGATTCATGAAGCAAGCTTCAAGTAAGCCAACTTAAACTACGTATATAAAACTACGCAATCTCTAGTAAATCTATATAAAAGATGCCTTTAAAACGTCGAATCACTCTCAGCAATGTACAAAATAAACAACAGTCAGAGCAGATTGTAGGTATCTTCATAACGTGACTCGTATTATAATTTCCCGTACTTTTAATAATAAAAAAATACTGTATACTCTCAATGATTGTGATCATTAATTTCCCTAAAATTATATGCACAAATTCTCCTTAATGATTTTAACCGAATTTTCCCCGATTTCAACTTTGCATGCTGTTGGCACAGTCTCCATTTAGCTCGAAATCGAAGCTACGTTAATTCAACACTCATTACGTCGTAATGTCGAATAAATCACAAACACCCTCGTTCTCACTAAGATTAAAATGATAATCTTTCTCCCCAGGAGGTGGACTTAATCTCATTAATGGTCCGCAAACTACAAATAAAATTCATGGACATTAAATATTTGGTTAAGTACGAAAAATGTATTAAAATGTAAAAAAAATAAAGATGGCATTCACAGCCCAATATTATATTCAAGATCGTCTTAAGTCTCATTATGGACAATCTTAAGATTATTCAGCAAGCGAAACATCATAGTGTCTTGAGATTGTACTTAAAACAATTTTAAATATAAGATTGAACTATGAATATCGGCTTAAAATTTGACTTACAGTCAGAATAAAATTGATCAAGAAACTCCAAATTTCTTTGAACAATATCTGTAATTAAAAATAATTAAGAACATCGGTTAAAACTTTACAATGTAATATTTATAACAATTAAATGCAAATTCAAATAAAGTACCTGTGGTGCTTACATCACGTAGTACTATCTTAGCTTCTATTAATTCTGAATCTTCTTCTTCTTCATCGTCAGTTATTGGAACCGGATCTGGTTTAGTACTGTTTTTTGGTGGTCTAATGTTGAAATAAATTTAATGTATTCCAATATAATTGTAATGTTGAGAAATAGACATAACGTAGAAAAGTGTGCATTTTGTATCAAATGAATAGCTCAAGCTTAACAACTATTCATCCCCTTTACAAAATCAATTGGCTACTATTTGCTCTGTGCAGATCAGGAATATTATTTTATTATTCCTGACGCGATTAGAGCATACATACAGAGATCTACACTTATTTCTCTTTTCATTTTTGCTTACCTGCCAACTTTTCTCTTTGGTTTAACAATAACTTCCTCTTTTTTTTCATCCTCCTCGTTTCCGCGCTTTGTACCTTTCGACTCTTCTTGTAATCTCATTTCCAACACTTTATTATCATAAGTTTTAGCTAGCTCAGGCTGAACCATGTACACTTTAATCTCTCCTCCTGTGTTACTTTTCAGAATCATGTTATAATTTATCACTGCATCGTCTTGAATGACAGTCTGCGAAATATGTAAAAGATAAGAACACATGAAGGAACAAATGTATATTAATATACATTAAGTAATACATTAAATATTTTCTACATATGGTGGAATAGTGTCAGAACAGTTCATCTGTCAAGCAGAAGAGTGATTCTTAGATCTTATTGCATGTGTTGTCTCTTGGAGGACAGAACCTCTAAATAATAAGAATAAAAAAAAAAAAAACAAGCTCAGTCCTCCAGAATGAAGGACAAAGGAGCTTACAACCCATAAAAATTGCAATTGTAAATGAAACCAATTTGGGAACCTTTATCTATCAAGAGCTGTAAGGCAACGAAACAAATATTTTCTGGATATCTCTTTAAATATTATACCTTCAAGACATTTGGTACTGTTAACTCTGTGTCCGGAGGACCCTGTATCCCCAGCACAAACTGATCCTCAAAGTTCTCCTTAACATCCTCGTACGTAATGTATGCATATTTCCTATTTCCAATATCATTCTCTATATTCTTTATGCTCTGCTGTATCCATTGGGTATGGGTATCCAGCAGCTGCTCGTGATCCTCCAGTTTGCTGATCTCCTCTTTCAGGTCCGTTAATTTCTCGCCGACCTCCTGAGTGTTGCAGCCAGGTCCCGCACCCCTTTAAACACAAATCAGTAGCAGAGTAGTAGCGCACGTTCTCGCGGCGGAGAGAGAAAACGAGGGTTCTAACGAAATCAAAGGAATAACACCTACTTCCATTGGATGCTGTTCTTGCTCTTCTTCTCTATGAGACCGATACCCTCGAGAACGTTCGTGATGTCGTAGATGCGGCGTTTCTGTCGTACCTCCAGAAGGTCTGCGGCCTGTAACGTTCGTATAAAAGGAGCAACAACCTCGCCAGTCGCCGAGGCGTCTCGCCGAGAGCCCCGCGATTCTTATAGGTTAAGGTGGGACTGTGTGTTACGACGTTGTAACACCGTCGGCGCGTCGACCGCGCCGAGAGCCGGACTGTGGCCCCGCAGCAACGGGCGCAAGTGTCCGCGGAGCTCGGGGAATCGTGACCCAGGTGCACGGACGTCGGTCCCCTCGCCGCGCACCTCTTTCAAAATTCCCGCAACCCAAGTATGACGTGTAAGCCCGCGGCGACTTAACCTAGTACAGGTTAACTTTTTCGGTGGCCTCGCGAGGCCCCCTCGAGTGTACTCACAACTTTCAAATCCAGCACGCCGTCCTTCGCTTTCTGTAGCAGGGACACGAAGCGGGTGGTCAGCAGCCCGAGCGACTTCTCGAATCGGCTCTGTTGATTATCTGCCATTATCTCGGTCGTTGCGAAAATTTTCAAAACTTGCTAGTCCCTTCGAAATTGCCGCAACGCCACGGACGCCATCCCAGCAAGCGCGCAACGGCTATTCAAATGTGAGCGCGCCTCTGTTGTCGGTAACGAATCTGTGTGGAATCAATTAAGCACGATGTATATATTTTGAACGGGATATAAGCGAGTTATCATTAAAACTTTTAAGAAACACAATTTTATCATGACGCCTGTAGCAATTAACAATAAAGATGAATTGTCATATATCCAGGAAAAAAAATGGTAAAAAAAAATAATCGTTTAATTTTTATCGTATTATCTTTATCGTATTTACGATATACAAGTATAATCGATTTTTACACTTTTTTTATAAGTAATAAAATGCGCTAATTGATATTGCTATGTACACTCGTAATAATTATAATAGAAGAAATATTTATAAATATTATATAAGTATACATAATATTTATAAATATACACATTTAACACGCATGCATGCACGCACACCCACACACTCACTCACTCATTCATTCATTCATTCACTCAATCACTCACTCACACACACACACACACACACGCGCGATTTTTCTCACATATTATTGCCTCATGATTGCTCAAATTGTACAAGTCATATAAAATATACAGTGGTGGTAATAAAAA
This sequence comes from Crematogaster levior, assembly GCA_901521435.1. Classification (NCBI taxonomy): domain Eukaryota; kingdom Metazoa; phylum Arthropoda; class Insecta; order Hymenoptera; family Formicidae; genus Crematogaster; species Crematogaster levior. The sequence continues at coordinate 38,032 of CABEGB010000983.1, forward strand.
ATTTCAAATGTGTATGTATAATAGATAACCAAATGTGGTTTTAAGGAAAAAGAAGTTCATTGGTGACAGTTGGCTCTGGACTTTGACTGGAACTTGCAGAACTAAGAGTCTCATCTTTAATCTTTAAAGCGGATGAATCCTTGTCCTTGCTTTTATCCTTTTCCTTATCCTTATCTTTACCCTTGTCCTTTTCCTTCTTCTCCTTATCCTTATTATGCTTGTGATCATGTTTATGCTTATGCTTGTGCTTGTGCTTCTTCTTGTCCTTCTTTTTCTTTTTACTCTGTAAGAACAGCGGACGTGTCAAGCGAGTTTAATACATATTTTATATACGAGAGAATCATTGTTGTGATGAAGATACTTTCTACTATTTGAAAAACACTTCGTACCTTATTGCTGGAATCACTTTTCGGCTTGTGTTCTTCTGAATCTTTTTTAAACATTCCAGGCTCGAAACCTACAGGACCGGGAGTTCCCATGATTCCAGGCAGTGATGCGGAATTGTCGCTATAATATTCAGATTTTACTTTTCCTTCACCAGGTACCGGAATTCCCCGTTCATCCTGCTAAAAAGCAGTAACCATTGATTTGACTCGCCCGATAACAAGGGATAACAATAGGGATAAAAGCCATTTTCCATACATTTGTGGTTTTTTGTCGTTTTAGTTCTGGCCCATGTTCCACTGAATTTGATGGACCTGGAGGATCTCTGCTGGGAGATGGTTTTCTCTTGTTCGAAACAGGTAAGTTTTCAACTTCTTCGTTCGATTCGTGTCTCACATGTTGTACTGCCGCTGCTTTTACCTGAGCAGAGAGTATGCAAGATTGATATATTGTTGTAAAAAGAAGCTTTACAGTCATGTTACATAAATAAATCTCACCTCGCGTTCTGGACTTGGGCCAGCAACTTTCTTAGGTTTCATAATCGCCGCGACTTCGGGAATGGGAAGGCAAAATGGGACTTTTGTACCATACAAAGTGTAGTATAAATCCACCAGATCACAACGTAGCTTTGTATCGTGTGACAGCATGCCGCTATAAATAAATAAAATTATATATGTTAATAAAGTGAGTGGCGACCGTGGTGCAGTAAGATGTGCGCTGTTCTAATGAGCCAATCCGGATTCAAATCTAACAGAAAATCGTCAATTTTTATTCGATTGCTTCCACTCAGTCGTTATCTCTCGGTGGAAAAAGGACAAATTCACCAAGAGAGTATTTTGCCTCGAATACTTCTACAAACTCCCTGTTTGGGAACAGAGAATAGATAGTCTTTTCGTCAACGACAGAGTATAGAGAAATACATATTTTTTACGTATCATTTAGATTAGATCTACCTCGATATTACTGTTACTACTATTGACATGAAAGAAAAATAAAATTCACAAGCGAGAGATTAAAGAAAAGCTGCTGTACTTAATCAAGTTCCATATACGGTCAACTAGTTCTGGTTTATCCAAACGATGTTTATGGGCTCTCTCGAATGGCGGATTTTCCACCATCAGCCGTACGAGTCTATGGCGTACACCAGGATGTGGATCCATTTCTGCCATATCTAATAAAAATTCCAAATCCTCCCACTTGCCATCCACGCGAGTAAAATCGACCAAAGCCTCTAAAGCTGCAATTCGAATGTCTGAAAAATATTAAATTGAACGTTAAGAATTTTGACAATTTAGAAATATCGATGTGTGTGTGTTGTCAATTATTAAAATCTACAATAAAATATTTACCAATAAATTGTCCATACGCTGCATATGCTCTGAAAAGGTGAGGATTGCTTGGAAGATGACCGAACTTTTGGAGAATACGTATAACTTTGAGACAAGCTACGCTGACGGTATATTTGTAGCAGGGTAACAATTTCTCCAAGTTTAAATTTCTCGTGACCTCTTCTAAAATGGCCTTTGTATCGATTGATAGAGATTCCGTCGTAATAGCCGTTCTATGGTTAAGAATTAAGAAATTTATCTTTTCGTCAGATTGTTAAATAAAATTTGAATGTACATACCCTTGTTGCACACTGATAACTGGTGTAACAGTTGCACCAAGAGCTTCGATTAGCGCGGCTCTGTAGTAATTGTCGGAATATCTATTCTTACTGTTATCATTATACTTGAAAAGGTCCATTAAGAAGGAGAACACTTCCGGTGGACAGATACCATGGGCATTGCGTAATCCCGCCATTGCGACTGGTATAGTCTATATACGGATGTACAAAGAGAAAAGATATTACTAAATTATTCTGATGCAATATAAGTGATAACTCGCACTAACCTTTTGTAGAAAATAATGTTGAAAATTCGAGAAATTGTTTTGTTTAATAATTCTCCGGCACGACGCAGATCCGAATAACTTTCTAAAGATGACCAACATTGCTGGTGGACCTGACCATGTTGCTACCAATGCGTTTCCCACCTGTAAATATTACATATATAAATAAATGTGTGTATGTATAAATAACAGGTGTAAGTATAAATAACATGTGGCGATCGTGATTCAGAGAAATGCACATTGTCTTAACGAGCCAAAAATCCGAGTTCAAACCCGACCAAAACATCGTCGGTTTTTATTCGATCGCCACCTCTCGGAAGGCAACGACAAACCACCGAGAGTATCTTGCCAGGAGAACCTCTGGATGACATGGATGCATGTCACCGGAGGTCACCACGCCCTCACGTAGGGTGAAGGACTGAGGAGGAGGTATAAATTAAATAAATCAGCGTTTAATAATAACTGACCTTTGTCAAGCAGTGAGCAGCACGAAGTCTGACTTTATAGTAACAATGTTCGTTCTCAATTGTATGGGTTAATGCTGATCGTGTATTAACCGTTGGATGATGCTGTAAAGCTTCGATCGCTTCCAATTGTGCCGTGACATCTCTCTCGTGTCTCAATTGATATTGCCACTGATAATCAGGTTGCTCGATTTGTACGGCGCGCATGATCGTCATTTCAGGATCAAGTCTGATCCATAATACTGGAGAATCACTGTAGACGAATAATAAATATTTTTTATTTAAAGATAATAAATTGAGATGTTTCTTGCATGTTTCCAATTAAAATTATCCAATTAGATCTTACTCCATAGCAGAGAGATCCATATCGACTTCTTCGCCGGTACACAAGGGAATTTTCTTTTTCTTATTTCTACGACTTTTACTGTGACATGTAATGTCCGCCTTGGCCATTGTACCTTCAATTTGTAATGTGTGCTTGAAAGTACCATCCAGTTCTTGAATATTGACTACTAACGGACCCACGTATTTTCTAATCCCTCTTTGATGTGTAGTGTCTTGCCTAATTTCCAACTCCACTGTATTTCTAAATGTGTGTGCGCGCGTGTGTGTACATAGGTTATTTTAATTTTTATAATATATGTAAGATAATAATAGATGCAACTAAACTCAAGCAGAAAAATACCTTTTTCTATTAAATACGAAACTTAGACTGAATTTTGCATGTCCACCCGTTCTCACCCATTGATCTATAAATACTGACATATCTTTCCCTGTTACAGTAAAAATCGCCTTAGCAAATACATTTGTACTAATCAACATGTGCGACCACAAGCCAGATTCTATTTTTTGTTGTGAGGCATTAGCTGCTAGAGACAATTGTTTATTGAATACCTATAAAACATTAAATATGTAATTAGCAGTTCAATCCACTATTGCATATTTGGAGAAAAAAGAAAATGTACATATATAACATGGTACAAGTATCTATATATATATATACTTGAAGTAATAATTCTTGGCCGATCCTGTGTTCCAGCATTCTCATGATTAGATGTGCTTTCTTGCGAAGAACTTCAATGTATTTTGGAGACATGGTATGTAAATTTTTAATAGGAAAATAAAATCCAGGGTCGGGAGCTCGAGGAGCAGGTGCTGGAGTATTAGCCGCAATGGGTAATAGCGCTGGTGCTTGAGATGGATCTAATATTATACCACCAAACTGTTCTTCATATTTCACGACTTCTTGTAATTCCTACAAAAATTACATCAAGACAATTAAGCTGACAAACTGAAAAAATGCGGCATTATTATATTATTACTTATAGATACTTACGGATTGAATCCATTCTCTGTATTCGTTATTTCCAAAGCATTTCTTTGCATAGAGTCCTGTTAGATACGTAGAAATACCTTTAGGTAACCATGTATCTGACCAATTTTGCATAGATATGAAACACCCAAAAAATTGCTCTGCAATTGCTTGCGCCATTGCTTTCTTAGTAATGTATACTTGATCTATAATTGCAGGAGAGTGTAGTAAATTCGTACTGAAAATAAATTCGTCGTCAGTACGAAAATAGAACTTAATTTTATGTAAAACAAAAGAGATTAATCTTACTTTAAGATGCTCATAGTAGCATAGGCGTTAATATCTTCGTCTATTTCATCAACGAAGACTTGCTTGTAACAGGAATATGGATATCGATTCGACAAGGTTTCCTCATAAAATTCGAATGCTTCGTGCATGTATTTTGCGGATACTTTCAGAGATGGCAAAAGTTGAGGTAGGCAGAAATGTGTCACCTCGTGCATGTAAGGATCCACAAAAATCTCAAAGGGTCTACAGAAAAAAAGAATTCACATCTATTGTACTATAAATAGCAAGATGTTGATTAACTCTTTCTAGTTGTTTACCCGACTGCTAGTGCAATGTTTGGAGCACACGCAGGAGTGTTGAGCACATAATGAAATGTCTTTCTACGCATGTCAGGTGTATAGACAACTTCGACCAGATCTCCACAGGAGACTGCAGTCATTGAATCGTCAACGGTAAATTCCAATTTCCAAGTACACGGTTCAGCAAAACTATCCACACATGGGAACCATAATCTAGATGAGTTTTCATAGCTGTATGTGTACATATGGGCACCTCTCTAAAGAAAAAGTTCATTATTAGTACATAAAAGTCATTATTAGTACATAAAAAAATATCTCCCTAGAAAAATATTGCCATATTGCATTGTAGAGATCGCAGATTATTAGTTTTAAAAACAAAGTCCAAATTGCTTGGTATGAAGAGTTTACTGAAACAAACTAGTTTTTTCATGAAGAAAGAAAATTATTGATATTGTTAGAATATAAAGAAATTTAGAAATCCATAAAATAGAATATATATCAAATCTTATCTAGTCAAAATAATGATGATCAAAATATTACAATCTTGAGGGTTCATAAGAAGAAGATTTTATGGTTATATGCTGACTTACCTCAGCTAGAGTTCCTTCACAGTTTGGTACCACAAAATGCACACCTCCTTGTGGCTGTTCCAAAGAAAATTCAATACTAATCCTTAATCCTCGGCCTTCTCCAACCAAATGTGCTGCATCCGGTGGTATTTGAACCACTAATTCACCAGCATTATTGTCGGGATCAACTTTCTGAGCTGCCGCTAAGTGCATATTAGAGAAAAATTCCAAGGACCGTCTATAATAAAATTGATAATCAGTCAAATAATTAATAACCTTGAGTATCACTAGATTATCAAAAAGGAATTTGCTTACTGTTTACTGTCCCCCTGGCAGATATCCAGGAACGGATCAAAATATTGGAAAGGCGCTTCATAAGTGTCGTTTAAACATACTCTATATATCCTGCATTGTTTAGCATTAAGTTTCACCAGTCTTAGAGTATCCCGCAGAGGTATAATTGTTAACTCGACGAACCCAATTATACTTTTTCTTTGAAAGCTTATTCCTGTTAAGCTTAATATTTGATGTGCTGTAATATCACAATTATGTATTTAAATGCATTAAATACTTAAGTAAAAATGATAAATGACATGTCAAATTAATATATAAATCCAGTAAACTTTATACATACTGAAATAAGTGGAATGTGCCTATTGTCTTGAGGTATTTTTGGTGGAACTCATTCTAATACTATTTCGATTAGTCAATTGCATAAAAATCATTCTTCTTAATTTTCTAAAATTATGATTGACCAATCAAATAGTATTAGAATAAGAGAACAATTTTATTAAAAACACCTCTCTTGGCAATAGTCAGGCACATTCATTCCAGTATGTATAGAAGTTTATTGCATAACTCTAACTAGAATATAATGTCAAAATATTAAAAAATGTAATTTTTATTCATACTCTAGGACATGTTACGAAGGTACATGCATTATCCTCTGTGATAATCTTAATTAAAAGTATAGAATAGATAAAATTCCAGTAAATAACAAACAAAATAGTATAAGGTTCTTAAGTTTAAAATAAAAGAGATATATAAATAAAGGAGAAAGAACCAAACAAAAAAATACTAATAATGTATAATTATAACTAAACAAATTTAAAAGACAAACGTTTTGACCTGTAATAAGGTCATCTTCAGTGTCATCATCGGTGTCTAACAATAAGTTACAATAAATCTCAATTGTAATACATTTAACACCAATAAAGTAAAAAAATTTTTCACATAATTCGTTCTCTTGCCTTTTACGTGTGTATTCCAATAAATGTTAATAGAAATTTGAAACTATGGACAAAGACATCATGAAACCAGCAATAATTGTTAAATATCCGAAAGGATACATAGTGCTTTGCTAACACGAATAATTAGAAAGTCTTAGTAAAAAGTCCTGGATTCAATTTCAAACTCTCTCACATATATGATCCTTTTGCTGCTCTAACAAGATTTAAAGCATAAAAAGAGGTTACGATCCTGTTGAAGGATTGAAATAAGTCAAGAGAACTAAAAAGCTAGATAAGAATTAAGACTGAATAGTTATAGAACTCACGATTGAAGAGCTCTGAAAATAGGAATATAAGAGTTAAAAGAAAAAGGAGAAACACGTTTAGGAAGAGTCAAAGAGAATTTTGATAATAAGAATTTGATAGTTCAGAGATCTAATGCATTATAACCCATTGTTGAGATTGAAAACTCTCCTTTAGAAGGGAAACCCCCAAAAACAGTATTAAAGTATCTGAAGGTGCGAAGAGTTTTTCTTACTCAATTTATATGGACGACTGTTATCGCCCGTTTTTTCTTTCTTCATGTTTCTATTTATTTATATACAACTTATATCAGTAAGAAATAGATAAAGCATGAAACAACATGAAACGCGAAGCCATGCCAGTACACTACTAACAGACCTAACCTAACAGGACAATCTTTGGCAATCAAGGGAAGCGTTGTTCCCCCACTCTGGCGTGTCATTTTAGCGGTCGGTCGCCTGATTAGTTGACATATATGAGTCGTTAATCTCAAGTTGTAAGCGAATAAACCAATCATAGTTGAATTTAGAAAAGAATAATCGAATATGATTGGTTTATTCGCTTACGACTTGCGACTAACGACTCATTGTAGAACAGGCTTTACCGGTGATCACTTTCCCCTCACCGCTAAAAAGCTTTTCTGATTGGTGGGCTTTCACTCGCTATCGCTATTCCCTGTTCCTATTGCCTGTGTTTTTCATTGTGTTTAGGCCTTTACTGTTTAAGTTTTTTTATGTGCTCCCGACTTAACATTATTTAAAATTGTTTATGATACTAAAATTCACTCGTTTAATACTAATACGTCGTCTGAACAAGCGGGTGTATTTTAACCGTTTTAACTTTCGACAATTTGAAAAGTTTGTTTCGAAATATTTCTCCCGTAAGTATATATCACAGTTATAAGCAATTATTATATATTGTTCTATTATTTGTTTAAAATTTAAATTTATTTACTGTTTTGTTAAATATATTAGATTACGATGGAAACGAGTGATCGTCTACGTTGTGCGTCAGAAACCAACGATTTGTACGAACCGACAGAACATTTTGATGACGTCGAACCTGAGGGCGAAGAAGATCACATCGAAACTGAGGGCAAAGAAGGTAACGTCGAAACTGAAGGCGAAGAAGATCACATCGAAACTGAGGGCAAAGAAGGTAACATCGAAACTGAGGGCGAAGAAGATCACGTCAAAGTCCAGGTCAGCGATGAATCAGATAATGAAGAGACAAGACAAGTTCAGGTATCGATTGACGAAAATGATGAGCCACTAAATAAGAAACCTAAGGATCGAGATTCGTTGTTGTGTGGTACGAATGAATACAAATGGTCTCCCGATATACCTGATCAATGTGACGTACAATTGAAAACTACCATTGACGCGGCTCCGAAAGGTCCGGCTCTAAACGTAAAAACACCCTTAGAGGCATGGAATCTCTTCTTTGACGACGAAATTTTGAATTGCATTTTAATTCACACAAATGAAGAGATTAATTGTGCAACAGCAAAAAAAATTGTTGATAATATTCCTCTTAAAGTTCATCACAAAAATATTGAAATTATAGAGGTCAAAGCTGTAATAGCACTATTGTATTACATGGGATTGAAAAAAGCAGCAAATACACGTGAGTTGCGATTACCCTCATCGACATTTCGAGTGACAATGTCTGTACAACGATTCGAATTCATTTTATCGTGTCTAAGATTTGATGATAAAGATACGCGTCTAGAAAGAGCAAATGATCCTCTCAGTTACATCCGAGAAATCTGGGATAAATTTATTAATAATTGTACGTCCAATTATGAGCCTCATTCGTATTGTACAATAGGTGAGCAGTTCCTGTCTTTTGATGGTAAATGTGGATTTCGAATGCACATCCCAAAATCAAGTGGTAGGTATGGTCTAAAAATAATAACAATGAATGATGCGACCACTCACTACTTATTTAATGCCATTCCGTATTGTGGTATTATAAAGGATAAAATTAAAACTGAGTCCGAATCATCATATTATATCAAAAGATTATGTGAGCCAATATACAATACCGAGCGTAATATAACGTGCGATAGTTGGTTTATATCAATACCGATATGCGAAGAAATGCTAGAGTATAAAATTACAATGGTCGGAAAAGTTGATAAAAATAAACGCGAAATTCCTAACAAATTTAGAAGCAAACCCGCGAACGGAGCAAAAGTACAATTTGTATACAACAATAAACAGGTATTAGTATCATATACAAAATCGAATGCAATTGAACTGCTATTATCTTCGTACCATAACATCGGAGAAATTGATGCAAAGACAGACGAACCTTTAATTGCACTTTTTTATAATGATACTAAGGACGGGACGGACAGTTTTGACAAAAAATGTCGCGATTTTAGTGTAGTAAGAAAAACAGATACATGGACTACGCGGTTTTTTTATGGAATGTTGGATCAGGCTAACGTAAATTCTTTTATAATTTACGATTTATTGGAGAATAACAAAAAGAAGAATCGTGAAGATTTTATAAGCGATCTGATTGAGGCTCTTATCAAGCCAGTATTAGAACACCGTCTTACAAATCGTTACTTAACTCCGGACTTACATAGGGAAATAAAAAAATTTTTAAATGATATAAAAGATGTTCCAGAAGATCAAGATTCGCGACTTTTATTAGCTGAAAATAAGATGATGAAATGAAAAAAACGCAAATTTTGTCCAGTCGTGCTTCGTCGCGGAACAATGTACAAGTGTTTGCGACGTGAGCTTCCTGTGTAAAGAACACAGGGCGAAAATTTGTTCTAAATATTCTATTCAACTTTCGAATAATGAATAATAACGATTTCTTAGTTATTTTGTAATGTATTTTCCTTGTTTATAATAAAAAATGTGTGAATTTTTCTATAAATTAATGTTTCTTTTATATTTCAAAACACATAAATTTATTTCAGTAAATAAATATATATTTTTACAATAATCGAAACAACGATATTTTTTTCGCAAAATATGACTAATTGTCTTTCAAATGTTTTAAATCTTGGAAGAAAAAAATTTCAAACTTTCATGGAACTTCCAGAAAATGTCGTAGATACTGCGACAAAGCTCTGATTGACTGTTTCTAAGACGCACTCTCTGTTCCGTACTTCTATTTCGCACCATGTGATTTCAGCCTTAGAATGGCCGCGGTCCGACTTTATAATGTACATATACTCGAGTGGTTTCCGAACGTAACCCCACAAGAATAACACTGCACAAGATTAACAAAATGCCACTATGCAATGAATGCATCGCCTTAATTAAGCCAATCCTGGCTGCGTTCATTTTGGACGTCACGTGCTAAAAGTGTTATTCTACTTTTTTTCAAAATATACTAAGTAACAAAGATAGAATGATGCAATTTCAGTGTGTAAGCATTCAAAGAACGCAGCTCCTGATGCTTATACACTTCAAACGTTTGTAAGCACGTTTATTTTGGCGTTGTGAGCATTTTCCAATTGTTAGCATGTTACAATTATGTCAATTCGTATTCTCACAAATGTTTATTTTCCTAAACAAAACTTTTATTTAAAATATTTGTTTCATATCTCTTACTGTTTTAATAATTTAGAATTTAGAAACTCGAAACGATGAAAAATAATTTACAATTTATTGAAATTATTATTATATTAATATTTAGTTATAATTAATATTTATTTACAATATTATTATATTAATATTTAATAATTATTATTTAGTAATTTATAATTATGAGAAATTATTAGAAACTAGAAATGAAGCAAAGTAATTTACAATTTATTAAAATTATTATTTATTATTTATAATTTAGAAATATTTAATATTTAATAATTATAATTTAATAACTACAATAATATTTAATAATTTACAATTATATTCAAAACTTATAGAATTACTAGAATTTACTTATGAACGTAAAAATCAATTTTCCTTTAAAAGGTTATTTCGCTTCCTTTAATACGGTTAGAAGCATTGATAAAAAAATACATATGTCTCTTAATTTGATTTGTACTACAATCTCCAAAGCTTATTAAAGTTGTAGAACATTTGCACTTATCAGGATTATTTGATATCGTATAATACTACCGCACACGAACAAAAAAAAGTTTCTCCCATATCATTGCATATCTTTTTTTTTTAAATAAGGGGGGGAAGAACGATTGATGCGTATTGTATTGATCAAGCTGACAACTATAAGCTGAAGCTCACATTAAACCCACTTTAGACAACTTTATAAAATATTGTAGATAGCACGTCAGAAGATCTCTATCTTGAAATCTAACGCAAATTATAAATCGTTTAAAGTGGACAACGTATAATTTGCGTCATATATTTCAGGACAGAATTCCATTTATGCGTCATATATTTTTATGCGTATATTTTAATTATTTTATGCATATCTGAATCATAAATCTAAATAAATTTAATGCCTAATTTAGATGTTCTACAATTCGCGTACAATTCGCGACAATAATATTCAGAATTCAACAGATAGAATTCTGTTTATATAATTTTACGTGTTTGTGAAATGTAACGGGTTACAGTTTGTCGATAGTTTAAATAAATGTTTAACACTAAATTGCCGGAGCGAGTCAATTTGACTCATTTACGATTTTCCATTTTAACCCTTTATATATTTTTTGAATAAAATATTCTCTTATAAAATTTTATTTTAAAGAAACTTTATTCAAAACAATTTTTACATATATATTCTGTTTTTAAAATACATTTTCCGCAGATTTTTTTATTAAAAAATAAAATCGTAAATGAGTCAAATTGACTCGTTCCGGCAATCTAGTGTTAAAAGGAAGTTTTTCAAAATTTATAGACAATAATATTCGAATGAAATCTTGTAAATAGCCAAATTGTGACACTGAATCGATTATGACAACTAATCAATTATTAAAAACAACGAAGTAATTTAATCGCGACAAAGAAATGTTGAAATCTAAAAAGTTTTAACAAACAACAATCTGAATTTTTTTGAATTTTTGCGAAAAGTTGACTTCTAACTGGCTTTGAATCTTCTCGGAAATTCATCGAGAAGTCTTGCAGAAATCGTAGAAGGAGAAACAACTTCTTTTTATTTAACTTTTTGTTGTCATTTTGTCCTTTTTAAGAGGTCTCTTACAGTCTAAAGAAGTTCATGATGAAAAATTCCGGAAAATCATCTCCTATATCGCCTTTTTGCATTAATGTTTTTCTGAGTTATGACTCTGCACTCTATGGGTAATTGGTTAATGCGCATGCAAATTGTACAGTCGAATATATCACTGACTTATCAATCGAAAGATCAAATACATTACTTATCTTAAAAGGACCATTACAATCCATCCAATGAACGATAATCCGAGTTCATTTATCCCCGATGATTGATTCCATAATTCAAAACCTGTTTTACTTATATTTGAGAGAGAACTCCAATTACCAAATGATAAGTCCAATAATCTAAAAAAATGCCACTTATTCCATCAACCTTTCCACATTTAAGCCTCTCTCTAAATTTATTGAAAGTCTGAATTTTTTATGGGCAAACAACAGAGTAAGAGCTCGGAAATAAAATCCATCAGATAGTTCTGTTGTCTTACCGATATTATAACAATAGACGGAGGTATATCGTGATCTTTTTTCGGACGAACGATATAATGAATGGAATTTCTACTGAATACGTAGAAGTTTGTCTCACCGTGATACTGATCTTTTATTTAACGTACACTTTTTTTTACACATGTACCACCGTTACATTATGTTCGATCAGATTGTTATAATGTGAGAAGCCGAGGGTCGAAGTCATTCAAAATATAAGCAGGTTCATCTACACTGCACATAAGATTTTATTAATTTGCGTCGAAGGGCCCGTTTTGCCAAACTCATTAATAAGTGTCGCATTTTCTTTATAAAAACTCTTCATAAAAAATTTACTCGCGTTATCATTACAAACTCGCATTTTGATATTTCTTTTTTTCCTTTCTTTCTCTCTTTTCATAAGTCCTATACGTTTCAATGATTATATGCAGAATTAAATGTTTCCATTGGCTAATGATCCATCTTACTATCCGCTCTACCACTTTTCATTTCATATGTAAATGTTGATTTATGCCACGTATATCACAGATGGAGAAAATAACTAGTATTCCTATTTGTGCGACCTGACCTATTGGAGTTTCCGTTTCACACGCCTCGATATTAAGTTACAATGCCAAGTATATAGATTTTACATAAAAAACTTTCCTCTGCCATATCAGCATCAATGATCAAAATTGTTTTTTATGCACGGTGCTCGCATAAAGATTGGATTCGTCCCCATCGTGTTGTAAAAAAAAAAAAAAGAATTAATCTCTCTTTAATTTTCTTCGCAGGAAAAGATGACATTGCCTGATTAGAACTTATTTGTAATTCAAGCTGTCGCGCGTATCCCTTCATCTCTATTTATGGTCGACGTAAATGGATAATTTGTACCCTGTTCTCGTTAATCTCGGAGCATTGAACATCTAATCGTGATTATCATAATGTCGGGATGAGCGCGACGTTCGGCGCGTGCTCGCTCGAAACCTCGCGATGTTGATTTTTTTTTCTTCCTTACGGAGCTAGCAACCTGGAGAATTGTCATCGTGACGGACAGAAGGTAGTCAGTGGTGAACGTCAGTCACATCGTAAAATTTTCGAACGAGACAGCCGTGTTAATTGTACGCCAGCGTTACGACAATATTTATCTACTATCATGGTGGCAGATTAATATCGCGGGGCGTGAAGCACTTGGAAAAGTCATGCGCCCGACAAGTTCTCCATTTACCTAACACCACAATTGGAACAGCCAAGTGGAAGAACTTGAGTTTATCGCATCGATAGTAGTATGTACATTCGCTCTAGTGACAGACAAGTCAAGTTGCTTAAAGCATTCTTATGAGTAGTTCTCCCGAAATCCGTCGCAATTATCCGACAATTTCGAACTTTCTCCAATCGACTTCTTACCACGAAGTGCCGTAATTTAAGATCGGTCATTCTCGCACGCAACACGTGTGTGTGTTATCAGTATGAGAGCCACTTCTGATTCCGGTGAGAAATTCTATTTGTCTGCATTGCCTCGTATTATACATATGTACGCTCGTTTGTAATTTATAAAGTTATATGTTTTTAATTTATAAAATTTTATATTATGTCTTTCGTCTTATTTGTCTTTCGTTTCACACACGTGACCTAGTAAACGCAAGTTATGCAAACTATCGGACGCTGAAAATTTTTCTGGCTGAATTCTAAAAAATTCAAATCTGTCTGATCTGTATGCCGTCAGATTTTTACTCCATTCTTCTCGTCGCTATCATTTTCTACGATGATGTAATAGATGTCCTAGTTTTAAGGCTTTCGTGGCCATTGATATCGTTAACCGAGAGGGTTTCCGGATGGATGCCACGTGCGTGTTGGGCACTTTGCCGACGTTTCGCAAACATTGCAGCTTGCATCATCAGGGCTAGGAGCTCCGATTCTGAGAATCGGAGCTCCTAGCCCTGATGATGCAAGTTGCAATGTTTGCGAAACGTCGGCAAAGTGCCCAACACGCATGTGGCATCCATCCGGAAACCCTCTCGGTTAACGATGTAATAGATGTATTTCTCACTTGCATGTATAGTACGAAATTTTTGTTACGCCATGTGATTTGTCTGACTCGGCATTGCGCTTATCTCCTTGCCGTTTGCATCTCTCTCCATGCGGCTGTCGAGAATCTCATCAAAAGATAGAAAACAGAGAATGAAAAGAATAGATAATTGAGAAACATTTAAATTATAAACGGATATCTTATCGCAAAAAGGAGCGTTTTCTATTTTGTTTTATTTCATCACACTTTGAAATTGATAGTAGGAAATGGGGGTAGGAAATGATGTGATTTGCCCGGCACCGCAGCTTCACGTAGCTCTCAAGAGGCTTATTAAAGAAAAAAACGAGGGAAAAAGTAGATGACTATAAGGGACGTTTAAATTAAGAATATCAGCGGAGATCGCGACGTGGGCCTTGCAATATCTCTGGAGATATCAAAGAAGAGCATTCTCTATTCTTTTTTTATTTTCGAACGTCAGGATCGATAGTAGGAAATGGGGTCTCTGAGTGACATACGACCTCTTTTCCATACCGCGAGATTGTTTGGATGTGGACTTTTCCTCGTCAAGAAGAACGATATCGTAATAATGAAGTACGGCGCTATTTATTCGGCCCTGTTCGCATCCCTGTACACCGGTCTCTGCATCGTGAATTTTTACATGCTCCGCTGGGACGACGTGATCGGACCGAGACTGCTGACGCTCACCGTGGTGAGGACAGGTCTCTCGTATGCCTGCGTTTTAAGCGATATTGTCATGACATTCTGGTATAACTGGAAGATACGAGCCGCACTGTCACACTTACGCGTCTTTGACCGAGCGACGAAATACAAGGAATCCAGACAGAAGATGCGTTATGTCTGTTGGGCATTGGCCATTGCTATTTTGACGTTTTGGTCGATAGTCGGATACATAACATTCTGGTGAGTACTAATAATTTTTATATAAACGAATAATAAAAGAGAACAACAATTGACAATGCAATTGTAAAAAAGTTGGTTTTTAATTATAATATCCCTTCACAACGTGACGTGATAAGAATGGCAATACGAAGATCCCATTATATAAGTTTGTATTTTAGATTCAGTAATATTGATGATTCATCAATGTAATAACCAGTATACAATATGATTATACTGGATTAATTTATAAGTATGTAATTGATTTGCGAAATATAAAATTGATAATAAATAAGAGAGTTAATATATTTTAAATATATTAAATGTCAGAATCGACAGCGTGTAACATTATTATTTCGCAGATATAAATTTATTTTGAATCTTTCTACATTACTTTCTTTCGTATTACAACTGTATTACTATTCGCAATTTTGTCATTCGTAGTGTCGAGCTCAAAGACTCTGTGTTCAACGGGGTAACTTACGCCATTGTTAACGCGACGCTGTCGATGCAACTGATGACGTTCGCCAGCCTGTCATCCCTTCTGTACGAGAGATTTCGCCGTCTTTGTGAATTATTGCTGCTGCCCGAAGGTAGATTAATTGCAAAAAAAATGGTATGTCTCTCGCGTTTATTGATGCATTAATAATTTGCCAATTATTCGTTTACATCTTCAATCTGCAACATCTCCATGCTGTACTCTTAAAAATTTTGAGCTGCTAATTACACACAAAGATTGTGGAGAAGGATTTGTTTATGCGAATCTTTTGAATCAATCTATTATGATATATTTTTTCCTGAGAAAAAAATTTAATAATATAAAACTGTAATTTTGACATCTAAAACCCTTCAATTATTCTACTTTCACTAGTTTTTTTTCTTTTTCAATTTTCCCATTGCCGTCTGTTATCATCAACAGTTTACTGTTTGCGTGCCAACACGCCTGCTTTCCCACGCGGTGACTGATGAAGACAGGGTAACCCTGAGGCTCGGAGTCCTGGAATAAATAATAACGACATTGACTTGTCGCTCGCTTTAAATGCGAATAAATAGATCTTTCGATTAAATTAGAAAGATCTTATCTTCAAAAAACACTTAAAACATTTTAAAAATCTTAAATTTATTAAACTCTTTTATGCAAACGGAGTCTATAAAATATATGTAGCTACGATATAACTGCAATCTCTAATAAGAGTCTTATATAAATAAGATTTAATGTACATAATTAACAGCTCTTTAAGTGCAAGCATTAGTTGTCTCAAGAATAATCATACGTAATTTTTGCATCGTTTTAAACAGATGGCAAACTCATGGTGGTAGATCGATCGGGCAAGCAGTTCCGTTTGCAGGAGGTTTGGTGGTTGCACTCGTGTCTCACCAACGCGACCGAAATGATAAACTCCGTATACGCGTTACAGCTTTTGTTATGGATCTCCAGTATGTCCTTCAATACACTTACACGCATCTACACGATCAATGATAACGCGGTCAAGCACCCCCTGCTGATGGTGAGGGAAATTTTATTGGTGTCTGCTTGCGTAACGAATCTGCTGATCATTACCATCATCTGTCATGTGACTGCAAATCAAGTAAGTTTAATTTATTCTCAAGCAGGTTCTCTCGTCCCCGTGTGACGCTTGACAAATTTATTCCTTTTTTCTCTTTTTTTCCCAAAGGCTAATCGCGTTGGCAAAATCGCCTTTACACCATCATCGGCCATTCTTGCCAAGAGAAATTTTACTCAGGTAAAAATTCTGGTAATTTAATTCTAAAATTCTAATCTTTTATTTTAAAAACATTCTTTTTATTTAACATTTTTTAAATTTAATTTAATTTAATATGTAAATTTAATAAACATTCTAATAAATATCTAATAATTAATTAAAACGTAGAAGATTTAATAGAATTTAACGAGAGCTTTCTTCCTTTTTCCGATAACTATCCTTTTTGACTATATGGTAATACGTTCACTTATCATGCGGTATTCTGCGACTGTGTCGCTACTGTCAACGCGGAGTCCTCAGAGATGAAAGAATCCAATTAATCAATTCAGAGATGAAAGAATCCAATTAATTAATTATTAGTAATTAGTAATTATTCACGAGCCTGGAAGAATCCAATTAATTAATTATTAGTAATTAGAAATCAGTAATTAAAATCCAGGTAATTAATCTGGTTAATAGACCAATATATAAGAAATATTAATTAAAATAGGTAATTGTTAAATAATTGTAGGATTGTAATGTAGAAGCTGTGACGTACTTCCAGCTACGGCAAGTTCACTTCTTCGCTTCTTACGGGATTATACGCATAGATCTTCCATTGCTTCTTTCGGTGAGTCCCGAAGAAAATAGTGCGTAGATCGATCTTCATGATAAAATGTAAAATGTACATCGAAAAATACTACTTTTTCACAGCACAATAAAAATGAGAAATCGTCCAGAAATATTGTGATTTGAAACGTTCATTTAATCCGCACAAAATTATTTCGAAGATTTCTTCATATTTTCATGATTTTCATGATTCGTTACTTTTGCAGATAGCCTCTGGCATAACTACGTATCTGGTGATTCTTCATACCGCGAACGTCTAGCGGCAGTCCCAGAGAGATTCTTTGATACGTTGCACGACCCACGCATACGATAGATCGGTTATCCCTACCACCCCACCAATTCCTTCCTCATCTTATGGCTCAGCTGGAATTGAGAAACACAAAAGAGAAACACAAAAGGTAATAAGATATTTCTAATCACATTTTGATTAATTTTTAATATCACTTACTATGCAGACTCATTTACTATACAACTGCATAGGAATTGGAATTAAACATTTGTCTGGAACAAAATACAATACTATAAATGAGATTCGATCTATCGTTTTGCATGTGTTTCTGCAATAATACGAGTGGCGTTTTTTTACAAACTGAACACGGTAGTATAACTGGCGAGTAAGAATGATTGATGTTGAAAAAGTGCCGGTATTATTTCTTCCAATGTATAATTATTGTGAAATACCTTAAGAACCATACTATAAGTAATAAAGACCATAAAGATTATTGTCCATAGTACTTTTTTCATATCTTTTAATATTTTACTCAGAAAAACGAATATTGATTTTAATTTTGGAAACGTTTTAGCCTCTTAGAATAAAATTGAACAAAAGTATAAAAAAGTATAAAATCTCTTATTTCAATATTATAATGTATTCAAATTAGAGGAGATAATTGTTATCATTACATTCATCTACTGACATTAGGATGCAGGCAGCAAAAGAAAAATAATTTAGTTTATAATTGAAATATTCATTAAAAATTGAGTTAAAAGTGCAATCCAAATACTGGTTTAAATGAAGTGATTAAGAAATTGCTTCAAAAATATATCAAGCACAAAATTTATCATTAACATACTAAATAATAGAAAGAAAACTGATTATATGGACTAATGGTGCAAAATGCCTTGAAATCTTAAAATCATGTTTTTAAAATTGCTTCTTAAGTTATTAGCATACTATTAGTATAAGGAAACTTTATATTAGTAATACAAGCTTAAAATCTTTAAATTAAGATTATTATCTTTTTTCTTTTAGTTGGTAGTATATTTTGAATTACAAAAAAACACTTTTTCAACTTTCCGCACTTTTGCTTAATAAGGATATATTATCATTTTATTTGTGTGTATAAAAACTCAACGTGTGACTGAGCGATTTGTAAATAAAAAGACATAACTTCCTTTCGTGCCAAATATAACGCGCGTGGGAGTATGATGAAACATATGTACAATTTCCTTCATGATTGACTTGTATCTTACGGACGACAAAGACTGGAACCAAATGTTAATGTATACTTATATGCAATAAAGTAACGAACTAGTAGAACAGAAAAAAAGTGTTGCGATGTTTTGATTGTTTTACTTTCTTTCCTTTTCCTTCTCCAAACAATTTCTAAACAAGATCTGCGTTTCGTTTTTCTACATTCTTTCAGAATTAAAATATTGCACGTGAAAGCAATACTTCGAGTAATCGCAGACTCGATAATTAATTCAAGTTCACCTTAAATTATGCCCAATTTTACAAGAATATTATATTAGAATCGGTAATGAGTTAAGATTTAAATGAAGATAGGAAATACGCGACATATATATCTTTAGAATTAAATACATAGGTAAGAAATGAGTTGATTTCTGATAAATATACTTTCTCGCGCGGTTATTAAACTGTGATTACCAATAACGAAAGTCATAATTTTAAATAACTTAAGAAAACATACGATTTTGCGCAAAAATTTTGAAAACAATGGAAGCGATTTATCTATGCACATATCTATTGTTGGTCGAAAAAGGTTACGAGCTTTTTGCATTTGTATTCCACATGTTTCTTTTATTAACACTTTTTTATCTGAATATTGTGACGTAAGTAAAGTATTGTAAAGTTTATTCACTTATATAACACATTACACGTTCGAGATTTTAATCTCAATAATATTCAACCGCATTGTTGTAGGTTGTTTGCATATCAATTTACACTGGTGCGGATTCTGTGCGCATTTGTTTAAGATGTATCGCTGTAAAGAATCTATTTCGAGATTTCACAAAAATCAGTTGCCTTGACATATGCGCTTGATAGAAGCGGTTTAAAAAACAGATTTTTTTATATATAAAATATGAAAATAAACAATATAATAATACAAAAGTTTAAACGTTTCAGCTCACAGAGTCTTCTTCAGTAGACAATAAAATAAAATCGAAGAAATTATTACATTTTACATTATGATTGAAATAAGATGTCATGGATGAGTATGGTACGGATACATAAGAATGTCAACCTGGATGTGAACCTTCGTTGCTAGTCGAGAATGCGGTAATCATTTTAAAGTTGAAAGGTTCTTTATCATTCGCTCTCTCCGGATTCGAATGTCTGTGGAATAATGTCAATTATAAAGTTTGTTTGAATTTCATAAAACTATAATATGATAATATTACTTAATTAAAGTAGGGAGTTTAAAATTACTAGAATCTTTAATTTGTATAAAAAATATACATGTAGAAAAATTATAGAGAAAAAAAGATAATGTATCTTCCATATTGTACAACGCATGCTATTTCATAAAAAAAAATTTTTTTTTTTAATTAGAAAATTTTACATCATAGGAAAAAGGAGATTTGTGAATTAAAAAATTTCTAAAGGTATAATTTTTTAGAAAGAAGATTATTTTAAACTTTACATAGAGATAATTATTATGTGTCTTATAAACCAAAGATACTAAAACATTTTGAATAATAATTTGAATCTGTTAAGTATTTGTAATAAACGACAATCATAACATGTATGTTGCAAAATATCAACTGGTTAAGTCTCTTAAATTTTTATTCGAGAATTCGCTCTTTTTATAATACTCTCTTATAATATTTTTTTAACATTTAGAATAATAATTTAAATCTTTCAACTTATGTAATCATGACGTATATATATTGCAAAATACTAACTAATTAAAGTTCCTTAAATTTTTATTCAAATCGCTCTTTTTATATATTTTTTAAATAATATGTTTTATAATATTTTTTTATAATATTTTTTGTTAACAAATGCAGAAAATGGAAATGAAAAGAGCAGGTGTTAATAAAACAGAACATTAAGAGGATGTCTCAAGCACTGATCCTACATAATTGTACAAACACTATTCGCTATAGTCATGGCTGGAATTTCTACACAAACGCCCAAAGGAAATAAAGCTGCCGCTAAACAATCTCGTGAGCGCGTCTGCTCCGACTGCGATTGAAACTGGCTTGAAGCTGCTGCAATCTCAACGGTTATTCAAGTGTGCTGCATCACCGTGAATCCTATCTTCGCATCAAGCTCCACACCAGTAAAATAAATATTTACATAAAGTCGGAACTGTGAAAAAGTTGCACTACATTGTGCCCAAGTGCCAAGACTTTCGACATTGTGTTGCTGTAACAACGAGCCGCAGTATCATCACGAAAACTTGTTCCTCAAAAAGAAAATCGTTGAAGAAGATTTCGAGAGAAAATCTGCAAAAATCCCAACTTCCCTTGTAACAATTATTTTTATCAACTACCGCTCTTACTATCTATTTACTATCTATTTTAATATTTATACGAAACTCCTGGTTGATTCGAAATTCGATTGTATAGTATAAGAACGCACGAAGATCATAATGATGGCCAACACGACCATGCCATGGAAAATCGATGATTTGCTCAAGCTACTGTGGGATTTTTACGATCACTTTCATGGAAGTGACAAGGATTACCTGCTGATTATTCTCTATGCACCTACCGTACTCATCGGTGTGATAGCTAATATTTTTGTGATTATAATGGTCTACAAGTATCATTTAAAGAGGTATGTAATTGTCACACATGTGTACTTCTTAATTAAGTATATTGATAACCCCTGATGCTATTAAATGAAAAGGTGAAATAGAGCCTTTGCAGCGTTTGAATTTTATATTTTTATTGAATTACATTGTGCTATGTTGGATTTTTGGATTGTAGTTTTTCAAATCTTTTGACAACAAATAAAACAAATAGCAGTACCAACAAACTGTATTATGAATTTTTAATTTAATTTATTTTTTTTTAATTAAATTTTTTTATCAATTTATCAAAATTTTTAAGTTTTATCGAAAATTAGGTTCGCATCGATGGCTCTGAAATAAACAATATAGCATCGGTAACCGAATCTATTAGATAAAGAAATTGAAGAGCAGACGACAATTGAAAAGAGCTTTCCCGGTGGCTTATTGTGATTACTGTACGCGATTTTCATGAACGCTTCGTATGGGAGCGTGAATTTCTATTTGAAAAATAATCGGAAAACTACTACCGGCAGCTGCTTCATATGTTCGTCTATTATGAATGTATTGCGGATGGTTTATTTACATGATACGGTGTTATGCATATATAATCCGGAAATAAATGACCTACGGATATATACAGCTTCATGAAATACCTGAAGTTACGAGCACTGTGTGTACCAGAATTAATAAATAAATTTTTCTTTAGAGCAATAATCTGCCTCTTCTCCGTAGTCGGGATTGGACGAAATATCTTAAAGATTAATGTTTCTAAACTCAATGCGAATGTCGTTTTGAAGATTCGAATGCCATCCACTTTTTATAAGTAAAAAAACGCTTTTACTAAATTGTACTGATTTGTGGTTATTATAAAAAAAATCGAAAAAATAATTTAATAACTTTTGAAAATAAGAACATATAAAGTTATGAAACTTTCATACCAAGAGAAACAAAAATCTTTTGTACTGCTATTCTTCTTTTGAACTTTGAACTTGTACCACATTCTGAAATCTAGTTCTACGAATTCTTTATTAAAAAATTTACGCCTTTCTTTTTCTTATCCATTTTTAACTGAAATTTATTTGCCACTATTAACTTAAATATTTGATAATATAAAATATTGACAGAACAAGAATGTCATCAATAGATAATAATTTTTTATTTATGGATAAAATCAGCTAATATTTATGTTATTATGACACATTAATACTTTAATTTAAAGTTAGTACTGTCTTTAATTTATCTTTAATGCAAATTCGTATCAAAAGGCGATCAAAAAGGTAGTAAAAGCTGTATATTGAATCTTTTGCCATCTTTATATTGTCAAATCCGTTCCTATAGAATCAATTTATTTCTTAATAAGTAGTTTAGCAACAAATAATTATTTTTATTTAATATAATTATAATGTTATAATAGAAAATTATAATAGAAAATATAATCTCAAATTTCAAAAATCTTCAAATTTTTTAACATATTTAAATTTATAAATAAATAAATCGCAGGAGAGAGAAAAAGTGAGAGATCTCTGTTTATGTGTAAAAATAAAGATACAGTGTTTTTACAGCGTTACAAATTATTACGTGGTCAATCTGTCCGTGGCTGATTTGTTGGTTGCTACAATATGTATGCCAATGACGATCAGCCAAGAAATATCATCGTCATGGAATAGTGAATTTCTATGCAAACTGACTTCTTACCTGCAATGTACGTATTTCTATTTTAAAAAAATTAAAATTAATCCTTACCTAATTGTATTTGCTAATCACTTTTTAATTATTTAGCATTTTCTGTACATTACTTTATAAAAAAAAAAATTTGTGTGAACACAAATAATTATCTGATTAAAGTAAAAACTTATACAATATGTGATGTAATATATATAATATATATATTTTTACATAATATATATAAATTTCCTAACTGCAACACTCGCGTTTGCAACAGGTGTAAGCGTTACTGCCTCGATATACACTATTATGGCTATGAGCATCGATAGATACCTGGCTATAAGGAACCCCATGATTCTCCGCTGCATATGCAGTCATAGGAATATTATTCTCGTTATCGTAATTATTTGGTTGATGTCCATGGGTTTCTTTATTATAATTTACCTAGCGGTAAGTATAAATTGATTCCGAGTATCAATTTATTATGCCTATTGACGAATTGTAGAAACTAATTGATGAAAATGATAATTTATTTTATATTACCGTTGTTACGACTTTCATCCCTTTCCCGCAGTTGAGATTCGAAAACCCGATGGCGGTCGTCCTCAACGAGATCCTGGACATCATGGCGAATGATAAGAATTTTTCGCTCAACACCATCTCGTCGAGACCACCAGACTTCTATGTGTGCACGGAAGATCTCATGTCGCTAGGAATCCGACGAGACGTCTTCGGGATCGTGTACTTCCTGTTTTCCACCGCTATTCCATGCAAGTTTATAAAGAAATATATTTTATTATTTCCCTATTACAAGAGTTCCATTGTACATTCTCACATGTTGTATATATCAGATTTTCACGTACATATATAAGTATATAACGTACATATCAAATTTTTAGACATGCATAATACACACAAATCTTAATCTAGCAATAAAACTTAAATTTAAATTTAACTATACACGCGCTTGCTTATACGTCTTTCATTTCAGTCGTTTCTATACACGATACATTTCGCAATAAAGACAATTGAGCTGGTATTAATTTGTTATTTTTATTAATTCACTAAACAAAAGCAACACATTATTTTTTTCTCATACGTTTACTCATAAGCACGCGACTGGAATGTACCTTACAGAATTATATAATCTGTCTTTGTTTATGCTTTCCTTTCCTTTACGTTTTCTCATTGTATGTTTAGGTTTCGTTGTATTATTAGCCTACTCGATGATTGGCATCACTCTTTGGTCTAGAAAACCACCCTTTGACTGTGAAAATAGAGAAAGCGCCAGCTCGCGACAGGTCAGTTCAGTATGAGAGCTTTTTTAAAATGTTGTAATTAAATTAGCAATTATTTGCCTAAAAAAGTTAATTGCAATTTAAAACTTTCTTTTCTTATGTCTTTATTCCCAAGTGGTACGTAATGGTTCATATGTTTCCTATCTAATACTTTGTAAACATTTAGAAAATGTATAAAAAAATTAACATGTGCTATTTGGGTTAATTGATGTATTAAAAAGCGATAGTGAAAACGGTTTCATGTCCCCGTAGTTTGGAAACTATTTGTACTAAATCTTGATCCACTAGGACTAAAATAAATTCCAATCTAAATTCAATAAACGCTGATGTTTATAGGGCTGCAGATTACGACATGACAGAAAACGAGTTGCCTTGATACTATTATTGTTTGCCATACTCTTCGCTCTTTGCTGGCTGCCCTATAGTATTATCATATTTTTGATCGATCTCAATCTCAATGTTATCGGTAAGTACAACTTTGTAATGATCTCCACTTTTCACAAAGAATAACATTTTGTAGCTAAAATATCTACGTCAACCATAAATACTTGATATATGTACTTTCCCTTCCTATCTTGATTATAATTAGTCATAAAACTTGAATTTTATAGAATTTTGAGAATCTAAAGTAAGAATACGAATATCGACCATTTTTCATATGGAAAAGACACAGTAAATGTTAATTAATTAATAATAATTAATTTATATTTATATCACCATTTACATACTTGATAATACATACTTGATTTTAATTCCTTTTATGTTTTGTTTGCAGGTCAAACGACATCGACTACCAACATGCTGAAATACTTCTTGTTTCTAGGGCATGCAAATAGCGCTCTGAACCCTGTGGTTTACTGTTGGATGACACGTGGTTTTCGCAAGAATCTCGTGAAAGTTCTGCATTGCATCTCTAGTAATGTAGCGCAACATGATTCTTCTCGAAGAGTAAGTCAATTACATATATGTATTTTTTAACAAATACTCAACTTTATATATATAAAGTTTTTACTTGAAATAATTTTTACATTCACTTGAAATAATCCTTCGAAGCAAAATCTTTATATTTTCCTACGAATACCGTTTATATCTTCTAACGAATACCGTTAATAATATAAATCTATAAAACGAGAAGTGTGTAAAAGATGCGTGCACGTCCCTGCTTAAAATTTGATAAAATAATTAGATAGAAATGGAGAGAATTTCTATGTTGATTTATATGATTTATCATGTACTGAAGACACACAATATAGACTTTCTATATATTTTCTATATATACTTTCTATATATTTTAATCATATGTTATGATACTATTCTTTTCAATCATGTAGAATATGAATGTTTGTATAATAAATTGTTTCTCAAACATATATATATAGGAAATATTGCAATGTCTATTTATTATTATTTCATAGTAATCTGCTTATAAAATAATAGTTAAAAATGAGTCTGATAGAAATTGAATTATCTATGTAGAGTTTGATTATATTATATATATATATATATACATATATATATATATATATATATAAAATATGTATTTACAAAATCACCCAGTAAACGATTTGGTAAAAAGATGTCGACGTTAAATGCATCGAATAGACATCGATTTAATATCGATCGACATCTTTTTGACCAATCATTTCTTACTGGACATTTACAAAACTAGATATTTACAAATAGTGTATAGAAGAAGTCAATCGCTTCTTTGATATTGCTTCAGAATGCAATGACGACCTCCGACAACAAGCAGCACATCCCGACGTATTTGCAAAGGCTATCCAGAATGCGTAGATGCGGTATTCTACAGCAACAAAAATGGTTTGTGTCATATAGAAACGGCATTGATAGTTCGCGTCGGCATACAGACGTCGAATTGCGAAACTTTTGTGACGTTCCCAGCAGATCGACCCACTGAAAAACGACGATAAGAGAGATCGACAACAGAATAAATACATAAATGAATTAGAGACTAGCCAGCCACAGAGTCGAGCACTTTATGTACCACAGATGGGCGATGTTAACCACTCCTCTGGCAATCGTCTTACTTCCGGAGGTATTTGTTAGTTATAAATTGTCTCCTACTAAATAAAAAAAAGATTCTTTCTTCATTAAAACTTTTTATTCTCACAATACGTATAGCATACGAATTCGAGCGCTGTCGGTCGTCGCTGCACAAAGACATTACGACACAATGTATGATACAATGAGATTTGTACACTTGTAATCGATGACGGATACTTGCTAGTGTGTGTGCGTGTATGCATGCGTCGTGTACGTGACCATATAGTTCATATAAATAAAATATCATAGAAAAATATGTATGATCCGCTGTATGGCCCCACATGAATGTATGGCCCCCGCATCGCTTACATTCTAAGTTCCTACGTATTGTTCTTCGTATTCCTACGGAATAATCTCTGCAGTCCTTTTATTTCTCGTGTTTGCCGAAATTGATGTTTATTTTTTTTCCGTCAAAAGAAATTTTTTATTTCTTCACATAATTTTGCTCGTTGGATTTTCGTTATAGAAAAGGAGAGACACCATGTTCATCTCCCAGTTGTCTCTTCGATATTTTTAGGATAAAAATAATCATAATACGAGGTTTAGCAATCTTCAAAATCATACTCGTTTACTTTGATGCTTATGAAGTCGCTTTTGACTGGCATTTCCGATTACCCGTGGGAACTCGAAATATCGAAAGCATTGCGTTAATTATGCATTTACTTTGTGTAAAATTTATTTACTCAAGAACAACTTTATCTCGCTTGCGTGAGGCAGTTTATTTTCTGCACGGAGGCTGAACGAGCGAACTTCAGGATAATCTACGACGATCGTCTATTTCTTATCACCGAGTCATTGCCAAAAATTTTCTTTCAATTTTTTGTGAAATTTTCATTTGTATTACAACATACAGATATAACACAATATAAAAAAAAATTGTCGATTAAATGTAAATTATATATATATATATATATACAGGGTGAGCCATTTTAATCTATGGACCCCAATTCCTCCGAATGTATGCATGGTACGAGAAAATGGTTCAGATAAAAGTTTTGTGACTTCGAGGGGGACATAAGATGGTGTCATTGGTTTGACCTTGAAGAATTATTTGAAAGTCACATGAAAGTCACCTCAATTTTTTTAAGTGGCATCCCCTATTTTTTATTGCATATTCTTGTAGCTTATCTCAAGACCTTTCCAAAACACTATAAATAAATGTTTTTTCGTTAAATATTTTCCGAGTTATAAGGCTTGAAATAATTTCTTAATTTTACATAAACTATAAAATATCTCGTAAAATATTCACTTTTCGATGACCTTACCTCAATACTTTTATGCACAGAATAATGAGAGGAATCAATTGGTGTAAAGAAAACACATAGTTGTTTTTAAAAAAATATATGTAATTGTTAATTACAAATTGCACATTTTTTCTTAAAAACAACTATGTGTTTTCTTTACACCAATTGATTCCTCTCATTATTCTGTGCATAAAAGTATTGAGGTAAGATCATCGAAAAGTGAATATTTTACGAGATATTTTATAGTTTATGTAAAATTAAGAAATTATTTCAAGCCTTATAACTCGGAAAATATTTAACGAAAAAACATTTATTTATAGTGTTTTGGAAAGGTCTTGAGATAAGCTACAAGAATATGCAATAAAAAATAGGGGATGCCATTTAAAAAAATTGAGGTGACTTTCATGTGACTTTCAAATAATTCTTCAAGGTCAAACCAATGACACCATCTTATGTCCCCCTCGAAGTCACAAAACTTTTATCTGAACCATTTTCTCGTACCATGCATACATTCGGAGGAATTGGGGTCCATAGATTAAAATGGCTCACCCTGTATATTAAAAAATTAAAAAAAAAATTACTACAAATTATATTGTTTGCATTACAACAGGAATATATAGATACAATTGTCAATCATTTGTGAATTATACATAATATAAAGTGGATTTATAAGAGATACAGAAGTGTGATATTCTTTGAAAATATATACGTTCGCCTCAATCTGAGTAAAGAGAGTTTCAACCGTAGATTTTTTTCCGGATTTTGTCTGCAAACTCCTCGTGCATAATAATCCCCGACTCGATCACAAAAAGTTCTCGCTGAAAAGAATACTCGCGTGTACGATGAATTTGCGCGTTTCGTCAAAAAGCGATCGTCGCACGACTGTCCCGTCTATTATTCTTCCCCCGCGCTTACCCCACCGTACCTTACTCACCACCCTATAGTTCCGTTACAGAGATTCTTGTAAACTGACTCCGCTATTACGCCATGACACTGATTGTGACTGTTCAGGAATCTCGACTTATCGCAGATCGTCGATGATCGCCTGTGGCCGACGTCGAAGTTGTGCCTCGTGTGGAATCTACTACCTTGATCACACGCAATTTTTATGCGATTGTTGGTCGTCGCGGTATCCGCAACGGCGAACGATCTGTCGACGTGGTTGTTTCTACCGCGGCAAAATGTGTGATTTCGTAGATGCTGTTGCGCCGGCACCGTCTGATTCAGATAGTTGCGGATGACCTGCGGATGGTGGTTGACGTACTGCAATCCCGGACTGTTGACTTCAACCCCCGTTCTAACGTCTCGAGTTCTGATGATGGTCCTTGTGCCGTTGCTTGGCTGTCTGATACCGTTCGGACTGTCACTAATCTTGATCAATTTCGTCGGCATCGTTTTAGGCCGATGATCGTCGCCGCAGCAATTAGCGGATGCCGAAGCGAAAGGCCTTGGTGCCTGTGTGAGGATCTGTTGCCTACAGACTCTTCGTGGTTTGGCACGTTGTACCGCTGCTGCTAATTGTGCCGATCTGCCTCCGACGTTGTACTGAAATGATTGAAGAAATTCCGTGAGCACGATGGAATCTCAATCGCGTAGATCTTGATGCATGGCGAATAGCAGATCATCAACAAGAATGTGGAAAAATGGTTCTTTACATACATGATGAAGAGTGAGGAGAGTTTTCCAACGCATTTATGTGAGTTTAACCGACGTGAGTTTAACGCGATAATGACGCGTCATTGAGAAGTATTTTTATCTTGTGTAATAAGATAATTTGATACAGTTGAAATTCTAAACTTATAAAATCTCTCTTATCACTTTATGTAAAATTCATTAATTTTATTACCGAGATAATAAATTAAACTGTGCTAATTACGCACTTGCCATTACGGCAGGGCTAAGGATTTGTTTCCGAATGTGTCGAATGTGCATAAATTGAATGCAATCTGCTAAGTGACACATAAAATAAGTGGTTACAGTACCTACTAAACGTAAATCCCACACGACATGCCTGTAATAACAAAATTTACCGTTTACCCTCCTGCGTAAGGTGACTTTCGAGAAAGGAGGCGACAGAGCAAACATGGGAAGTGTGAAATAAATAAGAATACATTAACTTACCATGGTCACCTGATCCGATTGAATGGAACGCTGAGACTTAGACAGTTGCGAATGCTGCTGCCGCTGCTGCTGATTAAAGTAGAAGCAACTTTTGGCCGCTGCCGGGGGTATGTTTCCGTTCGTCAAGTTACAAGCGTACTGTGTCGCCACGTTTCTAACTGTTAATCGCAAACATAAGTGATTGAATTTTTTTTAGACCGATTTTATACTGAGAATCTCTCTCTTTCTCTCTCAAATTAATTTTCGATCTTATAGGCACATTAATTAATTAATCTCCATGTTTAACAACAAAATTTTTAATTAATTGAGAAAATATCATTATTGTAAAATTGTTCTTACCATTATGCCGGGTATTTGTAAAGGTATTTGTAAAGGTCTCCTGTGCCGACACCTCTACGGAATTGCTCACTGTCTGCGTTCTTGTAACGCCGCGCGCAGTATTGTCTTGAGATGGTCTGATTGTCTTCTTATTTGGCAATGATGAGCATGCTGAAAATAAAATAATTGGCGTAAAAATAAACTAAAAATTAATAAAATAAAATCGCGGGAGATAAATGAATCTTTTGTATAATACATTCCTCTCACCGACAATTGTGTCACCCTGACCGATCACTAGATTACTCTTACTGGTTTCCTTCTTAATGTCTTCAGACAATCGCCGCAGTTTGGACTTTGATCTGTAAAAATGTAATTGGCGCGAGGAAAATGAGAAAACACTGTTAGTGTATATATAACATATATAGATATTTCGTTATAATTCATGAGAAAACTCATTGTGTTATATTTAATAATCCAATACAGTCTCCTTTGCAATAATTACTGGCTGCGTAAGAATATATGCTTACATAGTTTTATGTTTCCGATGCTTTTCATCCATCATCGCGTAGAGCTCATTTCTATATTCATCGACTGACAGCTGCACATCATCACTTAATAGCGGTACAACACTGGAGCCTCTCTCCGGTTCGTTCCCCCGTCTGTGAAAACTGTTGAGAAAAAAATATAATTGACAATATTTAATATGTTTTAATCTTCATTAATGTTTTAAATATTCAGATGTTGTCTCTCAATTTTCTAAAAATCCCTTTTATATAAATTTTTTTCAGTGCTCAAATAAAAACAAGAATAATGGGAGAGAATCACGCGATATATAAAATTATGATATACTCACTCAGCGACGTATGGATGCTCTAACGCTTCGACTGCGGTAAGCCGTTGTGTAGGGTTGAAAACTATCAAATTGCTGATAAGGTCCAAGGCTTTCTCCGATACTTCCGGCAGCAAATCCTTCAAAGCTCTTCTGGGTTTATTGGGTGTCTTTTCCAATAAATTAGTTCCATAACCGGCGCTGATCGATATTAAATCTGAAAAAGGTCATTAGGAGAAACTTTTTTTTCTCTTTACTACCAAAGTAAGTTGTAAAAAGGCTTACCTTCGTCCGTCGGTGGCGGCAAGGTTGCCATTATTCTTTCGACTTGATTTATTGTCGATGAGCCGGGAAAGAGTGGTTTCCCAAGTAACATTTCGCCGAGTATGCAACCTAAGGACCACATATCTATCCCCTTCGTGTACCTGAAAATATTTATATTGTCATAGATGATAGAATTTGATCCTCACAACGGTCCAGACCTCGCACAGAAGGATTTCTAATTCAAAAGACATTAAAGTCTACGCATTTAAGATACACAACAGATATACATATTTTTTATAATATAAAAAAATTAAATATGAATTATAAATAAATTTTATAATAATTAAAAAAATACTATATTATACTAAGTATAATAGTTAAATACTATATGATAAATTATATTGTAGGTAGATCACTTTCTAGAAAAATACTTTGTAGATTAAATTATTTAAGTTATATATATAATGATCATAATATTTTCTTTAGTTTTAACCGGAAGTATTCTTGTTCGCATCAATGAAAAACGCGAACAACTCTCTTCGTGTTTCTCCAGACAGAAACAAGTGATATTTCAATTCTGTTACAGTTTAATATGACGTTTCACAACGGTGTTGTAATTTAATTAAACTTATACCTCTTTGAAGCTATGAGAATCTCCGGTGCGCGATACCATCGAGTAGCGACATAGTCCGTCAGAGTTGGATCACTTCCCGTCTCGCCGTCACCCTCACCGATCTGCGTAACTGATCGTGCCAGACCAAAATCCGCGATTTTGCAATGGCATTGCGCATTCAGAAGTACGTTGGATGGCTGCAATGAAAGAATAGCGCAAACTCGACATAATGGGACTCAGTACGTAAATAAAGCAAACTGAAAATTGATATGAAAAAAGTCACAAAAACTAAAAGAACTTAACAAATTTTTTTTCTCATCTGAAAAATACAAGAAAGTGTTTTGCGGGCACTTATGTGACTTAGGAAAAGTTGAAGATTAAAATTACTGACTCAAAATGTTATATATGTAAAAATGTTTTTTTTTTTTTAATAAACAAAGATTTACAGAACTTTTTTGCGCTTTCAGATCATAGAACTCAGCATCACCTTCAAGTCTCTGTGGATAACATTGCCCGAGTGTATGTACTTGATCGCCTTAAAAAGTTGGTACATAATGAAGACCTTGTGGATGTCCTTGAGGATGTTGCCCCGCTTGATGACGTTGTGAAGATCGGTTTCTGGGGAAACGGGCCGAAACGTGTTTCAGGCCAAAAGTCTGAGAATCGGCGCACATGGCGTGACCTTCGTGTGCGTATTGTGTGCGAATTTCTTCTTCGGACCGGGTAAAACTCACCCATGTACTCGAAAACGAGGTAAATGTCCCGATCGTTGTCCGCCTTATGCAGCCCGATCAGCCTTATAATGTTCTCATGATTGGCGAACGACAGTAAGAACATAATCTCGCGGAACGTACGCTGCGCATCCGTCTGATTTCTGAAGGCATCGAAGATCTTTTTCACCGCGACCGTGTTCTTCTTTCTCTTCTCGATCGCCTTCCATACTATACCGTAAGCCTATAAAACAAAAGGAAAAATTAAATAGTTATTGTAGAAAATATCTATAAAGGAAACGGAAAATTTTTAAGAACTCCACCTGCATAAATTTTTTAAACTGTGATTAGTCGATAGATATTTTTTAACAACGTTCAAGTAAATATACATTAACATCAACATGAATTTTATATATGTTTGCATGATTACATCTGTTATTCTCCTATATTAAAAAAGTGACACGAGTCAAACATAGCAATTTTCCAGGAAAACAATGTTAAACTTTCAACTTTTCCAGATACATATTATTAATGATTTTTAGTCTAAATAATAAATAAACAGATATTATAATTCCTTCTGAATTTCTTCAGGCACTTTACTGAATAAAAGAATATATTACATTTTCTAGTTGATAAGTTGTAAAAATGCAAAAACTCATGTTTTTCAATTGTGTCACTTTTCTTGTGCAAAAGCAAAGGATATACAAGTTGCACTTTTATAATTGCATTATCTCGATTGTGCCATAAAGTATGAATAAGAAATATGCTGGCGCATAAATATTACATAAATTTTCAATTTGTATTATAACAGCATAAATGCGAGTGCCTCACAACCTGTCATCAGATACAAATTATGTAAATAGGTGTTCAACAAAAATTGCCTTGTGGTACCATAATCCGTTTGTCGTCGTTGCGACGGCGACGTTATCGATTATCTCCAACTTTGCTTTTACTGACGATTATTGATATTCTCAAAAGTTGGACTAAGGAAGAGTTTACATATACATATATATATATATATATATATATATAAAATCCATTTCTATACCATATTATACAATTTTTTTATTATCGACATAAAAATACCTTAAGAAATAATTTTAGTGGGAATAGACTAAATAAGTATAAAATAATTTTAAAAAATCATAAAAGAATTACAAGACAATCATAAAATAATTTTAAAAATCATAAAAGAATTACGAGACAATTATAAAATAATTTTGATAAAGCAACAAAGAAATTCGTCAGAAAACTCGAAAATATTAAAAGACGGATAGTCTGCTTTTCATCAAACTGTATTTCACAGTGGAAATTTAAAGCTTATATTCCACGTCTTTCAACTTCATATACCTCTCTTGTAATTTACATATTAACGAGTAATTCCCGCAATAATTCTCCAAATAAAATACAGTAACTTTCGGCGTGTAAATAATTTAGAAAAAAATTTTACATTAATCCACATATTTCACACCAGGGGGGTTGAGGGATAAATTCAGCCTCCCTCAACCGCAAAATTCCCTCCCCCCCGGATAAACAGGGGAGGATAACGTTATTACCCCTTTGCCGAGACGTCGCACGATGTCGTACTGTTTGCTGATATGCGCGTCAATCTCGGAGACTTTCTCCGCGACCTTTTTCCCCGACATCGTTGCAGCGATGGACGGCGTCGACGGAACCCTCGAGTCGCAGAAGACGCGGTCCCGGGACGAGAGTGAGCCTTCGCACGTGGATGAGTCTTTCCGGCGAACGCGGAGAGAAGTGCGAGCCGTCGCGGTGCATTCACATCTTCGTACATCGGGCGGTCGAAGAAATGCTTTTTTTCACGCGACCCTCCGCACGACAATGCGTGTCTTTGTTTACGGAATTGACGGCAGTTGCCGAGGCGACCGTGTCCACGGCTGCCAGCGATGTCGCCCTGTAAGATATAGATTAGCGAGTAGACAATAGCGTCGAGTGAGAGCATCGAGGAACACGTCGGAGGAGAAATTACTTAAATAAAATAAATGATCAAATTAATTAATAATTAATTATTGTTGATTAATTATTAATTTAGGATCAAAAGAGATTAGGTTTAATTAAGACAAAGACCCGAGATATTTCTTCTTTTTCTTTTTTCCCCACTTTTTCAATATTACGTCTTTTATGTAAATTAAACTTACATTTTTTTCATCTTATACTAAAATTTCTCTCGATATCTGATTAATAAATAAAGAACGATAGGAAACTTGTGTCATAAGTGAGTAAACTTCTCTCTGAAAAATTTCGAACAATGACAGAGCGCGAATATATATTGGTTTTTTCTTTCTAAAGTAAAATTTTTTTATTTCGTTGTTATTTAATATATTTATATTCTTTTTACACTCATTCTTGTCCAAATTATATGTCTTACGTAGCACAAAATGTATTTTATTCATAGCTATAATTAAATGTCTTGAGTCTAAGCGCGCGTGTCCTTCCTTTTTTACACTCGATAAATTATTCTACCTTTTTCTTTGATAACTTTTAAATATCGATATTTTACTCATTGAAATTTAGCTCAAGTAAATGTCTATTTTATCAACCAACGGAAGCCTCGCCATGTTTTTATCGAACGCTAGCGACGTCTATGCGAAAACGCAGCGTCGTCTCTTCGATTAGGGATTTCCTCTACGCGCATGCGCGGCAATACGACATCAGTAAAGTATCTTATATTAATAAAAAGGGCACCGTTACCCTGCTATATAAAAAGAATGAAAGAGTTGGTAAAAATATATGTATATAAAGACACAAAAATATATGTATATAAAGACAATTATATATATAATTATATATATATATAAATTATTTTATACATATTAATTATTCCGATTTATTCCGATTAATTATTCCGATCCAATATAATACAACAACTCTGACTCTTGATCTTTTTACAGCTCCTTTTTGTACATAACCGTCCATAATATAATTTATAATTAATAATAAACACTTACCTTATATTGATCTTTATAACCTTCTTCTGTCGTAACATCCCGCCAGAATTATACACTATGCCCGCTTGTACGTTACTGTGACCACACGGTTGCACATGCGCGGAGCGCATATAGTATGCAACGCCGCACGAAAAATTTAATGATTTCGTCAAGAAGGTTAACATATAGTAGGGTGTAGAACGTATTAATATTTGTTACTGTAAATACACCGACTGCAAAATGCCGGCGCAAGAAGTCGCGATACCGCAGCCGCCGGCCACCGAGAACGAGGAAAACAACGTTCCCTCGTCGCAGCCGATCGTAGGCATCATTTACCCACCACCCGAGGTTAGGAGTATCCTTTGCCAAAACCGTGACGCGAGAAATGCGAATGTTAGACGAGAAAAAAACAACTGTGGAAAGCGTGTTTTATATGTGTGAAGCGTTAACCAACCCTGGTGCGATACTCTGCGCAACAACGATGCGTTTATTTATTTTTCCTTATACAGAAGTTCAGATATCGTTGACAAAACCGCCAGCTTCGTGGCCAGGAACGGGCCGGAATTCGAATCCAGGATCAGACAGAACGAGCTGGGCAATCCCAAGTTCAATTTCTTGAACTTTGGTGATCCTTATCATGCTTACTATCAGCATAAAGTAAAGGAATTCAAGGAAGGAAAGGGTCAGGAGCCTACGATAGGCTCGGCTCCTGGGAAAACTGTCAATCTCACTGCACACCAGAAGCAGCAGGAGATCCTGAAGCAGGTCGAACAACCGTTTGTACCCAAGGATCCACCGACCGAGTTTGAATTTATTGCAGATCCTCCTTCTATATCTGCCTTAGATTTGTATGTAATATTTTTTATGGGTAGATAATTGATATTTTATACTTTATTAAACAAGTGAAACTTCTCTTTCAGAGACATCGTAAAGCTGACTGCTCAGTTCGTTGCACGTAACGGAAGACAATTCTTAACTAATCTGATGAATCGCGAGCAAAGGAATTTTCAGTTTGATTTCCTACGTCCTCAGCATTCCTTATTTCAGTACTTCACTAAACTCTTGGAACAGTATACCAAGGTATATAAATAGCAGTGATTTTAGGATATATTTTTAAATTTAATTTTAATTATTTAAAAAGCAAGAAATTTCGATATACTGTATTTCTTATAGGTATTGATCCCACCGAAAGATTTGTTGCCACGTCTTAAGGATGAAGTGTTCAATATGGATAAGATTTTGGATCAAGTAAAATACCGTGCTGAGTATTTAAAATATCAGGAAGCACAGAGGCGCAAGGAAGAGGAGGAATTGGAAAGGGAAAGGGTCGCTTATGCGCAGATTGACTGGCATGATTTCGTTGTAGTGGAGACAGTGGATTATCAACAATTTGAAGTCGGTAATTTCCCAGCGCCGACGACACCGGACGAAGTTGGTGCACGCGTCCTCATGCAGGTTTGATCATAGCTTCTTTTACCATTAAAATTTTTATTCCATTGATTAATGTTTAAAATACTACAATTAAGTAAGATATATCAGTTATAGTAAGATATACCATTAAAAATATTTATAGGAACGTATAGAGGACGGTGAAGATGTGGAGATGCAAATCGATAGTGACGCGGAAGAGGAAACGCAAACCCGCGCAGAAGGCGAGAAAGGTGATCGTGCAAAAGATAATAATCAAGTAAGTACTATCTATTGTACAACAATATCGAACAATTTGATGTAAATATTTGTTTTGCAATATAACTTGATGTTTCTAGGTGCAAGATATGGAGGAAGATTCTAGTGAGGAGGATGATGTGTCTCCACCAGGTGACACTCACAAATCTAAAGAACCCAAACCACGAGAAACGAACATGCAACCGCCGCCGTTGCCGCCTACACCAGGAAATGTGGTAGTTAAGAAAGGATACGATCCGAAACAACATGGTAAGCATATTCTCTAATCATTAGTTAGAATTATTGGTTATTCTAATGCACTAATTTTATTCTCAATTTTTATAGCGACTAAAATTACTCGTCCTGTGGTTCCGGATGAGTACCTGATTTCGCCGATCACTGGCGAACGTATTCCTGCTAGTAAAGTGCAAGAACATATGCGTATCGGATTATTGGATCCACGCTGGGTCGAGCAAAGAGACAAGCATCTAGACAAACTGGCGCAGGAGACTGTATTCGCACCGGGCACGGCAATCGAGGCAAGTCTGAAGCAACTCGCCGAAAGACGTACTGATATATTCGGCGTGGGCGATGAAGAAACAGCGATTGGTAAGAAGATTGGTGAAGAAGACAAGAAGAAGGACGACAAAGTCACGTGGGACGGTCACACCTCCAGTGTGGAAGCAGCGACAAGAGCAGCACGAGCTAATATTACACTGGAAGAACAGATACATCAGATACATAAGGTCAAGGGTCTTCTACCCGACGAGGAGAAGGAGAAGATCGGTCCGAAACCGGTGAATCGTGCGACCGAGCTTTCCCATATGGCTGCTGTTGCTTCAAAGCCGCAAGCAACATTGAAAGCACCTCCGAAACCCCCTGCACCGAAACCAATACCAGTACCTGCTCAACCTCCTCCACCGCCGACCATGAGTATGCCGACTATGGGTATACCTCAACCGATGATGCCGCAGCCACCGATGATGATGATGGCACCTATGCCACCTATGGCACCTAGACCACCACCTTTGATGAGTATGAAATTTCTTCTCACATTCACATATTTTGAAAAATATATATTTTGTTACAACACTTTTTTCATAGATCAAACTAATCAAAATCGAAAATAATCTATTGCAGCTCCGGCGATGTCACCGTTCATGCCAACACCACCGCCAATACAGCCGCCGATGACGTCTGCTGTAAGTAATTTGTTATAAAATACAACTATATTCATTTATTGCTTTACATCTTAAGATTCAGTTTATTTAAATTTTTTTCTTTTTTGAAGATTGGGTTGAAACATCCTGCTAGTAAACCATTGGAAGAAGAACCGCAGACTAAAAAACTGAGAACCGAGGACTCATTAATTCCGGAGCAACAATTTCTTGCTAGAAACAAGGTAAAGAGTATTTAATTGTATTTAATTTATAGAAAAGTCAAATTATAATTGAACTTCTAAAGAAAATACAATGCTCTTGTTTTCAGGGTCCCGTGCAAGTTAATATCGCTGTGCCTATGATGACGGAGAAGGCTGAATGGAAATTGAATGGACAGACATTGAATATTACCTTACAAGTAAGCGATACTGTGGCAACTATGAAAGCGCTTATTCACGAGCAAATTGGCATGCCACCTGGGAAACAAAAGTTGCAGTATGAGGTAAGAATCGATAAGAATTAATAAGTTTTCTTGCGTACACAATTACGAATAAATATGATACTCAATATTAAATGTAATTTCTACTTCCAGGGAATGTTTTTCAAGGATAACAATACTCTTGCGTATTATAATTTAACTTCAGGTAATGTTATCAATCTGCTACCAAAGGAAAGAGGTGGTAGAAAGAAGTAAATAAAATGATGAATATATAAATTGATGAATATACAAAAATATAAATGATGAATATATAAAAATATTAAAATATAAACTATATTATAACTATGATATGTCATATCAATGATATGTTATATCAATACCCTAACTATTGTATTGCTGTAATCATTTTAAAATAGCATAAAATATAACATAAATAACACATGATCAACATATAAAATATATGGTATTTATTAAAAATTTGTCTAATAACGTGTAACAATCATATAATTTAATAAATATTACATTAAATATGATTTTTTCGTTGTAATTCAAGCTTGATTTCTTTTGCATTGCACGTCTTAATATTTGTATAACAATAAATCAAAATAAGATTTACTTTGAATTATTTTGTTGACATGAGTATTTCGTTATAGTCACAAAATTGAAATCACCATAATTTATTTCAAGATATTTTCAAGATATTTTCATGGATGTATTTTTCTACGATCGTTTTATATATTAGACTAATTATTTTTAAAAACTTTAAAAAAATTGAAGTGCGCGATTTATTATTTACAATTAAAGCTGAGAATAAGAGAATTTTTTCAAATATTCGTACAAAATATTGTACGAGAGATTCCCATCCATGTATAAAACACTTCTCGTTTAAATTACAATGAAAAGGTATATTATATAAATTTCAACATTCTAAATAATTTAAAAATATGTATAAAAAAATTTTCCCTCAAAAAGCTCAAATCCATCGCTTTGCTGTGAGAAATATCGTGCGTAAAAAGCCTTTTTCGAACACTTTGTTATATGTACAAGATTTACATATGTTCGCTCCTTTTTTGTTGGCTCCTCTTCTTCAATATCTGATCCACAATTTTACGATAACGTACAGTCATAGGTTTGTAAATCTAAAAATTAATTAATATAATCAATTACGATAATAAAAGCTATATTCAAAAACTCGTCTTTCACTTACCGATTCGGCATCATCATAAGGCTGGCATACCAGCGTGAATTCCGGCAAGCAGCGTGTAATTTCATCGAAACTACAATTATTTTGCAGTAAACCATGTTTCGCTTGATATGCCGCACCCATCATAGCTGAATTAGCCGCTTCCTACAAAATTATAAAAGTATGAAGTATCTTTATATATTAATATTAATTAATAATAATGAATTATTATCACAATATAATTACCGAGATATACACTGGCGAATTAAACACATCGGAGAGCACTTGCAGTATAGCTTTATTTACAGACGCACCTCCCGTTGCAATAATCCGAGTATTAGGTCCTTCATAAAAAAAACAAAAATTATTGGAAATTCTTGCGAGGGAGGGAGAGAGACAGAAATGAAAAATTACTTACCGATAACAAATCCAAAGTCTTCAGCGTATGCTCTCTTTGCGACACATTGACCTTCGATCAGCGCTCTCACTTCCACCTCCTTCGAACTGTATCGAGAGATCTCGTCATTGGCTTTGTTGTATCTATAATCTCCAATAATGAAAGGTAGGATCTCTTGCGTATCATAATATAAAGCAAAATTGCCGAAATTTCCTCGTGGTGTACTTTCTAGTAATTCGTTGAATATTTGCCAGCTGCTCTGCGCAGCATCGTTCCGTATCCTCTCGCGCGTTAAGGAACCATTTTTAAACCTGCAATACAATATTAATTGCTTTTATATTGTCGTTATAATAATCGTGACAGAAAACGCTTACCCAAGCAACGCCATATAAGCCTGATCGTCCACTGGATTGCACAATATGTGACCGTCCGTTATAATCTTGGGTTCGTTCAGCCATAAGAGTAAGGTATCGCTTGTGCCCAAACTGCAAGCGATATCACCTTCTTTTAGCCTCATACCTACGTGTCATTCTTGTCGTAAGTAAAACAGACTATTCTAAGTTGTTATTCATTATATTAACGAAATCATGACTGAGTGCACGTAAGTAATATTATATACCTATTAAAGAGCCGGGATTATCCCCAGTAAATGCGATTATTCTGCATCTTTCGTTGAAACCGAATCTTTCCACAAAATAAGGTGAAATAGGGCCGATGTCGCTATACGAAGAAACAGGCTCACCCAATTTCTCTTTCAGTCCTGATGCGCAAGTCTATTAAATGTGTACATTAAATATACAGTAGGCATTTATTAATATACATATGTATACAGGTATAATGCTATTTTACCTCCAATAGCATATCATCCCAGTTTTTTGTACGGATATTCAAGAGATTCATACCCGAGCCATCCGACCAATCGATAGGCGCGTAATCGCCTAGAAATAAGGAGGCGATAAAGCTGCTCACCAACGAGATTCTCTGGGAGAGAGAAAAAGAGAACGGAACACACATGAATAATAACATTCGGCTTAGACGCCTCTTAGAAGCGGCAAAAAGCGGCATGACACACAGCTTCGATCATCGTGATATAATTAGAGGCGTTAAATCACACGGCGGTTACGTCGCAGAAATTTTTAGATTGTATATTTCTGTCAAAGGAATTAAAAAAAAAATAAAAATATAATTAATTGTAAGAACACTAATGACGAATTAATGAAAATTCGATATTAATGCATTAGTACACTTTGTAAAACAAACACACTCATAAAGTGATCCACACAGCACAGAATATTACAGCAATATTGGAATATTTCAGCAACATTGCTGGGATAATGTTGCTGGAATATTTTGTACTGTAGGAAACGATATTACAGTAAAATTCAATCAGTATAGCCATACGTAACGGATACCTCGGTCGGATTGCCGTTTTCATTTTTTCGAAGGAAGCCACGAGTTTTTATGTAGGTAATACCTCAGTGCTGCAGTAAGCTTCCGGCTTCGTGCGTGCTATTTTCGCTATCTGCGGTCCCGAGAATCTCTCGTACGCCCGTGAACCCGTTATTTCCGCTAATTTCTGAAATCACAGCGCCGCATGGATAAACGCCGTCGAAAACTCGGCTCGGCTTGTGTATACACTAAAGTCTACGCCGGCTACTTTAAATATTTAGCCAATTCGTTCTCGCGTAGTTACAACTGTCAGTCGTTTAGGATGTTTCGCATCGCGGAAATAAACCCCTCGGCGAAAGCTAATGTTAGCCAATAAACGTATGCATTCGTATAAACTTTTAACACCCAGATATTTTCGCATGCGTTGTATAATCCATCCTTATTACATTTAGGCAAATGAGTAAGAGCGTTATGCTTACGTGAGGGCCACCCACTATCTCCTCCAAAACGCTGCACTCTTTCGACGTGCTGGAATCCATCCATACCGGCGAATGAGTCACGGAGAACGACGTGGCGAATTGTTCGTGCAAGAATTTTATGGGATCCAAACGCTGTAACCGACCCCGGCTGCCCTTACCCCAATAGACCGTGCCGTGTTGCTGCTCGCACCATTAAAATGTACAAATAAGCATACTTTTACCTTGTATCTCTACGGTATGTCTCATGAAATAATCGATTTTACGACTGTCTTACCTGCGCACAACCAGAAATAGCTGCTACTTTGCTGAAGTCGACACCACAGACGCGTAGCTTATCTAGTATCATGTCCAAGGCCTTAACCCACATAAGAGAAGGCACTACCACGATATGTGACTCTTCCTTCTTCCGTATAACCCCTCCGTAAGTTCTGCGAACGTTGGAATTGAACTCTTGTTATATAAACTTTAACATCGCTTATAGATACTGCAAATGCTCTCCGACACACTTAATTCGGGATAATATCTCAGTAATAACGGATAATAATCCGTTAGTATCATTCATAATATGTATAAAAATAATTTACAATTTTGTCCCAATAGAAAGAGAAACTAATTATTCAATTATGATCATAGGACAAAACCGCAAAATGAATTACGTTCTTATTAAGAGACCCCTTTGATCGTACCTAAATTCCGGTAAATCATTGTCGAATTGCACGTTGGTCTCGTGAAGGACGGCTAGATTATCATCAATTACCACCGCTTTCAACTGAAATCAAATCAGAGGGATCGATTAGTCCTAGACATCTGGATCCGCGGGTGTCCAGCATCGCGCTAATGATCTCTCGAGTGATCCTCGCGTGATCGTACTTCGGATAAACGGCAATAATCGGACATACAGTGCAAAGAAATAATAACAATGGGGGAATTTATTATCTCAGCTATTTGCATTATCTTCCCCAGTACTCGTACATCGCAATTTTACATTGTATGGGTATGTTAATTATCGGCCATAATACTTCTATCTCGTCGCATTTTTTTTTTGCCATTTCGCCGATTACGCCTTTCCTCTATGCGCCTTATCTGCCGACAGGCTCGTGTTATC
This sequence comes from Crematogaster levior, assembly GCA_901521435.1. Lineage (NCBI taxonomy): Eukaryota > Metazoa > Arthropoda > Insecta > Hymenoptera > Formicidae > Crematogaster > Crematogaster levior. The sequence continues at coordinate 81,473 of CABEGB010000983.1, forward strand.
GGCGCTATTAGATAATAGTGACCCTCCCCTTCCCCTCGGAGACGTCGGAGCGCTTCGCGACGTCTCTTCGACTTGCTCGCGTGTTTCCTGCGTGGAATACCTTACGAAACAGCCGTCGTATTGACACACTTTGTGACGTGTAACACGGGCGCCGGGTAAATCCCCCCGGCCCCCGCCGGTCATCTCTATTCGTCGCTAATGAAACTCGTAAACACACTTCGTAAGGTTATCACTCTCCGAAGTGAATGGGGGCATTGACGACGAAGTAACGAGCATTAATAATTGAAATCGCCTGACGAATAACAGAAGAGAAGTCGAATTAAATGGCCGTGCCGCAGGATGAAGATTTCCGCAGACGCTCGCGCTTGAATTACGCTCACGTGGATTCCCGGTAACTAACGCAATTAAGGTTTAACGCAATTAGAGCGCTCAAAACCGCTCCGCGCTTTTGTTATTTTTTGCTACTTTTTTTCCCAGAAGCATCCGGCGTGATGATTCCCATTCTTCTTAGGGAAACGAGATTTGCATCGCGCGCGTTGCGCGGCACGTAATCACGTGCGACCGCAGGTTTTCAAAAAGGAAAAGAATATCGCGAACTCGATAGATTCTTCCGCGAGGCTCCTTCTCATCGTCCGTTTTTACGGAATCGACGTGACATCGGTGATTCCAATTTTCAACGGCACATGGGAGAATAAATTAGATAAATGCATTATCCAATATTGTCTTCTCTTTTAATGAATAGGAACGACCGTTTTACAGTATTAAAGTTTTGATTCTGAAGCAAAATGTCAATTTTTTTGTACCGATTTTAATCAAGGTATAAATAACAAGGTATATGAGTTCATTAATAATTTAAAAACAAGTACAATAGACCAAAACGAAGAAAACAAGTTACACACAATTAAATTTAATCATACATAAGAAAATTATACATAAAGTATAATTAATAAGTGAATAATATATAAATTATACATAAGAAACTTAACAAAATATTAATCTTTACTTCTCTGAAAAAAAGCCTACGTAAATGATTACTACAACAAGGAATATTCGTAAGGTTCTCGAGATTGTCGAAATAAGGTGCTCAATGGCACTGTTGTGTCAATGTCGTCGGGTTCCACGTGGTTATCAGAATCCTATCGAGCGAGTGCGCAGAAGATCGTCGAGTCATGTCCCTAATGTCCATCTCTGTCAATGTGGATGAAGTTTAATCTCGGTTGATTTTACTTTTTATCTTTTTCTAATCTTAAGTATCAGAAACAGACAAAAAGTGAGTAATCGAGAAGAAATCCAGAGAACATTATGACATCGTAAACCCGTCTGAAAGACATTACGACGTCTTAAAGACTTTTAAAAGACATTATGACGTCTTAAAGATGTCTTTTAGACATATGTTATGTGTTGTCTTAGAAGTTAATCGACATCAATATTGATATTGATATCATACAAATGGACATACAGGGTCTCATTTTAAACAATACACTCAAATATCTCCGAAACGGTGCGTTAAATAAAAAAATGTTTCAAATAAAAGTTGTATGGCTTGAAGGGGACCATCAGATGGTGGCAATGATTTAACTTTGGAGAGTCATTTGAAGATCACGTAAAGATCACCGTTAATTTCTTAAATAAAACCCCCTATATTTTATTGCACATTCTTATAGCTTATCTCGAGAGCTTTCCAAAACACTACAATAAAGTATTTTTTCATTAAGTACTTTCCGAGTTATGAGGCTTGAAAAATATAGTATTTTGACATAAAATACAAAATATCTTGAAAAACATTTTAGTTTTCGATAATCTTATCTTGATCTATACTTTTTGCACAGAATAATGAACTCAATCAATTGGTGTAAAAAAAAACACACGGATGATTTGAAAAAAAAATGTTGCACCAAACACTACAAGTATATACTTTGCAACATATTTTTTTATTTAAAATGGGACATCCTGTATATTTCTCGAGCGCTTTCCAGGTAAAAAAAACCTCGAAAGGGACTCCAAAAACGGTCCCAAGAGACCGCGATATTCCTCTTCCGCTTCTCTCAGGCGCGCGGCTCGAACTTCCGCGTGTCTCGTATCCCCGTTCCGCATCGCTCGTCGCCCTCACATCGTTTTTTTTTACCTGCTGCGTGCTCAGGTCCAGGCCCAGGTACGTCGCCGTCGACGGCTCGTCCATGCTCCGCGTGTAGGCTCGACGTAGGCGCTCGTCGCGTAGGAAACGGCGCGGAAAGAACGCGACAGCGACTGCTCGCTCCCGCTCGTGTCCGCCCGCCGCTTTGCTGCTCGTGGGACTAAGTGCGGGCGAACGCGCGGGCCTGTGCGCGGCCCACGTACATCCTCGCGGTGCACTTTAGACGTCGTTGTCGCCGCCGCCGTCGTCGTCGTGGCCGTCGTCACGCCACGCGTTATGCTTACGGCTTCGCGCGAGGCGTAGCGGCGTACGGCCTGCCGGAGAGCTTAGCCGGAGTAAATAACCCCGACGTTTTCGATATCAACGATCGGCTCGCGCTCGTTACGTAACGCGCTCTCGCCGGATCCGCTCCGTCCGGAGATTGTTGGCGCGTGGAGCACGCGGTACCGCGATAACGCCGTAAGAGTACCGCGTGCGAAACGGGATCAGCCTGAGGTAACTCGGACAGAGTGACGGTCAGGTAAAAGGAGAAGAGATTGCGCGAGCTGCTTTATCGGCGGTCTCTGGATCACGTGGGCGTTGCATCACCTGCCTTGCTTCGCACCTGCTGCCCCAGGGAAGTCGCGAATGCGCGTTATCTGGGGAGCTCTCGAGGTCTTAGCGGATAACACAGGATGTGTCGGAGGTAAATACTCGCGGGGAGGCGTATCGATTTGCAATTTGATTTTCCCTTTGCGAAATATCGTTGAGATATTAATATCTTCGAATCGCAACGAATCGAAGAAGAAAGCAAAGCACATTTTGAACGTGTAAACAGAGGCATCAGAATTCACTCATCTCATCAAGAAATCTGTAATTCAACACACTTCAGGTTGAAATTCAATTATGACACTCTATAACGAAGATGATAAAATTGAGGAAAGACGCAATACTAATCGATAAGTGTGTTTTAGTTATTTTCTCGCCCTTTTGTTTTATTTTTTTTTTTTAATAGGATATAGCAAGCTTCGGATGATAGACTCAAGTGTTCTAACGATGCTGCCCAAACGGGAATGTCGACAACAATCTTGCTAACACGTTACAAACGACGAAGACCGAAACGCGGACGGTAGATGGAAAGGTGGATTGTTAACCGATGCATACATGGGTTTATTTGCGTTAGCGAAGAACTGTATGTATACCGGCTCCGCAGGGCGGAGAAGAATCACCGCCGGGGGTGCTCCGCATGGGCGTCAAAGGTCACATTCTCGGGAGGAGGCGGAGACGTCTGGACAAAATCTTCATCCGACGTTTCATCGCCTTCATTTCGGATTCCCGATACTTTTTCCAAATACAAATGACACGCAAAATACGAAGAATATATATTCTTGCTTGTACGAAAATATTTTCTTTATTAGATTAGAATTGATTAATTTTAGCGATAAACGATTCTTCAACACGTGAATACAGTCTTTTCCTTGAAGAAAACTTTCAGAGCTGCGTCGGTTATGATTTTCTCCAGCTGCTGCTTCACGTTTCTGGAAGATAAACGCGTAAGTTTGTCAGCGAAAATTGATAACGTCCTTAGGGAGAATGCGTCCCTTCGTGCTGGCGCCTATGGATACAGCCTGCAACTATTTATCGGTCCCGTTGCCCTATAATCGTGCGGTACACGGGTAATGGTTTGGGTTAAGGGACGCCACGTCGGGCCGGCACTGAGGGAGGCGATGAAGAGAAAGAAAGAAAAGGAAGGAAGGAGAGGAAATCAGAGAGGAGGAACGTGTATACACGTCGCCAGCAGCGGCGCCGGGACCAAAGCCCCTTTCATAAAACATAGCCCCGATAGTTTCGGAGGGCCGGTACGGAGGGCTCCGTGATGATGGGAAACGATCGACGGGCGGCAATCGGGACGATCCTTTCGCCGGCTCACGAATCACGTCGGCTCGGCCAAGTCCCATTACCCGACTGGCCCTCAGCTACGAAACGATCCGCGTTCGGTTTCGGTTACGCGCCACAGGATCGTGATCTAATTACGCGAAACGAGCGCGCGCCTTAGCGTCAGTTACCGGATTGATGCCTTGTTTGTTATGACGATGGGGCCCCGGAATTTCGCCGCGGGCCCCGACGCGGTGCACCGCGATCGATTTCATCGTCTCGACAGAGAGGGAATAAAATTATGTTAAAAAAAAAAAAACTTTAAAGCCACTTGATCCTCGATCGACGCTTGATGGATCGAGGATAAAGGAGAACTTCAAAACTATATTGATTTCATTTAAACTTTTGCATCAATAACCCTAGAATCCTAAACATGGGTAAAATTTGCTCAGACCAATTTGGAGAAAAGTGAATTTTAAAGAAATATGTGTTTCGTCTTTTTTTTATTATAACTTTCTTCAATTTTATTTAATCACAAAAATATTGATAGAATCATTTTTCTCGGCATGTCTTCTACACCCGTTTATGGAAAAGCATTCAATTTCGATCGTTTTTCCGGGAGTTATGAGCAAATGAAAATAAAATTTACTCACGTTTAAGATTTACGTAAGTTTTAGATGTTTTTTAAGAGTAAGATATGAAAATTGAGCAATGTGATCAAATATTTTCCAAGAATTCCAAGATTGTTCGCAAAGTTTATATAATCACGGCGATGAAAATAATAAAAAGATTCCCTTCGTTTCGCAAGAGCATCTAGGAAATATTCAGAAAATACAGGAATAATCCCTGGATTCTTTCGAACAAGAAATATTCGGAAAATATTCTGGTAAACAGCCAGGAAGCTCTGAAAAACGGCAAGATATGTGATCACGTAATGCGTCAATACTTTTTAAACTTTGAAGACCTTTGCCATCGGACGTAATCGAATAGATTTACTATCCCTGAACGCGATAATACGAGTCGTCACGCTTAATACAGATTAATTAATACGAATCGGAAATGAATGTGTGTGCGAACGGTTGCTAGAGTCCGCGCAGGCGACGCACCGGCGCGGCGGTAATTTCAACGCTCGCTAACGACGGTATCGCGTCCGCCGCGCGTAACGCGGCTTGACCGGCGTTCAACGCGAGAGCGATTTTTCGCGACGGCGTTTCATTACCTAAACGCATCCATGTCGCGGAATAGATCGAGCAGACGGGCACGGGATCCGAAACGCGAGCGAAGGGTTGGACCGAGCGGCGAAGGGGAAGTCGCGTGGATGGCGACGGCGACAGCCGGCTGGCAGAGCCACGTCGTCGCCGTCGAACGAACGACGACGACGACGACGACGAAACGACGGCTGCAGACAAACAAAAGAGAGAAAGAGAGAGGGAGAGGGAGAGGGACAGAGAGAAAGAGACAGCCAGGCGCCGATTCGAGCGACCGGCCGGCGCTAACCTCGACGCCAAGCGTAGAGCGGCGTCGCTGACGTCGTCGCCGCCGCCACCGGGCCGACTGACGACGAAGACGACGAAGACGACGACGACGGTGATGCCGACGACGGTGGCGACGACCAATGCAAGAATACTTCTTCTGGCACCGCCACAACGCACGGGGGGAGGGGGGGTGAGACAAGCGTTGCTCGTCGGACGCCAAGACCGGACGCCTCGTCCCTTATCCTCAGCCCCCTCTTTCTCTTGGTATCTTTCATGATGCACTCAGGCTCATTGCCATTCGGTATTGTCATCTAAAATCCCTGATTTCTAAGTGTGTCGACAGCGCTATCGTGAATACGAACATATGAAAATAATTGAAGGAGGAGCAGTGTTAGATGTCTGAAAATAGTCGGTTGTAAATTAGAAGGGATTATTTTTCTTTAATCGTATATTTTGGATTCACTACGCAGGGTACGAATCAGATTTAAATTAATAAATATTATTTATAATAGTACTTATATAATTAATAAGTAAGAGAGAGAAAGAGAATTCAGATTAATCAAGATCAATAAATTGAGAGAAAATTTTAATAAAAAAGGAGAACTTATAGGTTTCTAGGTTCCTAAGAAATCTAACGTCCATTTCTACCAATGTAGATTAACTCTAATCTTATCTAATTCTAAAAATTAGAAAAAGATAAAGTAAGTTAAGCCGAGATTAGAGTTCTACATAGTTGTGATAATTCTTGAAAATTTTATTTTTTCTTCTTAAGGTATGATATAATCTCTGAAAATTCAGTGCTTTATAGCCTGGGAAGTTTTTTTTCTCCAGATGTAAAAATATTATTTATAGTTCAGAGCGAATACCGATATGCTTTCTTCGCACGAAGAGCTTTAAACGTTATAGCGCCGGTTAATTTCCCCCAAACGGCAACCCTATAACTTCCCGTTGATCGCACGTAGTTTACAACGCGGAAAGCAGGGGAAATCCCGGTGATCGCAATCGCCACCAATGCTCCTACATACAGCACGATAACTCATTTTTTTTCGAGGTCGGTATAGACGGCGCCTCGTGTAGATAGAAAGAGAGACATCCTTTCCCGTTCCTTTCCCCTGGGGTGTACCCGCCGTTTTAACCCATGCCAGAGCGCCTACCCCCGGCAACATCCACAGAAAGTAGTAGAAGCGGCTGGCACCCGCAGGGGCGGGACGGGGGAAGGACTACGACGGCTCCAGCGTGGGGCGCCAAGTGTTTTGATGCTTGTTATGCGAAGGGGAACTTGATAAACAACGGGACGGAGAACGGAGCTGGTGCCGGACGGACCGGATCATCACCGTCGCGCTCCGTCCTCATCGTCTCCCTCCCCACTCCTGGGAACGGACGTCCGACCGACTGGCTGCGCCCGTGTCATTACGAAAGAATTGATATCCTGACACACTACGGCGTCATTCCGTTTTTCTAACTTGTTGTCCCGAACACCGGCGTCCCGGGCGGAAAGGCGGTCGTCGTTAGCGTCGGTGCTAGGGCGCCTTCCATGACGGCTTTCCGTTCATGCGATCGGAAATTTCCGGTCATAGCGCACAGAACGGGATAAGGTCGATCATAACTTTCAACCCTAAAGAGAATAAATGAATAAATGACGTGTCAACTCTATAAAACATTTTAATATTCCAAGGAGTTTGATAAACAAGAAAATCTTATAAAAAAATCTTATAAGAAAATAAAGTATAATGTAGCTTGATTGAAAGAAAATACACATCGAGAAATTTAATTTGCAAAAAGTTTTAACTTAGGAATATTAAAAACTATTATTATTATTATTTCGGACAAGAGAGAAACATACTCTTCGTTATCCGCATTCCTTCCTTGCGATTCGCGCAAAGAGAGAGAAGAGGTTTGAGTGCGTATACTTGACGGAAATAGAGCTTAGCTTCGCGGGATAAGCAACGCGACAAAAACGAGAATGGTACCGGTATTTACTTGCTTCCCGCCATTAAGGCGCAGGAAATCGCGCTCGCGCGACACGGACGCCCGTTTAATTCGCGCGTCGTAAAATACCTCTGTTTCGAATCAGGAATCACTCTGAATGTCGTTGGAAGCGAATTGTATCATGACTCGTAGACATCGGGGTTAAAAAGGCGAAAGAAGTGGCGCCATGCACTATGATAGTAAAAACATTCAGACGATAAAACAACTGTCTGTTCAATTCTAAAATGCTAAGTGATACGAAATTAATCTTGATTAGTTAAAAAAAAGGAGGTAGCAAAAAGTTAAAATGTCTTATGTACGCGGTTTTTTAGAAGCCACGATTTTTAAATGCGCGATGTGCAATCAATGCCGGCGCTAGTTTCTTCGACGCCCACAGCAAGATCATGAAATTTTTCATTACATGAAAAAATTCCCTTATCACAAAATCATTTCATACAAATAAATGAAGAAACATAACATGCTGGAAAAATATATTTTATTGTTTATATATACAAAATGTATATATACGTACGTATGAATACATAAATTATAGTAATCAAAATTTGTTTTGCCTGTTATGTTATAAAAATAATTTTTTTGATAAATAAAAATATATCTTTCTTTGACATTATCGAGTTATTCCTTTGGTGCCCCTACAAAGAGTACTCTGGGTTCTATACCCCTTCTGCCTCTTTTCATCAGCTCTATATGTAATTATTACATAATTAGTCGCAGACTCCGAGAGTGTAGCATATTCCACAAGTTTCAGGCTGATCCCCGATGAATAGCCTCGGCGACTCTTTAACGCGTGAATATCAAGCAGCGACGAGAGGACGCGACATCCTCATCGTCGTCGTCGTCGCTGTCGCCGCCACTGCAAATGACATTGTTTATCTACCGCGGGAGCAAGAAGAGTCGCCCGAAATGTATATACGAGAGTCATCGTCGATCGTTTGGCTTGACTCGGTCAAGCACCCTGGTGTGTACCGGCGGCCTCCAACGTTCTCGTTGGTCATGCATGCGCATCCAGAACTACCCCCGCTCGTATCCGACGCCACGACCACCGTCGGTGTCGCGTGCGGGGCGTCGTGCGCACAAAGGCGACGGTAACATCGTCTTCGCCGTCGTCCTCGCCGTTCGTACGTGTGTACATCGGCGACGAGGGAGGCGCGTACATATCCGCCGAATGGCGTCAGGAACCGCGTCGCCACGTTACTGGCGCGCCGCCGCTCCACTCGCCGTGTCGCCGGGGATTCGCGTCGCGCCACTCCGCGCCGGTCGCCCTTAAGCGAGTAAACGACGACAGGCCGCAAGGCAGGGGTGGCGAGCGAGAGATCGTGACGGCGCGGCTCCAGTTGTCCGCGTATCGCACGGCGCGTACCTGCTACATATTGCGCGACAGCCGGCCGGCGACCAGTCAACGTTCGACGATCGGAGAGTCGAGTCGGGTGTTGCCGATCGCGCGATTCCGCCATCGTCTTCCTATCGTTTGTCTGGGCCTGTCGTATGAAATACGCAGGGAATCTTTGTCCATTCGGGATCACGCGCGTTAATCCAAAAGCAAGGTTCTGTCACTTATTTGTAGATCATTATAAATCTGGCATTCAAAACTTGAATTCGAGAAACGGGAATTTTATCTTTTTTTCTTTATTCAGATTTTTTTCAGATTTTCTTTATTCAGATTTATTTATTATTATAGACGGATATAAAGTTTTGTTTTTTCAGTACCGACCATGAAGATAACGATAATTCATGATCTCATTGGAAAATATGAGCAATTGAATATGCATAGAATGAGTTAATTTATTGAAAATGAGTATACAAAAATACAAATGATTTATTACGTATACTAATTATGAATTATGCTAAGAGATTTTTTCCGTACAACTCGTAATGTTTTTGCATTATTTCCAATTCAACGTGGAAAACATATGTGTTTCAGATACGTGTCCCTTGAGAAGCGACAAAATAAACAATACGAATAAAATTCGTGTTTTACGCGGGAGATCCTATTTTTCCGTCGGAGATCCTATAATCGGCGGCATTTTGTACGCCGGCGTAGCACGTGCGCAGTACCTCAACCAATAGCGGGAAAGCTTGTAACAGGTAAGAGACAACGTGTGAGTGGATGTTACGAAAATATCCCGAGCGCAAACCGGAAGAGAAATTTTCTGGAGTGAAGATACGATATCGAGAAAGGGAATTATAAAAGAGAATTTGTTTATCTTTCTATCCTAAGATCCAAGATCTAATATCTAGATCTAATATCCAAGAATGCGTTACATACATACATGCGATATAATAGAAACAATAATCGACATGAATGAACGCTTACAAAAAGCTCTTTTGATTGAAGAAGAATGGAATGGTTAAAACGAGGAATTTGGCATACACTTGGAGAGATAAATATTTGCCACATTTGGGAGGCGATAATTATGGGAGGGAACATCGCATTGCTCTTCCTCACTTACGTAAGAGTCGCCGAATAAATTAGCGCGCTGCTTCAACAATGTCGGATTTCAAATCCGTTTAGTATCGCGCGCGCGCGCGCGATTGCGTCAGAAGCGGTTGCGGAATGCGTCTCGAAGGCAGAGCGATGTAATCGTTACCAGCATACTTTCCGTTAATTGGCGAGTGTCATGAGTGGCAGGTGTAAATATAGCAATGCCGCAATGGTACGCGATTTGTAAATATCACCGCCTCGGAAGAATCAATTTTCTCCCTATTATCTGCACTACGGTGACTGCTGTATTTAGACTTGGCGTGTGCAAATTTAAACACATGCGTCGCGAGCGATCTACCGCAAAAGCAATGCAAACGCGTTTTATCTTATAAGTGGCTCCCGGAGGAAGAAAATTTTTCCAAGTTCAATGCTCGCTCGGCTCTCTGTCTTGTTTTCTCATTTTTCAAAATTAATTCTTCGTTATCTTGTCTTCGGAGATTGGATTTTATCTATTCCCTCATCGGTGTATATTTTTCTCTGTCTCCGTCTGTGCACCATCGACGCGCGATGCGTCGATGCCGTGCATCGTCAGCACGAAAATCGCCGATCGAGGCAACGGCTGGGAAGATTAGATTCGCCGCGGTATAATTTCGTATGCAAAGGCACCTGAACGCGGTGTCTTCTTTCTCTATTTTCCTTCCTTTCTCTTCCTCTATCCCGCGCATCTTTCCGACGGACCCGTTGCCGGAGCACGAATAAAGGTCGTTTTCGCCGGCGGTTTCACGCGATAGGCTTCGGTCGAGCGCGGCGACGACAGGCGAACGAGACGAGTTCGGGCTCCTTCGTGTGCGGGTTATAGCAGACCAAGGAGGTACGGATGCTGACGCGGTGCTGGGTAGAGCACCGAGGGAAAAGAAGAGGGGGGGGGGGCAGAGAGAGAAACGGATGGAGCGGCAACGGGGAACGGGGGGAAGCGACCGGGACGGACAGGCGCCTACAGCGCGGATCCGAGTGGCGCCAGCGCTAACGTAAGCGCTAGCGCCGGTCGCACGCGCGTCCGGACCGGCCGATATCATCCAGGAAGTTACAGGCCGCACCTGTCCCGTCATACCTCTCCTCCCTTACCCCCGCCTCACGCTCTTGCTGGCAGGGCCGTCGGCTACGCTCTCGCGCCCGCCGACGCGACGCGACGCCTGGTAGCCGACAACGTTTCGACGCAGGTGTTCCGTCAGGCGGCCAGCGGTTTTCGCGTCGCGCCAAAGCAGAGGCTTCCGGTGTGGCAGCCTCGCGTCCGGCACGAAAAGAAAAAGGTGCAGGGGAGAGGGAGCCAAAGTGCACGATCGAGCACCGTATATCCGTCCGTTGTGTATACTCACGTTGAGTAACACAGCGATGTTGATAAAAGAAACGAATTCCGATAGCCTTTAAAAGACATTATTGTCGCTCGTTATAAATACGTCGAAAGTTCCGGTGTTTTTGGAATAGCTGTAAAAATTGTTGTATATTTTCATTTTCCTTACATTTCTACCTTCCTTCTTTTTTTGTGAGATTAACTCGGATTAACCTCGAGTTTACACGTTTTATCGTCTCAGCTTAAACGGGCGTATTTCCTCGTGGCAACCACTGGCAGAAATATCTCGGCGACACGACGGAGGCGAGCCGGTACCGGTGGGTTTCCACCGCCCGTGTACACGCCTGTGTCCCTCGTTTTTATGAAACAATCGTTAATCGTATGCGCGACCAGTTGATCGAATATATTTAAATCCACGAGGAGTTAAGTAGGAACACGGCGCCAGCGATGCAGACGATTACGCACCCGAGTCCGTCGAGCGTGCAATGCGTCGCGTCGCCCGGAGGTGCCAAGACCGATCGGGTTTTTCCATTTGTAAACAGCAAACGTCGTTAATGCCAGCCGAATTTCCATAACCGGCAAAAAGAGAAAGAGAGAGGGAGGGGGGGAGAAGGAGAGGAAGAGCCCATGTGCTGTCTGACTGACAGGTGCACAAAACGCTGTTAATGGCGAGCGTGAACAATGGGGCGCCGTTTCAGTCGAGCGCTTTTTTTATCCTTTGCAAATCTGCTGTCAATTACATTCATTCTTCCTTTTTTTGTTTCTAACTTGCAAATGTTACGCAAATGAGACATTCGATATTATAGATAAGACTGATCATCGCTCGTAGACAGTGAGTTGTAACCTCAGTTGTTTAGCGCCACGTGCATGTTTTCTTCACTGGAACTATATATTTTTATAAGAACCGTTTATCTCGTCCGCGTAAACATTTGTCAGGCAGGCAGCGTAATATTAGCTATTAGCTATAAAGGCTTCGTCCAAGTTTTTCGTGATGTTTCGTTCTCGCGATCCTACACAGATACGAGCGAGACACACGCTCGCGTAACATACAATGATAAACAGCTAGAAGCCTCGAATGATTGGTCATCTCCGACATGCGTTCCAACATGTCGCTCCGGTCCATCGGGGGGGTTACTGAAAAGATTCCACGCCGGCCCCAAGAATAGCCCGAAACGTCTTCGCGCTTCGCGGAAGATGAATTATAGCGGAATCGTGAGCAGGTCCGCTCGCCGCTTCGAAGAACTACGACGATCGCTCTCCCGCGGAATTTGGAGCGTTGACATCGGCGCCTCTACTGAGTGGAGCTAGACACTTGAGTCCAGGATATCGGGCCAAAAAAAATCCGTCGCTTTCGGTCAAGTAAAATTAAAACGTCGCGCCATGAAACACACGATAAAAAACCGATGAAAAATAATAACAGAGATTGTCGCTCGCGTTTCTTCCAATTAAAATTGTAGACTCCCCCTCCCCTCCGCTCCCCCCAATCACTGTGTATAATATCTGCGCATAATCTTTTAATAACATTCAAAAGAGATTAAGATTTGAAAATTTCTCACTTCGTGCTTGCCTCTTCGCATTCGTAATCGTGCAAGGTGCAAAAATGTCGCGACTAAAAATGTTTTCCGCGCGAGAGGCGGCGTGACAACGTCAGCGCGTCGTCAATCATACTCCTCTGTCTCGGCGCCGAGTATTCTCGGAAAGTCTCTAAGAGAATTCACCTCTTCCCCATTTTTCTCGCTTTTCACGTGATCTTTCTATTAGTCTCGACGTCGCGAAAATTCAAATTAGCACCGTTCATTACAACAGCGGCCGAAAGATGTCGGACTACTCGTCGCAAATGTTTATCCCATTTCGCGCATTGCACTTATTTCCCCAAGTTCGCGAGGACGCAATTAATGCGTGTCGCGATTAACCGACGCGATACGCAGAATTTCAAGTAGCTACCAAGTCGTACTCGGACCGGATAACGAGCGTGCACGCGCGTTAATTCCGCGCCAAGTGGAAAAGCACGTCGTTTACCAGCGATAATTGGTGGAAGGCAGTTTACCGGGCGTTCATTAATAATCCTCCTCGACGTAGCGCGTGTAATAAAGAACATCGCGAGGACGTTGAAACGACATGGCAACTTTTCGGGAGAGAAGACGGTTCTTGTCTCATTCTATTTACGCGAGCCGGACATTCCTGTCGTGCTGCATTGTCTTAACGGGCGCCGGTGCTTATGGGCCGACGTCTCCACGCGACTCGTACTCGGCGACGTTCATTTTAAGAATGTTCCATGCACGCAACTTTACGTTAATAATATTACAGGGATATTTGACGATTAATTAAAAAAAAAGTTATAATTAAAAAATGCAACGGTAATATATCATTTGACGATAAAACTTAATAAAATATATATAATGATACGATTATACTTTACAATATATTTCGAAAAGTAATTTTCTCCCTCAATCTCTTTAAGTAATGGAATACTTTGAGGCCGACGCGAGACATATTATATCAACGTTTCGACTGGCGCATAGCACAACGGTCGTCCATCCTAGTGCCGGTGCCATCGGTGCGATATGTCAAGAATGGCGCCATGCCCCGCGGAGTGGTGGCGGGCATGCAAGTAATTTTCGCGTTTGGAAATAGAACGAAATAAAAGTACGATCGCGCGCGATCCTAGGCTGCTTCGCGCCGCGGCTTAAATTTTACGGTAGCTCGTAGTATCTTGAATGACCGTTGAATAATAATTATAATATTTTCTATGTGTGTTAAACCAACAGATACATAACATAACATTTACATATGTTAATTGAAAAAAAAATGTTAAACAATTCGTACTTTTGGAAAATCATGCGTTTCGTCTTTTGCTCTCAGATTTCGAGATGTTACAATTAAAAATTTACTTTCACGTTATAGAGATATCAGAGTGCGTGCGCAGGATGATTATTCAAAGTTACGACATCTGTTCAAAGAAGACCTTCATTTGTTTTTCTTATTCCCGCAAAATCTATTTGCCAGAGCAAACATAGGATTGTTGAAGAGACGCTTTGTATTCTCGGGTCGGAATAATTCGTGCGTCTCGTTACGGATGTATGGACATTCTCTACTCTATCTTTCTTTTTTTCTCTTCCTGCTTCTCTGTGTTTCTCCCTTTCTTTCCCTCTCATTCTCTATTTTTTTCTTAGCGTTCGAGCTAAACGAAATCTTTTTGTTCTTAATGTCCGTATACCTTGGGTGAGGGCCGCCTTGATCGACATTTAATTGGACCGAGACATCCAGGCACCGAGAAACGCAGACGGCCCTGAAGAGTTTACTAAAAGAGCTTTACCAACCGGAAGGGAGGACGAGGGGAATTCTCTCTCCGGGCGAGGAACGAGAGTGCAAGAGAATGCGAAGCGAACGGACACAGGCGGAAAGAGAGAAAGACAGAATAAGAGAGAGAAGGAGAGGGCACTGCGTTCGCAAGGAGGCCAGGCGTCTGATTACTAGCCAACGCAGGACGCCAGACATAACTAAATAACTTCCTAAATTCTATATCATTTCGGAGTAGGCTCCGACGGTGAAATAACGCGTCTAGACCCACGTCGCGACTCGTTGCGAAAGAGAGGAAAAGAGGGTTAGCAGCGACAGGTTCGCGTCGGAGCCTGGCGAATGTGATTGCTGTCACCGCTCGCCGTGATTCGTTCCGTCGTAGTCGATAAAGCTAAAAAGAAAATATATATATGTATACATATACCCTTTAGTTTTTAATTCGTAAATTCCATGTAAATAGTCCGTTATTATTTATTTATGTTTATTTGGAATAATCTGTACGGCAAATCGTTTCATTTATCTTCTGTCGCATTTATTGTCACAGCAATCCCTGGAAACTCATTGAGAATCGCGGTTTTCAGTTAAAAATTTTCCACTCGACGAGATCTCGTGCAAAGTGCACGCGAATTATGCAACACGAATATCCAATGTTGTTTTTTTAAGGTTGCCGATCGTAAGAAGAGATATCAAGTATGTAGAAACGTAAATATCGCTTCATTATTTTATTTTTATTATGTAAATCACGACTTCCGACAAATCATGAATTATATATACATTATGAATTCCGACTTTCCGTCACATATATATTTTGACAGGAGATACGTTATGTCTATGTTCGCAAGGAATTCCAATTTTAATACAAGTTTGACAATCTTATTTCTCTAAACGTCGCTACCGGATGACGGCACCGAAATATGAACGTCGGAACATCGGAAGAGACATAATGACACTTTGAAAAGGCGGGCCCGACGTTTGTTATGCTATGTTACGACGGGGGCGTTTCGATTATAGAAAAAAAAAAAAAACCAAATTACAGGCTCTCGTAACTATGAAGCCGTTGCCGGGACGAACTGCGCGGCCTATTACAAAATTACGTTCACAGGGATCGCGCGAAACGAGTTTCTAAAATTAGAAAATTTATGAGCGACGATCCTTTCGGTACCGCGCGATGGTATGCCATTCGCAATCGCTTTTTTAGCATTTCGGCCAACTACTCGGCCTCGTTCTCGTATTGGCCAACACGGCAACCCCAATTATATACGTCGTGACATTTCTCTTTCGAGTAACATAAATTACAGGATTTATATATACATACGCGTTATTAAACGGCCGATTAGGCAACGACGCGTATAACGGTTAAGAAAACGATGCGATCTTTCCACCGGAGCCGAAATTTTCCCAAGCTCCATGCTTGGATAGTCGTCAGCTTCAAAAGTTTTGTAATAAAAAAATAATTATTTAAACATAAATTTACATATTTAAATATAAATATGCGCGCACACACGCAGGTAGTAAAACAAAGTACATAATAATTTGTGTTGCAGATTTAGACATCTATATTGAGGAGCGCGGTCGACGGTGCAATCTTCCGAATTTGGTAAGTATGTGACGATCTCTTTCCCTGAAAGAGAAATAACTGTCATTTTTATTCCCTTCGGAAAGGAAATTTCTGTAGCGCGTAAGCAAATGTTCTTCGTTTCTGCGATTACTTTACTATGCGCGCTCCGAGAGATACTTTGTGCGTTCTTCAAAAATTCGTAGTCGGCACGTCACGTCGCGCCATGGCGTCTCCCTGTCGTTTCCTTTGTTATTCGATACAGCGAGCTCCCTTTGTGTTTGCCGGCGAGTGGGACAACGGTTGGGTATCTCCTTCGCGGACGATATCGTGACTGAAATTCGTCCTGGAATGTTGACCCCGGAGGTGGAGCGCAGCGACTGGCGCTGAAGAGACGCCGGCGTCAGTCTGCTTTCCGACGGTCGACGGCCCGATGTCTCTGTCGCTTCATACGTTTTCCATTCACCGTTCCATACATCCACGCCTAAATCCTTGCATGAAATTAATTTCTCATTTTTTGGAATCTTCTTGTCCTTCGTTTGTTCTATTTTATTCCAAAGTCATGAGTTTAAAAAGAAATGAAAAACACGATGAAAAAAGTAAAAAAATTGCTTACTTTAGTGGCACTTTAGTCTCCCATTTTTTTGAAAAATCCAAATTTTTTTAAATATTTTGGATAATTCTAGTTGCTCCAAAATATTAATTTGAGGAATTTAACCCTTAGTCCCGATGGTTCTTTTCGGCACCTTTAATCCCGACTCATGGGTCGTTTGCGTCTTTGCGTTATTTGGATCAGTAAAAACGCTTTAAAAAATCTGAAAAAATTCATGGAGCTTCTTTCAACCTTCAACTTGAAGTCCCAATCATAATATTTCGATAAAAATTATTTTTTTATATAGTTTGTTATTAAGAAATGGAGGTAATTACAGCACTTTGAAATTTCGCTTGGGTCGAAAACGACCCATGAGTCGGGACTAAGGGTTAAACAGATATAACAAAAAATAGCTCAAATAGTATTATCTTCTACATATTTAAGCTGAAAACAAATAGAATAGTCCAGAACAAATATATGAAGGGCATTTTTATTTTGAAGATAGATACACTTATCTTACCTTTTTCGATAACGTCGCGTCAGTTATGTTCAAAATAAAAAAATGAGCTAACATGCAGGTAAACCTGTGTTTAGACAACACACATTTTAATCCGTTTCATTCTGATTGATTGAATTCTAATCTCAAATTCCTCAATCCCCTGCGTTCTGTCTGACACAAGCTTTACTCAGAGAAGAGATTCGACTATTTTCGTTAAACTGTATTTTCGAATCCATTTCTACCGTGAGACAGCGACGTTTCGTTTATGCGAAATCACGTATAAATAAATAGAGGTGTAAAATCTAGCATATTTAAACGCGATCTCTCGGTTTCAAATCCAGATGTGGCTCGCGAGCTGATTCATACATTTGCATAACGCTGTAAAAGCGTTCCGATTCGAATTCGAGCGGTGAGAGCTTCGCCAAGATTCGCGCGGTCGAATCCACGAAGCGAGCGGGACGCCGAGTCCTCGGCGCCGCCGCTAGTCGGCGACCGTAGCGCTACCGCTGAAGGCGGCCATGTTTGACGGTCTCTCTTTCGCTCTTGTATGTTTAGTATGCTACGGTCGGTGGATCGGCGCGTCGTTGGGACAGGACGGCCGGCGAAGCGGTGAGACACGAAGAAGGGGGAGGATCGGCGAGTGGAGGGGGTAACGACGGCCAGTGGCGGTGGAAATCGGTGCGTGCGCGCGCGCACTCGTGACGGAGTACCTCGTGCGTGCCAGTCGCGTTGCCGAGCTTAGTCGACTCGGATCCTAGAGCAGTTGTGTGCGTCACGGTCGTGTGCAACAGTTCGTCGACTGCGACGTTGGTATTTCGTCGCGTGAACGATAGAACGTGCAGGAGAAGAGGAGGAAAGAGAGCGGAGGACGAACAGAACACGAACTCGCGTAGAAAGAAGCCAGCGACAGCAAAACTCTTCTTGTAAACGCGCGAGACACCCGATATCGCTGGTCATCGGAGAAGCGCCGTTCTCCGTGGCGCCGTACGTACGACCTCTCTCGCCCTCCGTTCAGATCCCGTCTCGTGTGCGCCGGTCTCTCCCACTCCCCTGCTCTTCGGTGGCGTGCCTCTCCCTCTCCCCATCGTTCGCTCGATCGCGCTCGCTCTCTCGCACCTCTCAACCGCGAGAGTACCGCCCCTGCGAGTGTCGCTCGCTCGCGCTCTATCCCGCGGGGGCCAGCGATTTCAAGAATGTGACAGTGCGCGTCCTCGCGGCCGGTCGGTTGGACGGACGGACGTCGGTGGTGAGCAGGCGACGAAGGAACAGCGGCGATGGGTGTCGAGAGCCGTCGTCATCACGGCGTCGTGTCACGGTGAAGCAAGAGTGCGTGGAAACGTGAAGAGTTAGAAGAAGCGGAAGAAGGGAGAGAAGGAACGGACGATGCGAGCGGAAAATGTCACTCGGTGATACGCGCGCACGGATGACGGGGAGTGATCGACGGAGCGACGGTCGCGAGTCTGAGGTTGTTAGAGTGTTGCCGCGGCGGCGGTGGTGGTGGCGGTGGTGGTGGCAGCGGTCGTCGTCGTCGTCGTCGCTACGCGGTGCCGCCGGCGTGGTGGTGCCGGCATTGGCGACGGCACGAGCGCCGGATCGCCGGCAACGGGTGCGACGTTATCGCGTTTTTCTGCCGCGAGTATCATCGAAATCGAACTCCTACCGCGCGACGGCAGCGTCGTCGTTGCACGTATTGTCGCCGTGCCGACAGCTGGCGAGAGTCGCGCCGGCCTCCTGAAGGAGGGATCTTCGCGACGCAACGTGTCGCTGGTGTGTATATACGCCGTGGCTCGGTAAAGTGCACACGTACACACGTGCATACGCATCGTCGGGTCGCGAGGTTAAGGCACCGCGTCGCCCTCGATACGCGACTGCCGAGAAAAGTAAAGGCCGGGTGTCGTGCGTGCGCCGACCGATTCGTTTCGTGCTCACCCTCTCTCGAGCCCCCTCCCCTCCCCTCCCTTCCCTACCTCCCTGCCCCTCTCTAACAGAGAGCCTTCCCCCCCTCCCTCGGTCAAGTCTCTTCTTTCTCCACACTCTGTCACCCGTATATACGTGTGACGGATAAGAAGCCTACGACGAGTCTATCAGTAGCAGCGAGCGCGTCCATCGGTGGCGAGTCTCTCTCACGGTGACGGTGTGTCGATCGTCGGTGTCCGAATTGTGCGTGGTGGCTTGTACGACGTCGACTGGCGTCCGCGATGCCGACAGTGACTCGCGCACACGGTCGTCGTGCAGATTGCCCGCGAGGACACCGCGAGGTGTCCGTCGACGATAAGAGCGGGGACGCCGGAAGAAACCGCTTTCCAAGTACGCGATAAACCGTGAGGCTGCGGCTGCGAGAGAAGAGGACGAGAAGTAAATGAGAGTTCAAGGTCAGCCGGTAGCGCTGTTGGACCCGAGCACGTTTGCGTGGCCAAAAAACCTCATCCGGAGGAGAAGGTGGACCCGTACCTCGCCGTTCGTTGCAAGTCGGAAATATCACCGGCAGAGAAACGCCGCTACTTGGCCAGCCGGTCGTAGGGAGGAACAGCGAGTGGAGAGAGAAGAATCGTGAAACGGAGCTCCGCGCGTCGGACTGTCACACTATTTCGGGACCGTGATCCAAAGTGCGCGCGAGATACGCGCGCGGGCATAAATAAATATACACGCTTGGTGCGCGAGCATCGCGACTGTGTTTTCTTTCGTGTGTGTATGTGTGTGTAAGAGAGAGAAAGAGAGCGAAAGAGAGCTTGGGCTCCATCGTCTGTGATTTTTCGTGTGCGCCGAGAGGTGTTTTCCGTTGACAGTGCATATTTGATGCTCGTTGAAGAGGAGAGAGAAGAAAAAGCAGAAGAAGAGGAGCAAGGAGACTTCGCGGAGGAGGGTGCTCGAAGAGGGAGGTCGCGCGCGCGACCGCGTGTCGTGTGTGCATGTGTGCGAGAGAAATCCAACCCTCTCCCCGCCCGTCGGGTCTCCCTTTGTTTTCCTACGGCGGCTACGTTGAAAAGGACTGGCCACCAAATGCGCGTACCGCAAATCCTGTTTCATGTTGATGTTCTGGAGCAAACGGACGGTGCTCACTAGACGTCTGCTAAAGGCCAAGGTCCGTGGGGAGCATGAAACCGAGTGTGAAGCTCAAGAGGATTCATCGTCACGTACGTTTCATCGCACGAGCAGCAGCAACGCGAGCGGCGCCGCCACCGGCTACGACAGCAACACCGGCAGTAACGGCAACAAAGCGACGACGGGCCGACAAGTGAGCAGGGTAGCGGCGCGTGGTACAGCGTTGTCGGCAAGTGGCGCGGGGGTAGGAGGAGGAGAAGCAGGAGGAGGAGGCGGCGGAGCGGTGGCTTACGGGGGACGCAACAGCGCGTCCAGCAGGTTGCATCAGGGTTGCTGCGGCGGCGACGTGAGTCAGGATGACGACGAGCAGCGGGATCCCGGTCGACTGCTGAGGTGCAAGGAGCTCCTCAAGACGCTCAAGGAGAATCAACTGGAGATGCTGCTCACCGCCGTCGAGAGCTACGGCGCCGACTTAGGCTCGTGCGTACTTGTGCCGCGTCAGCAACGGCCGGCCGAGGACTATCCGTACGATCAGCAGCACGAGCAGCAGCAATATCACGGCAGCAGGCCCCATCGTCATCACACCCGTCATTTTCATCAGCGCCGCTATCGTCACTACAGGCACCACCGCTCCAACAGGCACCATCGCTCGTCCTCCGTCGAGGACGACCAGGAGAGCTGCTGCTCGGCGTCGGAGGACTCTTCGTCCGCATCGCCGATGAGATCCGTGAGAAACGGCGGCGGCGGCGGCGGCGGCGGCGTCGTCGTGCCGGTGAGAGGATCGGCGGCCGAGAGGAGCGCCGGTGCGCCGTGCGACCCGCACCTGCTGTGCTGCCAGATCTGGCGGTGGCCGGATCTCGAGCACTCCTCGGAGCTCAAGAGACTACCTATGTGTCATTCCGCTAAAGATCCCGTATACATATGCTGCAACCCTTACCACTGGAGCCGGCTCTGCAGACTCGGTAAGTGAAACGTCTTTATTTCCTTTCGTCTCTGCTTTCTTTGCTTTATCGTTGTTGCGAGAGATAAACCAGACTGATCAGAATTGCCAAAATGCGCCAGTTTACGTAATTAATTTCACTAATGTATTTCGACGTACGTTTCGAAGTTCGCCAGCGATTTATCGCTCGATTGAATCGACAGTGACATCTTTGCGTTAAATAAGTAGCTAAAATCATTTTTTGCAAGATAATTAAATTTGATGCGGAGAAAGATATTCTGCTAAATTGAAGATAAAACAAAATAACGCATTGTAAATTATACATTACTATTAACTATTCTGTTGAACGCCTAATTCAAAATGATTTGGTAATTGAATGTGAATAACGAATCTACATTCGTTAAAAATATCGTAAATTGGATTATATTAGCAATACACTTTTTCGAGACCTTTTCGTTGTACAATATTGTTTAACGTGTATCGAACGTGTCCAGTCGTCGCCGCTGATGTCTAAACGACGGAATAATTTAACGTCGTAACATACAGTTGACTACATTATAACACTAGGTTGCAAACCAAGCGTCAATCGTCACCTGTTCGGACGTGCTCGACGCTAACGAGCTTAAACTTCGAGCTAATGTAAAACAGAATTTATTAACGGTAGACACGGTAGCCGATGTCTACTTACTTACCGTTCAAAATATAGACAAATATAGGCAATATACAAGAGAAGAACAGAGATGCTGATTTTCCACCGCTGTGTGAAAGCTGGACAAACGAGAGATAGAAACACCTGTTACTTCTACAACGGATAAAAATTTCGCTGTAAAATCGCTATAATTTCGCAAGATTAGCAATCGGTAATGGATTTTCATGATAGAAAATGTTAATAATAGTAGCTGTGTGTAAAGTGACGCTTAATAAAGCTTAATATGTTTAAAATGATATGTATAATTAAATGTTATATAATTAAAGCTTAATAACATTAGCTGAAAGTTAATATCGACTTTAATTAGATTCAGTTTAACGGGATTATTAATCTTAATTTTTATAAAAAGAATAATCTAGCTTGTAATTTCGAAACATACTCTTTCAAACTCATTTTTCTTTTCGAACACCAAAGGTGTTGGCAGGTAGATATTAAAATCCGATTATACACCGAGGGAAAAAAAGTGTTGAAAAGAAATATTTCTTGAACTATGTAGCTTAATTCAATAATTCAAGCTAACTTCAATATGTCAAGTTAACTTAACTATAAGCACCAGTCTTGTCAAGTAAATATTCGATTCAAAAAAGTATGTGTTAAAAATATGTCGGTAAATTAACATACGTTTGACTTGAAAACATATTTATCTGAAGAAATATTGCCAACTAAACGTTTTCTTTTCGAATACCCTTTTGTCCGCTTTAAGAATTAACGCCAAATGAACCGTTTCGAAAGCTGAAGCTGGTTGAATCTCAAAGATTTTATTTTTGTGCTTATTATACAATAGTCTCTCCATGAAACCCAAATTTGTCATCATCCATTCATACCTGTCAAGAATTTTCTATAACATACAAGAGAACGAGACGAATGTGTTTAAAAAGAATTCATTCATCAATGCCCGATGGACGGTGAGAAAAGCGAGAACCAATAATGAGTCATCGGTAAACTTTTACTAAGCTTGTGTATTCCCGTGGAAACTCAGTGGCGGGAAATGTCGATTGACTTTAAGAAAATATGAGGTTTTAAATTATCTGTGATTTCCGTTGCAAAATACAACGATACGTGCACTTTTACATATTTAGCTTTATCATCGGCCTTTGAAGTTCCTTCAAAGATATCTTTCAGAACAGTGCCTTTGTATATAATAACTGCCGACGTAACACATCAGTTTCCACTGTTTATGCCGTGTGCTCGTAGCATTCGTCATGTTTAAAGAAAGCGTCGAATTTATGAGCCTCGCGGCACCGGCCCGTGACTGTCCCGGGTCCGTCAATTGCGACGTGACCGCAAAAAAGCGTCGCGTCCTATAAAAGCGGGAGGGAACGAGAGAGAGGGAGGAAGCGAACGAGCAGGCGCCAGCAAAATGTGCCTTTACGTAACCCCGACGATCGTTTAACCCGTCGCCGCTGCCGCCCGAGCCGAGCGAATTCGATCGTGCGAACCGCGACGACACGGTGTTTCCATACGTCGTCGCTATATATCGCTTCGATTGAAGAATGTATATTATCTTGAAACGTGTCCGATCAGAAATGTGAGCGCCATGATATAAAATTTAAAAGAAACAATTTCTATTTAAAACGTATACGTTTGCATCAAGAATTTATTGAAGATTCATTTAAAGGACGGATTTTCAAATTTTTTTGCTACAATTTACAAGATATATATGATCGAACATTTGCCGGAAGGATCGAGCTTAGTGATCGTTGATAGCTCGTTCGAACGAGTTACACAATGTCGGAAGTTGCATCCAGTACCACGAAATCTCGTGTTTTTTAGTTTAATTTTAACTCGCGCTTCTTGGACACACCGTGTGTGATGCGTGTGCACTCGGCATCAGGCGCGACACGCCCATGGTCCCTGATTATAAATAGAAAACTTTATATAATAAATATTCTATAACAACAAGTTTAGTCCGTATGAGATTAAGGGGAGCGTCAGGAACGTATATATTTTAATAATATTCCTTGGATAGGAGATCCACGCGTACGTTAATTGAGCCGATAATAAATGCCGACTAATTGCGTCGTCGCTCGCTTCTGCCGCGGATTATGGGGACTCCACTCGTACATACGATGGTCGCGATAAATTGAACAGGCGCCGAGAGTGCGCGAGTGCTCCATTAAAAGTCCCGCAGAATCCCGCCTGCGAACACGTCGCGCCGTTCGTTTAAAGTTTCTCGGCCTATTTATAAAATCGACAGAGTATCTGCATATCGACATTTTTCTAATCGTTTGAAAGATCAAAGACGATATGTGGGATTGTTGAGTAAGAGAAAAGTACGGCGTTTTCCACGTAAACGCGACGTTCGTAACGTGACTGTGGCGCGCGAGAGTAGCCACCGGCGCCGGTGGCCTAATCGTGACGACGTCGATTCGTTACAGTCGAGCGCGCCGCGAGCACGTTTTATCGATAATATCGAGCGTTTATTGCTGGAAAATCGTATCGAATAGGCGCGACCGATCCGCCGGCGACACCTCCGTAGAAAAAGATCGCCAAGGTACGAGATAAAATCGCAGGCCGTGTTTCGTAATTAACGGCGCGCGACGCCGTGGAAAATAAGCGGATCCTTCAAATTCCACGCTGAAGTTTCCACGGCTAATAATAGCGCCGCGGTCGCGCTCGCATATGCACGTCCCGAGGAAGCCGGCGCATTTGAGGAAAGAGAGACGGGAGAAAGCGAGCGAGAGAGCGGCGCGGCTATCGTCGCGCGCGGTAACGACGAAATAGTCGCGTCAGCTCCGCGAAAAGACAGATCGGATTCTCTCGGCGTTAAGACGCGGCGAGAAGGACGGAGGGAGGGGAGACTTGTGGGAAGAGAAGAGAGAGGTCGAAAGTAGGTAGGGCCCCCGTATTACACGGTAAGAGAGAACGAGATAGCCGGCACTTACCAATGGCCACACAATCAAAGTTATGGCCAGAAGGAAATGAATCTAAAAATAAAACTTATATTAGGCGAGTCGGTCGCGCGGCTGGCGGAAAGACGGTGACGCGGGAGTGGGAAGGGTTGGTCGACCGGCAAGGCGACGGCGGCGGCGAGAGAGAGAAAGAGAACGCGAACAGACGCGACGCGACGGGATGGACGGACGAGCCGACGAAGAGAGAGCGAGGCGAGTTTAGCGAGCGAGAATACGAGAGACTGGGAAGGGAGAGCGGATGGCAGACTGAGGACGGGGCGCCGTCGAGCATGTGCGGTTAGGAAGGGCATCGACGGCGAGGGGATCGGCGCGCGGGGACACCGTCCGTCGCGGCGCGGCGGAATCGTCGGTGGGATCGCGCAGGAGGGGGGCTGCGACAGCCGCGAAGAGAGAGGGGATCGCAGCCCGGCGCCGCTGCGTGTCATTGCTGGCGCCAGCTAATTGTCGAGGCCAGCCGGCATTAGCCGAGGAGCTGACCGAACTGAGTCGAACTCCACGAAAGCAGGCAGGCGAGCAAGTAAGCAGGCGGGCAGACAGGCAGGCAAGGCAGCCAGGCAAGCGGGCCGAGCGAGCAGGCAAACGGCGGGTGTTCGAAGCTCCGATCTGACTCGACTTGGGTCGCGTTGTGCGGTCGACTCGCCCTGCTGGAGAATCACACAAACCGATTTTCTTCGGATTCGTTTCGGGCTCGTATTGGAATAAAAATGGGTCCTGACGACAAATAGGTTACCGAATGCCACTTCGAAATAAAATTTACTGCCTCACTTTTAACTCCTGTTTAATTCTTATTAGAAAATAAAATCTTTTATGTTCATGTAAAGTCTCTTGTATCATTAAATTATAGAATTTTTTTAATTTTCAGTTCAATTTTTTTTTCTTTCCATTTAATGATAATTAGAACTTGATCTTTACAAGAGATATTAGTATTTAATTGTCGTTATGCACATCTCCTGAAACAAGTAGTATAAATACGCCTGCTTGCAGTGCTGACCTTCGATCGTTGAAATTTTTAAGGTTCGTCGAATTGGGGACAGTGAAGGCGTCGAGGAATCTTGGCTGGTACCGATGTTTATTATATTCTCAATCTCCGAGATACGTGTGTTGGTGGTTTCGACGGATCGGGAATAGGTTTTCTAGGAATTTGACTTCTCCCTCGGCTACGCATCGCGAAGAATTCCGAAGGCACTTACAGCCCGTTGTTCAAAACAAAGACTGACCACGCGCTGAAATGATGTTCCGCGCAGCTCTGCTAGTGTTAGCTTCCCCAACATTAAAACAACAAAATAACCTTCTGTAGCTCATTCGAGTACACATTTTGATTTTTGTTTACACATTTCTAGTATAAATGTAACGTAACGGTGTTAGCTGATAGATTTCACTTGCACATTCACGCGTAATTCGATTCTCCGTTTCCTCAATAATAAAGCTATGAATAAACTTTATTTGTTTATTTGTTTTTAAATGTTGCTGGTCGCAGCTCTCTACGTGTTTGGCGTTCGCGAGGGTCATCGCTTCTAAACCATGCATAAATCACAATTCCGATGTGTGAAATTCGATGACGCGCGAACGATGTAACAATGCAATACGAATAAGTAGTTTCCTTATTTGCATAAAAAAAAAACCTCGATATTATTTGAGAAATTGCGTTGTATACAAAATACGCGTGCGAGAAATACGTTTTTCCTATTGCTCTCACGTCCTTTTTATATATCCACATTTTATTATTAGTACGCGTGACGCATGTGCGTTATTTAGCTCGCAACGCTCGAAATAACACGCGTATTCAATATGCAACGTACGGCGGCCAGCGATCGCGCCGGAGGCGCTCGCCTATTTTTCCCGTCGACTCAATTTACGCACAACCTCTCTAGCTCGCAAACGGACACCGGACGCGACCATTGTCACGACGCGATCGTCGATAGCTTACGTTAATTTCGCGTCGAATCGCGCCGCGCCGCTGATCGCGC
Organism: Crematogaster levior; assembly: GCA_901521435.1. Lineage (NCBI taxonomy): Eukaryota > Metazoa > Arthropoda > Insecta > Hymenoptera > Formicidae > Crematogaster > Crematogaster levior. The sequence goes on from CABEGB010000983.1 coordinate 108,214, forward strand.
CGTTTTATCGCGCGTAAATCGCTCCCGCGGTGGCGCCTTGTTTTCGTAATGACGCGACACAAACTCCGCTGTCTTTATCTGTTTTCCTTTTTTATTTATTTTTTTTTTTGCATCCAACGGCCGTTCGTTCACACATTGCCGCGGCGGCCGATTAATAATTCACGCCGGCGAATCGATTATCATCGGCCAGTCGGCGACAGCAACGGCGGCGGCGGCGGCTGTGCGTCGTCGTTACACAAATCGTCGCAGGTTTTTATCACCGCTCCGCGATCCAGCGCGGTAATGTGCACTTTCTCCACCGCTCCTTTCCCCTCCCTCGAACTTCGATATTCATTCATGCCCGAAAACGCGAGGAGTATACTTCACGTATATCTTTCTCTGGCGCGATTCATCGGAAATCGGAATTTGCGAGTGACACGTGTAATTTGTCCGAACGTATCGGGAAATATTTTTATCGATACGCGTCGTGGACGATCGCGGTTCAATAAATGTAATAACATTTATCTCTCGCGGCTGACAATCGAACAAACAGGCTTAGAAATAGGCGCGTCTCGGTTGAAAGATGGAGACGGTTTGGAGAACGAGTTACGTAACCGCCACAGGAGCGCCTTTATTATAAGTGCTTTAATTAGGGGCTGAAATATCGCCATTTAAAATTGTACTCCCATCTTGTTATTCAAATCGTGCTCAACTGCGGCTCGAAGTTTGAAGTGCGTCGATGAGTGACACGCTGTGCCGGCTTTACTAAAGCTCAGCGGCGACGAGGCAGCCGGTTGACTCTGGAGGGATCGAGTTGAATATGATCGAGAGAGAGAGAGAGAGAGAACGATAAAGAGAGAAACGAGCCGCGAGGAGGATCCGCGTGTAGGCGCGACAGGCGGCCATTATACGTCGACGCCGCGCCACGCTTATTATCTAGGAATTTCGGCGCTCTCTCATCATTAAATGATAAATATGAACCTCCCTTGAAAAATAAACTCAAAACAGATGTTACTTTAAATACGCCAATCCAAAATACAATATGATTGCAATCTGCAATTTCAATCGCCGATTACGTAACATTATTATTATTGTATTTCATGAATTTTTATTCAGATGATCGATAAAAACTCGATCTTTTTATCAAATTATGACACAACACGCTTCAAAGTTTAAAATCGCATGAGAAAGAAAAAAGATCCCTCTATTTTCATTGAAACACCACGTTCTCTCATCGTAGAATAATTTCTGCAAAATAATATTTTTTCATGAGTAAAGTAAATTTTTTTAATTATGTGGAAATTATCTTAAATTGTAAAAAATCTAGTGTCCAAATAAGTCTAATTGTTTATCAAACTTCTCGCGGCAAGAATTTCTCGAGGATGCAGTTACCTACGTGCGACGGAGACTCCGGGGAGCGTTGGGTTACCTTGACGTTCGAGATATTTGCGGTTTGTCCTCTATTCTTTCAGGGCGATACGTAAAAGGACGAAAAATGATATACCGGTTCGTTAGCGATCCGCGCCAATAATAGAACCTGCCACTTTTGGCCTGTATTTCTCTAACGGGCGCTTGTCGTTTGTCGCGATATTTTGCGTCATCGTCATCATTAAATCTCGATGTCATTAATTCGATTTAATCGATAACCTTGAGTCAGTTTCTCAATGCTCTCGCGACCGACGCGGATGTACCAAGCAACGACTCCGAAATTAACAAAAATCATAAACATTTTATTCATATGCTCTTTTATTTAATAATTCAATATTTTACTGTTATTATTTAATATTGACATTAATTATTTAAACTTATGCTGAATATAATTGTGAAAACAACAAATTACTTAATACTTACAGTGCTGTTAGAAATGTATTCTATAAATTCCAGGCAAAAATATTGAACTAAATTGTTTACATTTCAAAAGATGCAAATGTTAAAGTGAGAAATATTTTATTTCTCGGTTTCTCGAGTTATTTGATGATACCATAACAATTATCATTTTCTGTTTCAGAGTCGCCACCACCCCCGTATTGCCTTATCGCCGATAGACTGACAATGAGACCCGAAGGTGAGTGTTTCGTCTTTCACATCGTAATCAGGAATATCTGCCAACGAATGTGCGCAACACTTGTATATATGGGCGCGCGTTGTCTTTACGCATCCACACCAGATGATAACTCATGTTTATTGCTTGCAAACGTTTATCGTACAAGCAGCGAGGTTCGGCTTTCCCAACGCATGTGTCGTGTCTCACGACCTAGCCCAAAGCAGGGTTGGGAATAATCCGGGAATGCGAGTGGCAGCGTTCCCATCTTTCGGAATATCATGCCAGTTAATCTACAAGCGTCCGAGATTGCGCGAACAATATGTAAAACGAGACGATGAGATTTATTCAACTCCTTTGTTTGGTTTTAATTTATTTTTTTTAGTGAACCGAATAGAAAACAATTATTTCTGGACAAAAAATGTGGGCAGATTGTGGGTGATCAATGCTATATCAATTTTGTAAAAATTGGCATTTTTGGGATGCCAACTTCAAAAGATCTAATAAAAAATCGCACAATCTCGATATATTTTTTTCTTCGTGCCTCGGGAATTCGAAAGACTACCGAGGAGATCTATATACGATGATAGATACACGGCATTCCAGCCGTACGATGCAGAGATTCTCACACTTTTCACGACTATAACTGCGAATTCCTGAAATGATAAATAGAACGTTCTGTCGCGAATAAAACCGACGATTTTATTAGATGGAGTTGAGCAAGAACAGACGCGCAGCGTTCGTAGAGGTTGGTTTACGATAGTATTCTAGTCACACACATCGAGGGTTCTCAACCAGAGTACAACATTACGTCACGGATCAGTCAATTTTGCAAAATTTTGCAAGAAATACAAGTGTATTTACATACATATATGTGTACTTATGTTCATAACAACACATACAGTTATGAACACACTGTAAGAAATAAAACAAGCTTAGCTAAATGAGAGATTGAAATAATATGCTTATACTCTCATGGTTTCTTTATAATCATAACTACGTGCTGTAAGCCGATCTTGTTGATCGCAATGCCGATAGATTTCATGATATCGCCATTTCAGCGGTTGATCAATGTATCTGGTAGCCAATACTGGTCCACCAGGTGGAGGCTGAAATGTTTCTTTCGCGCCAATGAAAATGCGAGACATTAACATTTAATAGGAAAGTAATAATTGCATGGCTGTGATCTATTTTTTTTTATTTCACTTAACACTTTTATAACATTTTTAATACAAAAGATCGAAGTCACTTCTCGAGATTACACTCTCGATAAATCTCTACGTAAATGCAAACGTATGGAATATTGTGTAAAGTATAAAATGTCGCGCATGATCAGAATAAAAAAAATCGATAGATATAATCTGTTAGATAGAATCGCTTCGTAAGGCGGAAAAACCCTGGGACGATACTTCTGCCAACCACGTTCTTCACGCTTCCCTTGGCATCATCGCTCTCTTCGTCTGGTTTCGCCTATCGTCTCCCGTGCGTTTCTCTCATCCTTCCGCGGCCGAACCTAAACTGGTTCTCTCGATGCGAACGCATGAGTATATAACACGCGAATCGATCGCGTGGTCATCAATAGATTCGCTTTTCGTTTCGCCGGGAAATCACGCGAGATCGCGCAATTATGCGAATACGACAGACGTCTGCTCTCACATATCGATATCTCTCTTTGGTCAAGTGTGTCAGACATAATCGAGTAAAACAATGGTATCGCCAAGACTGCCGCGACTTCTATGTTGTAAAATAAAATATCGATATACAACTTGTATACAAATATATGTATAGAACATTTTTTTTTCTTAAAAATAATAGCAAATGAATAATCTCTGTCCCGTCGACACGTTAGCGTGTATGCCAAGCTTGATATGACGAAATAATAGCGCCTGCAGTTAGAGGAGAGCGCGTTCGCTATGACGTTAGGTGTGTGTCTATAAATTATATAGTGAACGCACTTAGGTATATAGCAGAGAGTGAAATACCGCTGGGCGCTTGGTGTGTTGTGTGTATATCGCCTGAGGTCAATATCTCCTGTCGATAGAGAGGACCGTGTCGTATCATGCGTACCGCGAGCGGCTCGTATTTATATAAAGGAGGATCCTGCCAAAGGTCCAGCGTTCTTGAAGGTATTATTAAATCCTCAGGGCGCGTTATGAATTCCTCGTCTCGATCAGGGCACTGGTTGGCGCACTTGAACTCAAACGATATAATCGGAAATTAATCGAAGCTAACATAAAGCAAAATCCACACACACAGGGTTGATCCATAAGTTGAGTAGATTTTCATCTAGTTCGCATTTGACTGCGATTATTAAAATTATTTAATTAAAATAATTAGTGAAAAATTATTAAAAATAAAATATATTTCAATTTTGTTTAAAAATCAGCATGAACTTGTGAGTCAACTCAATATTATTTCTTTTTGCTTAAAATTTTTCAATATATCTCTTTTTATTTTTATTAAGCCCGTATCAGACTAAAGATTAAAGTTCAGATTGAATTGAAAATTTGACCAATCGAAAAAAACACTAATCTCAAGTTTAATGAACTTTGCTCTGATTGATTAACTTTCAATCCCAATCTTAATCTCTGATACAGGCTTTAGAGTCGTTTTCAAGAATCGACCTTTCGCGTTCGCCGTTCCAGCGTGAGACACTAGAAAGCTCACGTTTAACATTTGATCGCTTGTCAATCGCAAGTGCAACTCGTGAATCAATAACGACAGCCCTACTTCACGCGCGCGTGCACACCGATATATTACAGAATGCAGAAAACGCGCGGGGGCGAGGAAGCGTACGTTTTTCCCGGCGTCGTGCGTGGGTGGGAAAGCGGAGCGGTTTCTTCTCGGAAGAAGGAGAGGACTCTCTCGTCTCCGTCGTAAATCTGTCTTTCGGGCGACGACGGGCGCCCGCGCGAATTTATGCCCCGTCGCGGAAACTGGGCCACCGCGTGCCGAAGCGTACGGCGGCGACGGATAAAAGTCCACCACTTGTTGCTGGCTTGGGCGACGCGACGCGACGCGATATTATTTCTAACGCGAAACGGAGCGATTCAGGCGAACTTGCGAACGACGGGGAGATTCCGTGGAAAGATGCGCGCGCTCTCGTCGATCTCGTGGGAGGAAAATAAAGGAGTGACCCAGTGGAAAAGAACGCGGCAGCGTCTGTGCTCGAGAGCTATCACCTTCAAGTTCCTTCCACATCGAGCGTCTCCGAAGCAATCTCGTTTTCCTTCTGTGTGATGATGATATCACACGTTTTATTCATAACTCCACGTACCTGTTGTTTAATTAAGATGTTACGTAAGTGTCTGAGGACCGCACTTACACAAAGATTACAGTGTCGGACGTAATAATTTCTTTCTCCTTTTATACCTTTTGTCGGGAAATGTGTCCGCTTGTTTTTTCGGATGATTAGGAATCCTTAGGAATCCGGCGGAGCTACTCGATGTTCGTACATGCTACTTTGTTCTGTGTCAGATGTAGAGTTCCACCAATGCGGTTGCGCAAATTTCAACGAATACGACGAAGGACAACGCGCAGTCCCTTTCAAACGCGCGAGGACAAACGTCGCGCGTTAGATGTTTTTACGTTTTTAATCCTCTCTAGCGATTCGTCTCTTTAGATTGGATCCAATTTTTGTTTCACATTGGTTGCGTTGACATTATGCTTCTCGAGTACCGATCTGCTATCGAAAATTAACCGAAACTAACAAATGATACTCAACATTCGCAGATAAAAAAAAAAACGCAGAAGGGCGGCAAAAAATCATAGAAAGTGCAGCTAAGTGCATTTGCTAACGGTCCACCTGTCTCGAAAGAATGTACGACGTGATAGTGGATATAACCGGTTTTAAAATGGGCTGGGCTTTTGTTATTTCATATACCGACAGAACAAGTCATTGTGAGAGGGAAACGAAATATCGAGATGAAAAAATCGACGGGACATCTTTCATCCCCTAAGTGGTCTCTTTCCATGCTGCAAACTTGTTTCGTTAATGGAAACGGCGACTTTCGTACTTTCGTACAGCTTGGGAGAAGTAGCAACTACGATAATCCCCATGTGAGGTTAAGGGCACGGAGATATAGATAGGGCCAACCTTAGCGCCAATCAAAGGATGGGACTTGGCTAAGCGGACTAAGGCGATATCCCGGGGAGCGCAGGCAAGTGGGCGCCTGTCGCCTGGCTTTTACGCTTGCCTACTCGCCGCCGCGACGTCCTTGAATACATCCCTTCTCTCCTTCCTTCCGTCCTTCTCTTTCTCTCTCTTTCTCTATCTCTTCTTCTCCCTTCCTCCGTCGTTGCCGTCTTTGCCTCCTCGTCGCTCGCCCGATTTTTCCCTCTTTCGCCGTTCCGCCCGCTTCACTCGAAAGAGCAAACTCAAGTCGCGCACTTTGCGCCTCCTTCGCTTCAATCCTTCAGCTTCTTTCCGCTCATTTATCGCGTCGTATTTCCGCCGCGCGTTTATTCAATCAGTCCTTTCTTTCTAAAATGAGGAGGATATTCCACTTTGAAGTAACCGTTCTCCACTCGCTTCGATGAAACTCGACTTGCTCTGCAGAATGTCGAAGATTATAATTTATCGCGATCGATCGTGATTTATCGTCGATCTTTACGAAGAAGAGCCGATCGTAGGTTCGTTCGAGAAATCTGTTATCGTAGCTAGAAGCCGGCGTGCTCGGTATGATGAAACCTCTCTCTCCTTCTCCCTCTCATCCTTCTTTGCGCGCTCCATCCTTCTCTCGTTCGCCTCTCGTCTCCGCTCGACCGACCGCCACGAGTCGCCGGCGATCGGCGGGAGTGGCTCTCTCGCATTCCGGTGCCTCCTTCGCCGTACCGATCGCGCCGGTTGCGACCGGGCCCGAGAGCACCGAGCGGCAGGCACCGCCGATTTCCGGATCGGAGGAGCTCGGCGAAATGCCGCTTTTGAAGATCCGCTGGCGAGATCCTAATTCGATGCAGCTTGCCCGCTCGGCGAAGGCGCATCGCGCGCCGCGACGCATTATAATGCGTGACGTCGATCAAGTCTCCCAATGTCACGACATTCAGCTCCGCGACGATTCGCGCTGTGACACTATCAATAAATTCGCGATAAATTCGCAGTATCAAACTTGAAGTTTTTTTTTTTTTATTAGCATATCCCCGCGCGTGGAGAGGAAAAGTTACGTGAAAGTTTAAGAGTATCGAACCGTATACTCAGAGCCGTACTCTCAGACATCACGACGTAACAACGTTTTTCGGTCACTTCACACGATTCGCAAACCCGAGTGAAACTCGTGTAGTACTCCAACGTACCGACAGACGTGTCGGAGGAGGAGAAAAGATATCGTCGCACGTATTTCTTTTCTCTCGTTTTTTCTCTCTCTCTTTTTTTGGTCTTTCTCTTTTGCGACTCTCGTTCCAAAGCCCATAATTCACGAATTCGCTCACCTTGGAACCGAAAAGGCGCGGTGGCGCCGCCGGTCGAATCTTCCGCGTGGCTGAACTGTATATTTTTGCAAACTCGGCGGTGACACTATCTCGCAGATTCGCGCTGCACTTAACGACTTACGGTGACACGCGTAATTCGCGGAATTATATTTACGTACCCTTTGTGCAGTGACGCGCGTGCCAAAATCGCGCCACGAGCTCTCCCGTCCGGCCTTACTTTGTAAATAAATTGTATTTACCCGACGTTTGCGGGGCGACGTCGTATGTGTTGGACGTCGACGACGACGACGACGGCGGCGAGTATAATAAACGAGTTCGCGTGTCAATTTGTTCCTTATCGGTCGGATAAATATTTGCGCCGATAATCGCCCGCGTGCCCTGATTGTTTGTCGCGTTGCATGACGTCGTTGTCGCGAATCTGAAAAATTTGCAGAAACTTGAAAAATCTATTCGCGAAATAATAAACATTCAATATGTTGCAATTCACGCGGAGATCATTATCTGGAATCATATTCGTTAAAAAAACAAAAAAAGAATTCCGAGATTCTTCAGATGAGGAAATGTTTCTTTGATATATTTGTTAATATCTTCAGCATTAAGTGTGCTTTATTATTAAGTATTGTATCATTGAGATTTAATTTGAGGAATGAGCGAAAAAATATCAATTTGATCACAGAAAACACACCGAGCGAATGTTTCGGTTTCTATTTATGTAACAACAGTCTCTCGCGTGGGAAACAGGACAAGGATTCGGCGGAAGAGAGGGATGGAGGAGAAGTCTCCTCCTGCGAAATTCTCTCGACGCGACGCGACCAGCGGCGAGGGCGAGGCCAGCGGATTTTTAAATAATTGCGTCCTAAAAATAGACGGCTCTCCTCTATCTTGGCGATATCCTTGAAGTCCCATTCCCTTGTCTTTGCCTTCGCCGCTTTCTCTAATGCTCTCGAGCGACGTGGCAGGAAATGCTTCTCCCGTAGGAACGAGATTCTGGAATCCAAAAGGAATGCGACCGTCCTCTCGTCCGACTTGTTCTTCTGACGTCATCCTCTCTTTTAGTGAATGGACCTGGCCTTCTCTTATGGTCTATCTCTAAAACTATTAGCATGCTTGTCGAGCCTAAAACTTTTTGTGATTTAACCATAAATGTTGCCACGCAAAATGTTACACAATATAATACTATGAAAACAATATTTTACGCTGAAACATTTTCGAAACACTTTTATCAATTATCTTTATCGTATTAAATCTATTGAATTAAATAAAGTATTACACACAGAAATGTGTATTGCTCAATTAAATTATTCTGGCAAAACAAAAAGATTTATATGAGAGTTCAAGTAATAAAATGGATAAATTTCAAAAGGACAAATGAGTCACTGAGATATAAGGAGAAAAGAGTTTTTAAACATGTTAAAATCAGACGTGTTCGTAGGCTGTTTCTGAGAAAGTCGGACAGATTAGCATTGTTTCGTCGCGAATTATAATTGACCGTTCTGTTTGTTATACGAGACTTTTGCCACAGTGCGCGCGAATAAGTTATTCGTCTCGAGCGAATAATTATTTTGGACGATTCTGTCACCTCCTTTGTGCCATCGCGAAGGAGAAAGAAAGACAAGAGAGAGAAAGAGAGAGACATTTCGGTGAGGACCATGAATCACGCGTCTGGCGATTACCTTGGCCGTTTCTGTCTCTTCTGGCCCGCGGAAATTGTTGCGCTTAATTGCCCTCGCTCCGCTGATCGTGAATTCTTGCGGACGGTCAACGCCATTGATCGCCGGCTTTAACACGCAGCCACTAAAGGCTGAATCGACTGGCAAGTGCTGTTTATCTTTCTTCGACGGTAAATAAGGAAGGATCGAGATTCATTTCGCTACTTCTCTCCGCGTTCGCTGCATAAGACGCGGTGACGAATCGTTTTTCACCGTCCTGGCACGATGTAGCTCTGAAGGCGAGCACATCTCTCTCTCTCGCGCGTGTGCGCGCGCGCACTTGCGCCGAGAGAATCGAATTTATTCTGTTGAAGCGGAGAAATCCGAGACTGGGTATTACGTCAATTAGCCGAGCGCGGCAGACGTGTGGTCATATGAAATTACGTCGAACCTCGCTGCCGGTGTTTACAATAAGCCTTTTATGCAACGCGCGTCGTGAAATTCGTTCCGGAAAAATTCTCGTCGTCCGATTCTCTTGCGATAACGTTAAACGACAACGTTGCAAAAGCGTCGCGAAGTACACATTTTTTAATGTTTGCTTCTTTTTTTTTCCTCTGCTCAAGTGCAACGATGATTACGCTCTCCCCCCTCTCTCTCTCTCCCTGTTCTGAATATAAAGCGAAACATATGCAAGAGTGAAAAAAGGAGTGCATGAGAGGGGGAAAAAGAGGGAGAGGAATTAAGAGAGGAAGAAATAGTCTCGCATGAGGAAAGCAGCTTCTCAAGGGGTTGCCCGTTTATTTTCAGATCGCGCGCCCAGCGAAGGGGATCAACGTCGGTGCAGAAACAGCACGCCCCTGCCACTTCCCGGCTCGCTTACCACCAACGGAGAAGGTAACTATGTCTTCAAGGTTATACGTACCCCATATGTTCACCAACCTCTCGACGAGGGATATACGGAGAGCGTCCCGTTGAGTCGCTTTAACGATAATGGATTGTTGAAGTTTCGGTCGATGAAATTTCAGTAAAATAAGACGATCCATTCCTCGTCCGTGTTACGTACTTTTCTTTTCCTCTTATCTTCGAATAATCGTTGAACCTTACGGTCGATGCTTCTAACTATTATATATCTATGATCGATGACTACGTCTACATTCAGTTTTCTTTTCGTACATTTCTTCGCTTCTCTAGATTTAAGAAAAATAAGAGTTTTAGGTGAGCTTCTTTCTCCTCTCCTCGAATTGCTACGAGTTGCGAGACTATAATGCGCGATTCAAGTATAAATTTTACATTTATAGATACCAAGTCTCGCATATGTGCGCGCTAAAATTCGAAAGTGAATCAAGCTTCTCTTTTTTTCACATTATATCATCCAAAAAGAAATCACTTTTTACACGTATCTTAATTCTCTGTTTAATTAATTCTATGTTCAATTTACAATACGCCGTGTGTAAAAGATAATGACTCATCGGAGCCAACATTTTCTCGAAAGGACGAGATTTTTTTTTTTTTTTTGACCGGCGGTCGTCGAAGAAATTTCCTCAGCATGCACGTTCCATGGGGCTGACGCGCGCGTAGCTTTTCACGCATGACGCACCGTACGGATCGCGGACTCGTCGTTTTTCGGGCCGCTCTCGCGTTGCTGCTTCGTGGAACGCCTGAAACGCTTTTGGCCCCGACCAGAAGCAGGAAAGTGAGCGCGCTCTGCTCTCTCGCCGCCGACTCGCACGATGATTACTCTCGTTTCTCCGCAACGTCAATAATTTTCTGCAGTTGCGCCATCGCATCGAGTATACGGATTTTTTGTTTTTTTTTCAAGATATAAATCGAAAGCACGAACGGTATTAGCGATAAGAGGAGAAATAGTTTGCAGGAATAAAAGAAAAAATGCGAGAAACACGTGAGAAAACTGGTTATAACGGTCAAATATGTGTACATATATATTTACTTAAACATAACTATCTACTTGAAAAAATGTTTCTAAAATATATTTCTAAAAATATAGTTAATATTTAAAATATATTATTTTGAAAATATTTTAATGGATAAACTTGGATTATGTTTCACCAAAAGATGTAATCTGATTCAGGAAGATTAAGTTTTTAAACGTGTAATGACTTTTATTCTTGATTGATCGCGAATTTCATTAAAGAAAAACGAATTATTATTTGCGATGAGTTTTTCTTTGCATCGAGGTCTTTACCTCTACGTGCCTTTGCCAATGTAAAGGCCGCTGCTCTAACTACATTAAACATTCTCAAACCGATAACAAATTGCACTTGTGTTTGGCGCGTCTCACGACATTTTACAAGAGTGTATAAGAGACGCGTGTGTTCATTTAATCCGAGAATAATCGCGTAGAACGCAATTTATCCCAGCTCTAGTTTAATTTCAGATTGAAAGAACATCGTTTATGTTGTATATAGCCTAAATTTCTAAAATCCTTTGGATTCTTTAGATTTCAATTCTTTAAAGTTAAATGTTAATTGTGTAAACTCTTAAGTTACATTATCGAATTATATTACTTTTAATTCTTTTTTCAATTTCTGATTTTTATTCATGGCATTCTTAATTTCAAAGATTAAGTACTATTGAAATACTATTGAAATATCATAAAAATATCATAAAATTATATATATATCAGTCTAATGCAAAATACAATAATTATTATTCTCAGGTGTTACGTTGAGAGTCGCGGGTGGTCAACAATTGCAAGGTTATTCCTTGCAACTGGTGCCGCATCAGGGTAGTGTGAAAGGTAAGTCACTTGAATTCTTTTTAAAATAATTTATTTTTAACTTATACAATATGTTACAAACTTGTAAGTGTAAATGTTATCCACAGATTCTGTACTCAATTTTCATTAAGTCTTCTTTTTACTCTTATGTGAAAAATATTCGAATTTTCTTATTTGATACTTTTTATTAATTTTCCGTATGAAACATATTGTTAAATATATTTTGTGTGAATTAATTTGTAAAAGACTGTTTATCTTCGATCACTTGTAACTCAAAAAGAAAAGTCCTTTTGACTGATACAGATTTCTTATTTTTGAAATCATATATTTTTAAAGTTTGTACCTATAATTTTACGGTACATCTGAATCGTTAATTTAATTTTGTATTATATTTTGTGTGATTACACATAAACCTATAATTAATGTGAAATTATTGTGCATCATTAATCAGTAACTGTCGCTGTGAGTTTCTCGCTAGGCAATTACTTTTGCAGTGATGCTAAAACAATTGTTTCTTGGGCCAGCTTGTTTATAATCTTACCGTTTATAAGCATTCTAGAACTAAAGATACATTCTTAAAAAATTAATCTAAATGAATTGTGTAATATATATATTTGAATTTATGATTATATTCACATATTATGTTTATACTATACCATATTTATATGCTGTATTATTATTATTATTTACATTTTGCTAAAAATACATTGACTTCTGAATATATTGGAAAAAATAACAATTAATAATGGTAAATAATTTTTGTGTAAACAAATTTGTTAGCGACATAATAAAGTAATATGAAATATATTAACAATGAAATATATTAACAATCAAAACTATACCTGGATATAAGAATATAAAATGTATATGTTCATAAAATAGCTATTCCTATGGCAACATTGGGACATAATCCACAAAGTACCACTGTGACGTCAACCATGGCAACGACAAACGCGCAAAGGATTACAGTGGGAAACGCTAGCATCAGAGATAGCATTCAACGACTAACAACGCAAACCGTCACGGTCAAACAAGGTGATTCCGTCCAGAGAATAGCGATGCCTAGTTTCGCGCAACTCGTTCAAACTTCTACTGGTAGACACTTCATTTTGACGTCGAGTCAACAGAACACTAATACAGGTTTGTTTCCGCAATTTGATTACAATTTTCATTATTATTTTCGTAAATTCTGCAAGCTTGTTGGCAGTGACAAACAAATTAAAAAAAAGAAGTAACACATTTTGTACTGACAGTTTCGTTTCCAGTTATGACGTCGAGTGGACCGCGTTTTACGGTGCTATCTAAATCGTTGATGGGTCTGTCCACGTCGGGTACCACGACGATGAACAAAGTCGTCAGTGGCATAGTGACAACCCCAAGCGGCCGACCCGTCATGAGGGTACCTCCTCTGAACGTAACTGCCTCGCAATCGTCATCAAGTGGAAACAACGGCCAGCAAATAGCCAGCCAGCAACAACCACAATCGATACGTGGTATTGTCACTAGACAAACTCAAAAGGAGGTTATGAAGGCACAGAGTAAAGATCAACCCAAATCCGAGTTTTATTTGGTAATTAAACATAGATTTTAATAATTTTTTATAAAGCGTGGATATAAATTAATAATTAAAAACAACAAAAACTTAAATAAGGGGCAATGAACCAAACCGGACAATGCTGATTTATAATTATATACCATATAATAATTATAATTATAAACCACACAAATTAAATGACAAACGTTTCGATCTGTAATGAGGTCATCTTCAATATCGAACAATGTTAGATAATATAAAATTCATCTGCAATACATTTGAATAAAATCAAAGATAGTTACGCATAATTCGTAGAATTTTTTCCTTTGTGTGTTTTATATAATATATATATTTATAATATATCATTAGCATTATCATCCGGCTTGGTTCATTGTCCTTTATTTATGTTTTTTGTTGTTTTAAACTAAGTGAACCTTGAAAGATTATTTTTAGTTATTAATTTAATTTTTTCTAAAAATTTAAAAATTCGATATATTAACTCCTGGAGAACTCAACTTTTGTATCAAGCCAGCTTTACTTGAACTCAAGTCTTCTTAGTTCATTCTTTCTTTTCATTTTTGACGAAAAATTTTTTTATGTAATGGATTTTACACTCAAATATTAATTTTATTTTGTATTAGAACTTATTATTAATTTTAATCATTAATTTAATTTTGATTATTTTGTAGCCACAATTAGAAGAGGAAAAAAGACAGAGAAGACGAGCCAAATTGCATCTCCTTGCGAACATCAATGAGCGAAGATGCGCGGCGTGTCCGCTTTACGGTGAAGATTTGTTTATGGCTTTGAGAATCGGCAAGCCCACGACAGCTTGCCGTTGGCACAATGGTTGGGTACATTGTGCGACAACTAGGGAGAGGATTCGTACCCGAAAAGAGTATTTTTCGCACACGGAAGCACTCGCGGAAGCTATTAAAAGTACGGAGCAGATTGTTGAAGAACTCAAAGAGGTTTTTGAAAGGTTAATGTCTGACATAACTTATAAGTGTAATCAACGTATAGAATAAATACATTAATTCTTAACATTCCGATTAATATATGGTTCTGTTAACAAAATATTTAAATAATTAAATATTATCTTTAATTTCGAATATTAAATTCTGGTACTCAACTTTTAAGAATTAAATTCTATGAAAATTATAGTTGTTTGAAATTAAACGAAAAAAAAAATTCTGTTGTCTTTGCTATTTAGATTGCTATAATTTCATTTTGGAATTAAATAAAGTTTTCTTTGTTTTTTCTATATATCCACAGATATGTAGTCTACGTGCCGGCTGTACGTGCGCCAGTACCTCGGTTCCATGTGTCCCATCCACCACCGCACAAGCTGTGGGACGAGCAGCGTCTATGGACCGAATTGCAGCAGCAACTATCGCCGAAATTGTCCCTATTCCATCCGATTTCAAGTCTCATGCTCACGCAGTTTCCTGATCCCAGACTGATCCAATATGATTGCGGCAAGCTGCAATCATTGGATCGTCTATTGAGGAAGCTAAAGTCCGAAAATCATCGGGTTCTTATATTCACACAAATGACCAGAATGCTGGATGTATTAGAAGCTTTCTTGAATTTCCATGGATATATATATCTGCGATTGGACGGCACCACTAGGGTGGATCAACGTCAAGTAGGTTGAATATGCTGTTATCAAACTACTATAATATTGCGGTTTGTTATTGCATGAACATTTAAACTCTTAAACTGTTAAATTTGTTAAACTTTAAAATTTTAAATATAATTATTGAGAACAGATTAATTTTCTGCTATTTTTGAAAAAATATAACAATTAACTTCATACATAGCAAGAAATATAGGAAATTGTATACATGCAAAACATATTTTTGTTACGAAATGAAAGAAATATCCATGGACGTTATGATGAAGACGATTCAATGTGCAGGTTTTGATGGAGAGGTTCAACGGCGATAAGCGAATATTTTGTTTTATCCTATCAACGAGATCTGGTGGTGTCGGCGTAAACCTGACGGGAGCGGACACAGTAATATTCTATGACAGCGATTGGAATCCTACGATGGATGCCCAAGCACAAGATAGATGCCACAGAATAGGACAAACGCGGGACGTACATATCTACAGGTACACGGCGTGAATTAATAATATAAATATGATAGAAGAAATTATTTAATAGTTTCAAAAATATTAAAATATTTTATTAATTAAAAAATATTTAATTGTATTGATATTAAAAATAATAAATATTTAATTGTATTGATATTAAAAATAATAAATATTTAATATCTGTGTTGCAAAAATAGGCAGCTCAAGTTATCAGTGTGTGTGAGATAGCATCATAATGATTTATATTTCAGATTAGTTAGTGAGAAGACTGTCGAAGAGAACATTCTAAAGAAGGCGAATCAGAAACGATTGTTAGGAGATCTCGCTATTGAAGGTGGCAATTTTACTACCGCGTACTTTAAAAGTGTAAGTACCCAATTTAAATCAAGTAAATTATATGTTTATTCCTTTCCTTTATTCCTATTTATGAATCAGAAACACTATTTTTTTATTACAAGAAATGTAAAATTATTTTGTAAAAAAATTTCTTTTATTTATTTTATTATTAATTTCAAATATTTTTAAATTATGACCACTTCAAATTTATGGTATTTGCCGAAAAATTATTTTACGGTTTACGAAATATTCTTATCATTAGTATTGTCGATATATGTATTCCAGTTATTTGAAAACGAGAGTTCAGTTTTCAGTTTAATTTTCATGTAACGATAAAATTATTTACAGTCCACCATTCAAGACCTGTTTAACATCGATCAAACGGAAAACGATGCGTCAGCGCGTATGGCTGAAGTGCTTGAGCAGAATCGGGATCGAGAGAAGGCCTGGAACAAGGATATGGCAGCAGCACCGTTTCAGAGTAGTCTTTCAGGACAGCATACGGAGGAAAAAGTTGCGATGGGCGCTCTTGAGAGCGCTCTCGCTGCTGCTGAGGAAGATCTTGATGTTCAAGCTGCGAAAACCGCGAAAGCAGAAGCCGTCGCCGATCTTGCCGAGTTTGATGAGAACATTCCGTTGGAAGAAGCTGATAAAGACGACCCGCAAGTCAGCAAGGCGGAACAGGAAGTTCAGAATCTAATTGCTCAGGTAGGCCAACTATTTTTGAAATCTCATTCACCGACTCAGTTACATTGCCTTTTCTATTGTATTATTTATATTTTATGTCGTTTATCATGTAATCTTTACGTTAATTTTTTGATTGATGGCTCTATATAATCTTTCATTTAGCTGACTCCAATAGAACGGTATGCCATGAGGTTTGTCGAGGAATCCGAAGGTGCGTTCTCCGCAGCACAACTGGCTGCAGCCGAACGGGAACTCGAGGAGCAGAAAAAGGAGTGGGAGTTGGACCGGTTGCGAGCACTGCGTGAGGAGGAGGAACGGCGCATGCGGTTGGCTGATGACGACGAAAAGCCGCTGACGTTTGGCCGCGAGGATGCGCAGAATCAGGTTAATAGCACTGCCGCCAAAGGCGGTTCCAGGCGATTAGTTAGTAAGAGGCTAATAGTACCGAGTAGAAGAAGTTTGCGTAGACGTGGCAATAGTAGAAGGAGACGCGCGCGCGAATTATCGTCGGAGAGCGAGAACGAAACTACTAGTACTGAGTCGGATTCGGATTCGGAATCACAGGAGGAGGACGTGGTCGAGGATAGTCTTGATGAAGAATCGAGTCACACGGAGAGTCAGAGTCAAGAAGATGAGGGCGAAGAGGAGGAAGGCGAGGGTGACGAAGAAGGAGGCGGAGAAAAAGAAGAGAGCGACGAAGAAGAAGAGGCTGGTGAAGGGAACGAGGGCGGGAGAGCGAGCAAATTTCATCGCGACAATTCCGAGCGAGGAGGAGGTTTTTCAAGACGAAAAGGCCGCCTGGCAGGTTCTGGCTCATGCAGCAGAAACCATTTCGATCTTAACAGCCCACGTACTAGATCTCGTGGGAATGTTCAGATCAATCTCTGGACTCTGGACGTAAGCCCGATCCTGCCCGGTGTAAAGCCGAATTTTCGTCGGCAGCGTAAAAAATTTCATCGTGCGAAATTCGAAGAAACCCTCTCTTTGCCGTCAGTTGACGTGTGCCGTAAGAAAAGCATTCGGATTAACGCGAACGCTAAGGTATCCGCCAATTCCGGTCAGAATGCAAAGACCGAAATCATCGAGATAGAGGCAACAGAGACCGATCAAAGCTCATCGAAGCGAGATTCAAAGAAAGACAATCGTGATCTTGCGTCGTCCTCGATCGATTCGAACGAAGTGAAGCAATTTGTTACTAATTCTAACGCGGAACGATCTGTCGATCACGTAGATTCGACAATACAAGTTGCTAAAACGCAATCGAATCAAACTAGGACATCGGAATCAACCTGTGATGATATGGTGGACGGTCAAAATGTTAAAAAAGAGAAAGAGAGAAGTGACGAGAAAATCATGAATGGTACTAATTTAATCACGGGCTGTTCCGTTCAAGTGACGCGGTGTTCGCATAAAATGCTGTCCACGACCTACAAGAAGCTTGAACCTGAGGTAAATCGTAACGAGGACGCGGAGAATCTCGACGTGAATGTCAGCACGAGGGATTCTCGGTCTCCTCCGAACACGGTGCAGCCGGATGCATCTTTGAAGGAGACAATGATCAAGTCTAAGTCGGAATTCGGCGCGTCAGCTAATTCTTTGTGCAACAACGTGCGAAAATTAGCTGTTGCTACGCCAAAAGAATCAGACAAGAGCGTTGAATTACCTTCAAGTCGTTCGGTTCCTTTTTTGCGGTCGAAAATGTTACGAAACGGAAGTCCTGATGCGGTTGACACGATCTCTAAACCGGTGACGATATCCCGCGTTTTCACCATACAGAAAAATTCCAAGACTAATGTAAATACTGATGAAGCTTGTGGTAATACAATCGAGGATAAAGACAAGAACAATTGCGAAGCTAATGATGATGCCGAGTCAGTGATGCAAAAGTCTGATCAGAAACTCAATCTAAAGAGCGAAAGTTCAAACGCGTTGCTGCAAGTTGCTGAAAAAGGAACAAGTGACACGTCGAACGACTTTTTAGCGCCTTTGGCAAAAAGTGAATTTAATTCAAATGAATCCAAATGCAAAATACGAAAAGTAGAAAGCATAGTTCAACGAAGTGTGACGACTCGCAGCTCAAAAATCCCCTTAATTGTTAATCATTTAGAAGAAAGTAACGCACGATTGATGAACGACAAAATTGATTTAGTATCAGAGAATAAAAATACGCGAAGAATCGATAATTCGCAGCATCCAGTTGCGGAACTGAGCAGGATCACGCGATCGACAAATCACTCGTGGACGCCGCCTTTACCTCCGCCTCCGCCTCCACTTCCACTTTCAATTATCGGTGACGAAACGACGACGCAAAATTTATCGAAATTAACGCCGAGACGACGACCGGATACTCCCCTTCCGCGACCGATTACGAGGTCCGTAGCGACCGTGAACTTTTCGAGAATCGACACGGTATTGCCTAATCGAATCGAAAAGAACGCGATCCGGAACTCGAAGCAGTGTCAGGACAACGGTCTGCTGAATCCTCCAATGCCATTCAGACGTAGTAGATCAATACCGCCAATGAAACCGGATTCGGAGGGTCCGGCGAAACGCCGTCCGGACACACCCCGACCTAATATATCGTCCAGTAACAACGAACAAGAACCCAGGGTGACGCGCTCGGGATTACTCTTGAATTCCGGCCTCTCAGCGAAGTCAACATCGTTGCCATTGTCTCCTCCTGTTCCCGCACTTAAAACTAGCACCAAGCACGTACGGGCCCCGTCAACGAGCAGCGAAAGTGAGAATACTGCGAGCTCGACGTTTTACGAGAAGCCTCAAAGAACGGCCAAGGTCGTAGCCATTCTCACTTTGGACACGAGAAATAACAGCAGTAAAACTTCATTGAGCCAGTCCAAATCCAATATTAATTGCGAAACGAAGATTCAGGACAAGGAGCTTTCCGCGTCTCGATTGTCAGACTCGTTAAAAGAACAAGAGGTCGATCATGAAGGTGACTCGTCCGACGTGAAATCCAGGAGGCTGCGTAGGGAAACAAAGCGCATCAGAACTGTACCAAACTCAGCGGAAGATGAGGATGGCTCTAACGACGTTAGTGACGAGGACCCATCACAGAAGAGATATCGCTCTTCGCAAATTTCTCCCTCGTCCTCCTCCGTCGCAACAACACGGTCCGAAAAACTGAAGGGCACCACAATATCTTGAGCCATGCTAAAGTATCATTGTGGTAATTGTCGACGACGCGAGTTATTCCATCGGGAATACAATTGCTATTTTACCAGTCAGTCAAATATTACTACTCTACTACTGCGTCTGCTATTCAATCCGCCTACTATGCGTGTGACGCCGGGTTTATGCTTAGCATTTGTCGCATGATACTCTTATCTCGATGTTTCTTTCATTAATATTCTTTCAAAGAATGATAAAATAAATGAAAGTGCGAGTACTCTTCAATATTTATGCATTAATTGCATAATAATGTCGAAAGGAAAAAAGTAAGTTTAAAGTTTTAGCTTTTATTTCTTATATAAAACAATGATTAATACATTATAGAATACATTATAGAATATATTATATCATAGATATAATGTATCATAGAAAATACGAAGAAAATTTTTTGGAAATGGATAAAAATAATATTTTGAAAAATTAATTTAAAAGAAGGACAAAATATTGTGCAATCAAGCTGTAAGAACAACATTTTTTGTCTTCTTTTTTGTTCAAAAATTTATGGTGCGTAAAAACTTTTTCACATATTTAGATGAATTTACTAAGTTTTTTATTATTATTTGTTAGATCTTTTATTTAATTATTTATCAGCTTATTTCTTACGTCTTTACAGAAAGACAAGAGTGTAAGAAATTGTTATTTAATAATTAAGTTAATAATAAATTCTGAAAGAATTCTAATGAGAGATATACATATGAAATAAGAGGTTTCATGGGATGAAGACTAGTCTAAATCTGGTTTTTAGAAACGTTTGTAATTAATCACGCGTTGATAACGCGTCTTTTGCTCGTACTTATTCTACATTTACCGCTCAGTGGCTATCTGATTTTCCCCTTAGAATAATCGTGTGCAATTTCTATGGGAGACAAAGAGAAAAAATTCTATAAGAAACATATGAGAAAAGCTTTAGATGAACTCTAGCATCACATGAGAAAAATTCTGTATGAAGAAAATTACATTACAAATTTAAAATACGAGAGAAGGAAAATTTCGGAGGGAATGGTCTGCATGAAAGAACAATCGAAGATGAGAAAAACTTTATTAGAAAAAGCCACCGATGCTCCCCGCACGAGAAAATTGAGACAGAATCAAATAGACACGTTCGACGTTAATGTGGGATACGAGTACGCATCCTCTTGTACATAATCATGATATAATTATGATAAACAATGTATTTCCTCCGGGTTATACCGGATAATACACGTGTAATATTTGTAGCGTTGTAAATTGTACTCTGGCTCGTTGCCTTCTCATCTCATCTTACTTTATTCGTTGTAAAGATATCAAGTGGATTCGTTTCTCCTGGCTGCACTTTCCACAATCTCGAATCTACCTTGTTCCCTTATTTTCCTGCGAATGTGTTCCGTTCAATTTAAAATGTATGGGAAGATGCAGACAGCAAGAGGCGGATCTTCAGTCACATATGCCTAGTGATTTATAAACGGCGTGACGAGCGAAATGGACGAGTGTATTATATTAGAAATGAGAACCGAACTGACTTTAGTCAAGCGATTCTCTAGCGCGTCACACTAAACTATTCGTACACATATATCGACAGGCGTTACGAGTAAGAAACGTGATAAAAATAATATAAAAGATGTAGGACATAGTGCATAGTTCGATCCCATTCTATTTTCGCTATTTCAGTAATTCAATTTGAATTTTACTTGAGTCTTGGAAAAAGGTTTGCTATATAATAATAATTTATTTAAAATAATGGACAATTACGCGATTCAGTACTCGGAAAAGTATCGAGGAAGCCAAAATGAGAAAAGGTTTTAATTATGCCGTATTGAACTACGTAATTCGCAGAAACAATGACTTGATTATTATATTATATATACATATTATATTTGTATATATAATATATATATTATATATATTATTGTGTATGCATAAGAATTTCCTCCCTTTGCCCTTTTCACTTGCCTTATACCGTCACATACATACACATACACAGTAATAATTAAGTTGCGTGCCTGTATTTTGTATGATCGAGCGAGAGTTCGAAGAAGAAAAAAAATAAACGAGATATTCCTTATTATATCAAAATGTGTACCCTTATTTCTTGATGCGTTTCCAAGTCTGTGTCGATCAAAGGTTCAGTTCCGTTTTGGTGTCAAATCATTCTCAGCTCAGTGTGCTTGTTTATATTCAATCGTGATTTAACGCAAACTACTTTTTTCTTCTTTCGATATCAGTTTGGTGTGGCAAGGCTATCATGACCGCACATTTTTCGAGAAAGATACATGTACCTTAATACGCGTAAAGAGAGAGAGAGAAAGAGAAAAAGAGCTCCAATAAAATTGTTCCATTAAAATGGCACCAAAACACTGCCTTTGCCATTCCAAACTTGGAGTCCGCAACAAGATATGAGCAGGCACATGAGTGAGATACTTTATACGTTACTGCGTCTGTTTATGCGTTTTGTATCTTATTTTATGTATGTACATAACATATACGTGTATATACATATAACATATATATATATATATATATATATATATATATATTACATACATGCCATACATACACCGTGTGTATGTATATATACACATATAAACGACGCAGTAATAGATGTAAAGGAATATATCGTGAAGAACTCTTTCGTTTGTGAGAGGAACGAGAACCTTTGAACGTCTACATGGTGCCTATCTTTTATTCTTACGAGCTTTTGCCAAATTGCCTACGTTTTCTTAAAAAGAATTTCGAGGAATTTTATTACTGAAGTTTTTTAAGATTTGATTAACATTAAATATATCCTGGAGATTAAAACTCGAGTCAAGGAAGTAAAATCAATTTGAGTAAATATATTTGAATTTATTTCGATAGAATTTACAATTTAAAGTCTATTATAATTTAAAAAACGCGAAAATTTTTATGTCTCAATATTATAACCAAAGTAATATTATACTCAATATTATACCAAATCATAACTTAATATTATACCAAAAGTTTCTTGGATTTATAATTTATATGTTTCTCGAATCTCTTTAGAAATGATATAGGAGAGAGAGAGTAGTATCGCCTTCCATTTTCTCTTTTTTAATTTTCATTATTTGTTAGAAGCTTGTTCGTTGTCGCGTTTTTCTGTAGTCTCGAAATTATTATTTATTATATTTTTGATATATATGTATATATGTGTGTATATATATATATATTGAAAACGATATATAGACATATCGTCATATAATTACTGGAAATTTAGTTTCTTATTCACAATTTAAAGATAAAATTTTCAAAGCAGATTTGTTTGTTATCACAAGAAAAATACTATGTAAAAACGTTGCGATAGTAAATCGCAAATTTAGCGAATACAGAGACAGACTTCATGTAAGAGAGAGAATTCTTTCGTGAATTGCATGATATCTCACGTATAATTTTAACATCTTGCAGATTTGGTTGTCGGAACACACGATGGAGCAAATGCCAGTAAGTACAAAATCATATGATTTTTATTTTTTATTGCACAAATTTATAAAAAATTGAGAAACGTATGCATTGTTATTCATTTATTTATCATTAATTACATTCTGTAACTTGTATTATAATAATTTATATGTTGTATTTATTATTATTTGCGATGAAAATAAAGAGTAATATTTTTGTGACAGATAGGAGATCAAAATTAAAAGTGTCAAATAGATACAGCATACATTTGAGATTGAAAAAGTGTACGTGTTGTGGATAGAAGAAAAATAAAACGCAATATTCTCAATTGATAATGAAATACGATAGAAAATTGAATTGTTGTCCTTTTAAGAATACGATTAATTAAACCTTCTTCCAGATGTGGTGTCCGCCGACTCCTCCTACAACGGATAACGATGTGTATATCGATTATTCTCTTGGATTTCTATATGAGAATATCCCTATGACAGAGGCTCAGCTGCCGCCGATTTATGTGAAGAAGGAACGAAATAGGAGCAGGATCGATATCGGTATCACTGACGATGGTGAATCAATTTGTAGATGATAAAAATTACTTTTTTTCTTTATATAATAAATTTTTTAATGACGACCAATACATATTTTAAGAACAACTAAGTCAAAGTTGATGTCTTACAACTTGTTATGATAGTGATATGATAGTTGTTATGATAGTGGTGATAGTAATTGTAAGAAAATGAATCTTTTAGCAATCAAATTAACTAATATTTTCAACACTTCAATTGTAGTAACGAACATTAACAACTTTTCTTTACTTATTATATTTATTTGTTTTCTCTCACTCGATTAGCTTAATATCGTTTGTTTGATGCAGGTTGTCGACCGGCGAAAATGATGCGACACAAGGAGGAGTCCGTGTACGCACCAAGATCACTCTTCGATCGACCGTCACCAGCATTGATGAAAATGCGCCGCGACATGAAGCTATACAAATATCGTGCGATTGTGCGTCCACCGATGCCGGTCTTAAAGTCTTCATCACACGTTGTGAAGACCTTACCGGAACCGGATCAAGCGATGGACTGGTTGGTCTATGAGGAATGGGGTTTGTTGCATTCCATCCAGAACTACCAGAGCTTACCGCTGAACACGATGATCATCTCGCCCGGTCACACACCCAATTGGGATATGGTTGCCGATACTATTAACAACGGCGCACGTTTATTCAGATCGCCCAAGCATTGCAGGGGCAGATATGAATCTGTAATAATGCCTAGGGAGGAGGGTAAGCTCCTGTATGACACCACGCCGAAGAAGCAGAAGAAACAGAAGGGGAGTGTTTACAAAACGCTGCCGATCTCCGAGGTATGTTCTGGCACCGACAATCCTTTATGTTAAGTAAAATTTTACTGTTTGTGTCTCAAACAGGAAAATAAAAATTGTTCGATTTTGATGAGATTTAGTGTTCGATGATTTTTTGAGTCGCTGACAAATTTTAAGTTCAGATTCGTAATCAGTAACTTCAGAAATCGAGTACTGAGTTTTATCGAAATCGAACTATTTTTATTTTCACTTTTTACAGTTTGATATTTGTTATATTCGATCCATTTTCCGTTTTACCCCTACTCTAATCGATGGTGTCTCTTTAACTTTAAAAAATTGAAGAGAGAAAAGAATTAAAAATATAAGAAAACTTTAAAAATGAAAAAATAAAATGTGAAATCCTACCGTGTTGCTTTCTCGTAGCACACTTGGGAGTCGTGAAAAAATTATCAGCTAAGTCTCTGTCGAGAGTTACTCAGAAAAAAATCCGAATCGCTTACCATTGCGCTCAACATTTTATCATTACATCATTTTTTAAATTTCTGAATTTTGAGTTCCAATTTGTAATCAGCGACCTCAAAAACTTCAAGATATCATTGGTAGTCAATATTATATGATTCTAAACATACACATATTTGTTACACCGTCACATGACGAACTTGCTGTGTGGGCAAGTAAGTGTTGCCCGTCCTGCAGGCTTGTTATGTTGAAATACAGAGTTGAAATACTGCATACATTCTTAATTTCTTACAAAGAGTATCTGACTAGTTCTCAGAAAAATGCGAAAAATGACCTTTCAAAATACAAAAAAAAAACTTAATATATTTAACTTAATATATTTAACATTTTTTTCTACATAATATGTAGTACAGAAGTGCCTTACCTCAACTGTTTACGTGGTCCCCAACTTTTCTTAATTTTAATTATAATTATATGGTAATGAAAAAAGTGAATTATGAGGGAATGATGATTTAAGTGAAGTAATGAGTTTTTTTCATATCATTGCTATATTTACGTTACTATCATGAAATTAAAAAGTAAATTATGAATTTTTTTTTCAAAATATAAATTTATTTTTTGAAAATTTTTTGTTTTTTAACACTTTGACAAATATTTTTCTTAAATTACTGAGATCTGTAATATTTTATTTGTTATTGTTATTTTATAACGACTTTTATTTTATTTTAATTTATCTATTAGTTTAATAAACTAATTGAATTGTTAAAGAAAAACTTATCACATTAACATAAATTTTTTTAATGATAAAAATGAGGGAATGATAAAATCAAACATAATCAACAAAAAGTGATCGTATATAACCTCACTTTAATTTAGACGATGAGGCAAGTTTTTTTACCTCCTGAAACATGTAAGATACCATATAAATTATTACATAATAAAATAATTACCTTGTTAAATTTTACAGTGAGGGAATGATACATAAAAATGTAATGTTGAAATAATTAGCAGAAAATTATTGCGCTTCTACAAATCTGTTCGTGCTGAGCAACAATGATGTTATGGTTACATTGGCAGTATTGTCAACTATTAAAAATTCATAAGCGCGGCAACGTATCACTAAATTTAAAAGTACAACACAAGTGTTTATAAAATGTGAGGGAATGATGTTTTTTTTTGGGACCGAGATAGACAATGAATTATCAAATGATTTTCGTCTGTGTACTTAATAAAAGGCATATTTACTTTAAAATACAGTATTTTTAAAGTAATTAATGTAATTAACATGAACGTTTTCATAAAACAAGATGAATTAATTACGTTATATCATCGAAATGTTGAGTTTGGGACATGATGAGGGAATGATATTTAGGGTATTTGATCAACTGCCATGTTTTATTTTGAAACAAGAACACTAAAATTATGTATGGTACAAGTAACTATACTGGTATAGTTTCCATAAAAAAATATTAATCTAAAGACATAATATTAATAACGGGTAAAATTGAGTAGGGACACGAATTTCGGATTTTTCTGAGAACTAATCATCTATATTATCTTTACTATATTTTGAATATTTTTTGTTTATAGAAGTTACAGCGGCCAATATCACGAGTTGTTTAAAATACAAACATGTTTATTTATCAAATTAAGTAAAATCTCATGGTGTGTGTTTCGATTTTATTGAATCATTCTCAACATCAAAAAATTAATGCTAAAAAATAAAATCATCGAAATTATTGTTTAAGTATTTATTAGCGAAGTAGAGTTTGAATTTGTTTAAATTTCCACCGTGGATCAAAATAATGGTGTTACTAGAACATTTCACATACTATACGCTACCAGGTATATACAACTAGGTATACCAGGTATATACGTTGCCAAAATAAAGACGTTCACAGGATACAAGTTATTGCGATAAATATTATCACATGCCTCGGTGGTCGAATTGGTATGATGCCCGCATGGAATGGGGGAGTTCCAGGTTCGAATCCTGGCTGGGATAATATTTTTCGCAATAAATTCTTCGTCTAATTTAGGACCAAAAAATTAAAATTGATATCGATTTTAAAAGTTGGCGATTGTTCTGCATTCCAAAGAAGCGACAAATCTGTCGAAGGCACGCAGATGATTTGCCAGACGGGTCGATAAGCAATCGAAATTATTGTATAAAAAAATAAAGTTAAAAAAAATTGAAATATATAATAAATTAAAACGTATAAATACAATATAACGTCACTAAACACTCATTTGAGTACAATTTTGATAACAGACCTTGGTTACGTAGTGAGACACTATGAGAATAGCTGCTCATAAAGAATGTTAAACTAATTCTTAGAAAATGTCAAAATAAAAGGTAACTTAGGCTGAAAGATCATAAAAAATAATATAAAACTAGAACCTTCCAAACACTCGGTGGTCACATACTATAGAACACAACTATACATTCGGATTGAGACAATACCAGAATACTAGACACGGAACATAATTTTAAAAAACTAAGACTCCTGTCCCAGATCAGAGGTTCCAGAGTCAAATTCTGGCACAGATATTTTTCACAATAAATTTTTTATAATGATTTAAATAAGATTAAATAGGATTCAAATAACAAGATAGGTAAGTTCGTTAAAAATCAAAATAAAAAAATAGGAGACCAAAACGAGTGAATAAAATCAATCAAAGTAATATAAATTCAATCTAATAAGACAAGAGTTTAAACGTTCGGCTCACAGAGCCTTCTGCAGTAAACATGAAAATTAAAATCGAAGAAATTATTATGCTTTTACATTATGACTGAAATTACATGTGGATGAGTATGGTACATATAAGAACATCAAATTTTTCTGTTTTCTCATTTCTGATATCAAAAAACTCTTCAAAATGGGAAGAAAATTTCACGTCCGAGTATGTCGTCATGTGATGGGATCATCTTGAAATGACCCTAAATTTTGAAATTTTCCATTCTTTCCATTTTTAATGTCAAAAGTTGGTGGCTCTATTTTAAAAAATCAAGATTCGCGCCTTCTGTC
Organism: Crematogaster levior; assembly: GCA_901521435.1. Classification (NCBI taxonomy): domain Eukaryota; kingdom Metazoa; phylum Arthropoda; class Insecta; order Hymenoptera; family Formicidae; genus Crematogaster; species Crematogaster levior. Next base: position 136,094 of record CABEGB010000983.1, read on the forward strand.
ACACGTGTAGGTCACGTTCGCCACGTCATCAATATTTTTTTTTGTTATTTTGTATCACCTATTGATGATTGCGCCTTCTATTCTATTATCCGAACATACATATTATGACACCACATCCGTTGACCCCTTCGAGGACTTGGACTAAGACTACACCTTTTTACTGTTAGACCAACATATTCTCGCTACCCAACGATGAATAATTGTCACGTTCGATTTTTTTACCGCTTGACCATAATACTTTATATTGTTGTTTTCGTGACGGATAAAAAATTTGTATCGGGACGTATTAAGTACATGCGTGCGAATGTTCTAGAGTTTACTTGTAAGATCGACAAACTGCCACTCATTATGTAAATGACGCACACATTGTAATGTTTTTATCGCTGAGGAAGACCCCGTGAGGTCGAAACGTTTGATTTTTCGAATGTGTCATTGTATTTTGTGATCGTGCAATGAAAGATTAAATTTACTTTTATTTTAATTTTATTGTGTCATCTATGTTGCTCGTTTTTTATATACATTGGCCTTTCGTGTTCGTATGATTTAAAAAAATCAAGTTGACTTTTAAATTTAACTCCTAGATCAAGTTCAAGTTTACCACCACATATCCATTTTCAAACCCTAAAGCTATTTTTTTCCTAAAAAATGTCATTTCTTTAAGTTGTTCTTTCTTTCTGGTATACATATTTTGCGTGCGTGCGTGCGTGCGTGCGTGTGTGTATATGAATTTTCTTTAATTATGATTCTTTATTTTTATTAATCTTTTGGTGTTGAGGATGGCTAAGTCAAGAAATGTATATTATGAGAGATTTTACTTAATTTAATAAATAATTTAATAAATAAACAGGTTTTTACCTTAAACTAATAACTTTATTGACTTGTAAATAGCCATTGTAACTTCTATATTGCTTTGCTTTTAACAAGCGATTGCTTGTAATTTCATGTTGTCTTGTAATAAAAAGAAAGTATTAAGACTCAGCAATAACTCCATATATACATACATACACATACATACATACATACATACATACATACATACATACATATATATATATACACATATAACATATATATGTATATATATATATATATATATATATATATATATATATATATATGTATATGTATATGTAGAGAGAGAAAGAGAGATGTGTGATGTTATCTTTATTTTACTTTTCTCAGCAACAAAGTAAGAGCAGCAGATCAATGAGAACATCGCAATTACACAATCAAGACAGGAACAGTTCCTTTACATCGACCGGCGGTCAGAGATATGAAATAATGAAGTCCGTATCCAACAAGCGAACGCCCACCGTGAAACCGTCCATCGTAAATCCAATGATGAGGAATCCCACAAACGCCGCTATTTTAGCTGAGTACAAAGTACAGATCGACAATCCATTAACGCCGATTGAAGTTGCTACACGGCGTGCTGATAGAATCGCTAAAGAGAAGCTGAATAAAGCAGTTAGTATAAGAGATAAAATTAAAATTTATTTTTGTTAGATAAAAAAAAATTTGATAGAAGAGAATTATATTTGGTACAACATTTAATTTATCACAAATCTGACATCCACATTTAAGTCATGGAATTAATATAATTGTTTTTATTCCCTGCATTAATACATTCGAGAAAATCACTAACTGAAACTTACAGTCACAGGTTTTGACTCCGGAACAGCAACAACAAGTAGCGGCACGACTTCTCCAGCATCAACAGCAGCAACAACAAGCCGCTCAACAGCAGCAACAGTTAAAGCTACAGCAGCAACAGACTCAACAACAGACTGGACAGCAAACGATCGCAAATTCTGTTTCATCCCAAATTCATCAATTGACGCAAGCGATTCCAACAGTAACTAACGCAAAGATTGCCGCGACTAATGTAAGTTTGAGCAATGTAGCAAATACAACGGCAACGGCCACCACAGTGGTCAAGGCTCGATCTGGAGGTGGACAAGTGGCCATGCAGGATGTGAGGACGACGTCGGCAAACACAAACATGCAGCAAACCGCTCAACGAATTGCGACGGCCAGTTTGGTATCCGCGGGTCAAACTTCCGTTGGCGCGGCGGGAAGTAAGGGAAACCTGGTAGGTGTCACGATGGCAGCAGCAGCAGCGTCGGGAAGCAAGACCCCAACGGCAGCACAGATGCAATACTACAGACAGCAGCAGGTATTACTGCGGCAGCAGCAGCTTAAAGTACTACAGGCTCAAGCTGGTCAAAAAGTGTCCGTCGCAGTGTCAGTTACGGCGCCAGCAACAGGAGCAGCGCAACAGCGAACGGCAACGACTACCTTGATGAAGCAAGGTATTGCTTCCGTAGGCACTGCAAGCGCAGTGACAGGACAGACCGTGAGCAAACCAACAATGTCCACTAGGACAATGTCCGACGCTGAAATGGCTGCGTTGCTAAAGCGGCAAGCGTTACAACAACAAGCAAAAGCGGCTGCTGCTGCGGCGATTGCACAGGTGCAAGTGAGTGTTTTAACAAAGAGGCAAAATTAAAGAAAATAATGAAAATAATCATACATGGACATTATTTAAAACAATCAAGTTTACCTATATTTATTCTATATGAAAAAAGAGAAAAAACAGAATGCAATTTTATATCACAAGAGTAATCGGTTACGATTCTGCTGCAGGTACCCGCGCCAACAGGACTCACAACAGCGCAAATCTTTGCTCAGGCTGGTTTGCAAGTGCAGCAAGCAGGTACTTCTGCAGGTGGTACTCCGGTGGCAACTCTCGTGAAAACAGCTAATGTAGCAGGTGTTCGCACAGCTACACCTCAACAAATACGTCAGCTCGCGCTTCATCCGCAGATCATTACGCAGAGGAAACTGCCGGCGCAAAAGGTCGCACAGCTAGCACAGGTCGCAAACAAAGCTGGTGTGCAAACGCAACTCATCGTGCAACCTACAAAATCACTACCTACAACCATGACGGTACAGCAAATTCACCAAGTGATGAAACATGTGCAACCCTCGGCGATGCAACAATTTACCCACGTATGTGAAGGAATAAAAAAACTTTTTTTTTAAGTTTTGCAAACTGTTTTGACCGTGGAAAAGTTCCTACGAAATCCATTCTTAAACATCTATTCTAAATAAAAGTTATTCGCAGATTGTACAATTATTATTAAAATCTGAAAAAATTATTATACTTGTATTTTTAAAGCTAAATTTATATTTTATAAACGAAAGATCTAGATAACACTCATAAAAAAAAAACAACTAAACAGACTTAACGAATACTCCAACAAATTAACAATTAACAATAGAGTTAACAAATTGATTATAGAGTTTATCAAATGATGCTACTTTATAATTGCAGGTCTCCACGGGGCAATCGGTGTCTCAGGCTAGCCAAGTCGTACTAGCTAAGTCACCATTGCAGACTCGTGTGATACCAGTTGCGCCCGCAGCCTTGAAGCAGACCATTCAAGTGGTAACTGCCAGCAATCCTCAGCTACGACAAACCACACCTATCCAAGGAAAACCGGTTGCTGGTTCGGTAAGACAAAGCTCTGGTTCAGGTTCAAGTTCTAGCCCCAGTTCGGGCCCGAGCCCGGGTACCACAGCTTCCGGTTCCACCACTGGTAGTCCTGGTGTGGGTGGCAATTCTGCATCCTCGAATCTGACTTCCCCATCTGTTCTAAGTCAAGTAAGATTGCAAACCTTAACGCAGCAGGTGCAACAACAACAGACACAACAGCAGCAACAACAGACCCAACAGGATGCTCAATCGAAATAGCTTTTTGTCACGATTGGATGGCGATCATTAAAATTGTATTGGGGAATTCAGAAATCAGATTGGTTTTACGGGTTAAAAAGTGAAAAATCTTATAGATATCTTGTAGATATTATCATGAACGTATACAAATATCTAGACGAAGCATATTTCCACGGGCGATAACACTCGAAAAAAAGGCAGATTGAGTCTAAAGGTTTATTGTAATATAATCAATGGCAGCAGGAGTTAATTACATGGAGTTCTCGTTCCAACTCTAATTGAATCTTTATTCTTTCAACCTTGAGTTTTCTTCTGTTCTCTTTTCATGTAACAATCCAGCATATTGCAGAATAAAATGTTTACTTCAGGTTTACTATAATTAATACAGTATATTATCTCAAATCGCAGCGATGTCTTAGTAAGAATGTGAAGCAGAGCATTACCTCAAAATATATATATTGTATTTAGATCCATTAAATTCGATAAGATTAGAGGCAGATTGGTCTAGCGTAAGCTAGAAACCCAGATAGATAGCGAACTAATATTATTATTTGTTGTACTTTAACGTTAAAATGTCAGAACATTTTGATGTGATGTGAAATAACGATAAATAACGTCAACTTGCTATCTGGGAAGATCAGGAATTTTATATCCGTACGACTGATAAAGATTTGCGAGTGGGTATACATACATTCATGCGATTCAGAGATTGCCTAGCATTTATGGTCGCTACGATTGAGAAAAACGCCTTATAAACAATAAACAACGGCTATGCGTGAGTGACGTGTGACGCTGATTTTCCGCGCGCGTAAACGCTAAGTTGTCTTCTGCCAATTCACAGGGAAGCACACTGATTCGCAGATCTTTATATTAATTTATTTTTCATTTATTATATAATAAAACAAAACCTATAATAAAAGATTTTTCTATTCAGTTTATCCCGTTCAACATACCTAAGCGAGAGGTGGCAAGGCGTAATTATCAGACATCTTGTATATATGTTAAATCTGATCAACCAGAATGACCGCGATGGATCTGTCCCTCAGGTTTCACTTTCCTTGTTCAAAAGAATCTTGCTTCGTCCAGATATTCATACGTCTATGAATGCAATGTAAAGGATTAGTCAGTTTAAAATATCTTTTTTTTTAGAACATAGAAAGAAATAAGTACTAAATATCAATCGCGATGTGTTATTAATAATAATAAGAATTAATTTAAAGTAAAGCGTTAGTCCGAATATTTTCGACCAACCGATAAGAAAAGAAATTCAAATATCTTGGATTGATCATTAATAAAATAGAAAATATTAGTTTATCAAAAATAAAATATTTAAATAATTTGAATTGATTATTAGCAAACAAAAGATATTGCTTTCAATATTTGAAAATATTGCCAGTAAATTATTCCATTAAAAAATATATTCTATACGTAAATGTATTTAGATATATCTCGGTTTCTGAGTTTCCCGATTCAACTTTAATTTGATATCGCAAACATTCGAATTTCTCTTTTACGTTATAATCCTAAACAAAAATTTGACATAATAATAGCACACATTAAAGCATTTCAGGCTTTGCTGCAATTTTGATAGTATGATTTATGTAACATAAAGCAACAAATGATATTTATAACAAACGAATCGGTTTATTCTGCATGCTAATATCAATATTATTTTCGTCTGCACAAAGAAAATTAATAGTTATAATTTGACAATTATAAACTCTTGTATCGAAATAAATACTGAGTGATCTTCAGTGGAGAGCACATTAAAGTGGAAAAAAATAATCTTCCAAAAAATTATTTACCTTAAAAACATTGAGTTATTACTTATTGCAAAAATGTTGAATATATTAATTCAAGTCTATATTATAAATTTTTGATATTTTAAATTAATTTATAATAATATGAAGAATATATATTGTTAATTTAAAATTGATTTATACGAGACATACTTATAGCGAGAATGATAATATAAGACTCTTTTTATTTTCTTTAAAATTATTACGTGCGATATGTTTTTTGAAGGGAGAATTTGAATTATGAACGAATGTTACGTCCACAACTGAACATTTAAGTAATATTAACTTGTATAGGAAAAATTCTTTGTAGATGTTATTTAACTTTATGTAGAGTTTGTTTTTACAAATGAAAATTGTAGTCGAGGTTTCAGTGTCGTTTATCTGTAAGAAATTAAATTCATTGTGATTATGCTTATATCAATCATGTAGTAGGACTATTTAATTCATTAGAATATTTGCTTTCCATTCGTAAATATTCCAGACTGTCAGATTAGACGATTCTCTCCACATTAAGTAGAAATACTAGAACCTGTTATAATATTTTTTGCGATAATACTGCAATACCGATGTTTGACGCTCTATACAAGTATTTTTTTTTTTTTTTTTTGATGAAGGGAAAAGAAATGGATGGTTAACCTCAAGAAATACGCTTAACTCGTTGACGAAACTCCACAAAATAACTAATCCAAATAACGCAAATGTTCGGAAGATGTCTAAAAGACTGCCTGAGGATAAAATTAAGCAAATTAAGATTACACGTTTAGGAGAAGCTTAGACTGCTTAAGCCTTTATACAGGTGGTCCTAAAATTCATACCAAATTTTTAGAAAGAGTAAAACAGTGTAACGTTCAGCGAGCGAGTCATGCTACTTAGAGCGTTTAAATTTGATTTAAAATTTAAAGACTACTGCTTGAATGTGTGTGTACTTGGTTTGCCGAAAGAAGGATTGCTTCTTCTGACATAGAATTGCACTATGCATTCCGTGCACATATTCCTCATCTGGAACACCTGGATAATGATTAAAACAGCAAGATATTTTTTAGAAAACGCTTGAAAGATTCTTTGGACATCTTAAAAATGTTTGCGAAACCGCCAAAATGTTTTCCAAGTGTTTAACAAATCTTCTAGATTGAAAAAAATATAGGGTGCTTCTTCGACGTTTCTGAAAGAAGCTTGGAAAGATGATTAAGTGTCGTCATATAGACGTCTTTTAAAGAGTTGGGATTGCATCTCCGTGCAACTCTATTTATGATTGATTGTAGAATATAATAAAATTACTCCAAGAACGCGGCGTTTACACTAGACTCGTTATAAAGTCACATGCGATACAATACAGGGTTTTCATTCCGTTTACGTGCAAGGCGAGCTGTTTGAATATAAACCTCTAAACATCTTTTCGATGCTCCGTTTGATTAAGTATATAGCAATGCGAAAGAGCAATGTTTCACTAAGCAAAGGTTACGATCAAGTGTTCTCGACGCTCACCCTGTACGTTTGGTATCAATTACGTCTTATGTATGTCAAACAAATTTGTAAAATCGATTTTGGATGCGTCATATGAGAAATGTATCGTTTTTTTTTTTAAATAACACTTTGTTTTCTGCGGCACCCTCTGTATGTACGTATGTACGATATATGTGTATATATGTATGTATAATTTGTGTACTATAAGTGCTAAAATAAATCTCATAAAGCGATGAAACAACCGATAAAGATTTATTTTTCTTTTGAACAAAATTACAAATCTCAATTAAAACATATAGTTTTATCAAATTTCAAATATGTGACTTCAGACGCTATATAGCATTCACACAACAAAATGTTGTGATAAATTGTTGATGTCTTTAATTTCGAGAAAGTTTTAAAAATCTTGATTAATACTGTTGTTATATACTAGCATCCCCGTCACGTAATTAATTAACCTATGACACTCTAGAAGTAGTAAGGAAGTTACTAAAATTTCATGAAAGTCTGTGCAGTAGTTTTTGAGATTAGTGGTAACAAATAAATAACCGCTGTCTCTTTATAAGCAGTGCGTAAAGACGATAATCTACATGACAACTTGAAACTGGCAATCAAGAGCATTAGTGTGTATAAACACGAAGTCACACACTTCTCTTCAGAGAACCACTTATGGGTCTAAAGAATAACAGCGTTCTTACTCGCACCTCGCGTCCCACTTAGTTCTATCGCATCGATAATACAATTACTTTCTCTTATCGCACAAATCATGCAAATAGCAATCTTGATTTCTTTCATAATTTATTCCACTTTTATGCATAAGATCAACAAATTTTTGCTTAGACAATGCTGTAATGTGCTCCCGACCAGTAATTTCTTTCGTCGGGTAAAATAAATTTGTGCAAGTCCATCTGACAACGAATAAAGTTTTAAATTTGAAGGAAATTTTATTTTTTTTTACATTATTAATATATGCTAAATTAATAATCATTGGTAAATATTACTGTTGCGCTCGCTTCGCGCTCGTTGCGCTCTCACATGCGAACGCGCCGCGCATCTCGCACTCTCGGGAATGAATTAAAACTCGTGGAACGAATTTATTTAGTAAAAACGATACAACAGAGTGGAGCTCTGTGATACACATCTGTAAGGCTCGAAAGCTCAGGACAAAATTTTTAATTGTTGTTTATTATTTCGCTCTTCTCTCAAGTCGTCCTTGACGACCGTCGTCAAATAGACAACTCGAGATTTCAGTTAGCAGTGAGTGAATATACCAGGCGTAACCCTCCCTCTTCATGATTGTCGTCCCGACAATCAAGGAGGGCACTTTCCGAAGGAACTTACAGCATCTTCAGCAAGCTCTTGAGCACCCGGATGTGTGTGAAGTTAGCACCGCCATTAAAAAAAATTAAAATAACAATTGTGCTAGGTTTGTGCTATATTGTGCCGCAAAAATTAATCACATATCACGTAAAACAAAGCAGTAAATCACAAAAATTATTTTTTTTACCAGCACTGCCATTTTGTCTTATCGACAAAAAAAAAATTGTGCTAGATACAGCTTTAGCTACTGTACATTGTGCCGCAAAAATTATAATTGTATTTCCTCCCGTTTCAGAAAAAAAAATTAAAATATCAATTTTTCAAATACAAAACTTCATAGTGGTATAATTCTCAAACGGTAACAGATAATCCAATTCCGCAAGTTGTGCTGAGTTGTGCTAATCAAGACGAATAAAAATCACGCAAGAGAGGTCACCCTACCCTCGAGGGTTAGTTATAGATCACTCGAAAGGGATGGGGGTGAACAAAAAATTAAAATTTTTCGAATTTTCTCCAGTTGTGCTGGATTGTGCTAGTCGAGTACAACAACTTTTCCTTATGGCACAATAACGTCAGACCATTGGAATTTGCGCTACAGTCAAAATTAAAATACCAATTTTTCAAATACAAAACTTCATAGTGGTATAATTTTCAAACAGTAACAGATAATCCAATTCTGCAAGTTGTGCTGAGTTGTGCTAATCAAGACGAATAAAAATCACGCAAGAGAGGTCACCCTACCCTCGAGGGTTAGTTATAGATCACTCGAAAGGGGTGGGGGTGAACAAAAAATTAAAATTTTTCGAAATTTTTCCAGTTGTGCCGGATTGTGCTAGTCGAGTACAACAACTTTTCCTTACAGCACAATGACGTCAGACCATTGGAATTTGCGCTACAGTCAAAATTAAAATATCAATTTTTCAAATACAAAACTTCATAGTGGTATAATTCTCAAACGGTAACAGATAATCCAATTTCGCAACTTGTGCTGAGTTGTGCTAATTAAGACGAATAAAAATCACGCAAGAGAGGTCACCCTACCCTCGAAGGTTAGCTATAGATCACTCGAAAGGGATGGGGGTGAACAAAAAATTAAAATTTTTCGAATTTTCTCCAGTTGTGCTGGATTGTGCTAGTCGAGTACAACAACTTTTCCTTATGGCACAATAACGTCAGACCATTGGAATTTGCGCTACAGTCAAAATTAAAATACCAATTTTTCAAATACAAAACTTCATAGTGGTATAATTTTCAAACAGTAACAGATAATCCAATTCCGCAAGTTGTGCTGAGTTGTGCTAATCAAGACGAATAAAAATCACGCAAGAGAGGTCACCCTACCCTCGAGGGTTAGCTATAGATCACTCGAAAGGGATGGGGGTGAACAAAAAATTAAAATTTTTCGAATTTTCTCCAGTTGTGCTGGATTGTGCTAGTCGAGTACAACAACTTTTTCTTATGGCACAATGACGTCAGACCATTGCGGAATTGGATTATCTGTTACCGTTTGAGAATTATAACACTATGAAGTTTTGTATTTGAAAAATTGATATTTTAATTTTTTTTTCTGAAACGGGAGGAAATACAATTATAATTTTTGCGGCACAATGTACAGTAGCTAAAGCTATATCTAGCACAATTTTTTTTGTCGATAAGACAAAATGGCAGTGTTGGTAAAAAAAATAATTTTTGTGATTTACTGCTTTGTTTTACGTGATATGTGATTAATTTTTGCGGCACAATATAGCACAAACCTAGCACAATGTAGCACAATTGTTATTATTTTAATTTTTTTTAATGGCGGTGCTAACTTCACGCACATAGCACCTGGTCCTTTTTCTGCTCTTCCTGCCGTTGCTCCAAACTTCTCAGCCAAGACCTGCTCCTCTTATTCCGATCACGGACATCCTTCTTCAATAGGCCCTTGGGTACGCGGTCTATTTCTTGCTCTCCCTGGAACTATTTTTCCAGGTTACCGAACTAGACCTGTCCTTCTTGGTTCCAGGCTCCGAAGTCCTTCATTTGCTGACACGAAGTTCCTTTCTTCTTTCCTCTTTTTTTAAAGATGCGACAGTCCTGTTCCTGTTGTCTTTGGACAAGAGGTGAGAAATGACTTCCTGTGGTACCATCGTCCCGGGGGACTCCCCAAATCCTTGCCTCGGCATTCGCCCTACGTCCTTCCGAAAAACCATCACAAGTCAAAAATCGAGGGAGAAGCAGTCTTCTTAAAAAAATATATATATATATAGAATGAACTCCCTCTCGAGAAACTTCTTCTCCCGAACTCAATCTGTTCTTCCAAAAAAGCGTAACCTAACCTCGGGGCAGACTCCTCGGATGTCACTCTGAAACTAACCATAAAACACAACAGCAACAAAAACATAGCCATCACTTGCTTGTACGCTTTCATTTCTAAACTTACCTCCGGGCTCTGACTCCCAGTCCTACTTAAGGGGGGATCCTGGTCAAAAAGAAATTTTTTAAGCTTTTTTTTTAAATACTCCCTAATATCTGTAGAATACGAGGATTTCTTCCTTTTTCCGAAATTCGAACTATAAGTTTATCTACCGAGCCTTTTTCGAAGCAGGTACAAGTGTGAAATTGACGCTTGGATACAGTTAGGGACATATCAAGGGTAAGAGTTTTAGGACTCATTATTAGATTCAAAACCATACGGCGACGATTTCATTGTGAAAAAGTGCGAGTATGTCGGATATGTACAAAAAAGAATAGGCACTTGTTTACGATCTGTAAAAAAAGAAAAAACTTGGAGGCAAAGGAAAGCTGACAGAAAAAAATTTTCTCTTATAAAAGAGCTCACAAATTATTACGATCTTGCAATAAGACGTAATATCGAGTCTATTGATAATATGGCCAAAGAAATAATGGCCATATATTATCACAAAATTTCTATAAATGAAAACCCAAGACACGAATACTGCCCGATGGGCGCGGATAGTTGGTGCAAGTATAACTCGTCACAGGCATCCAATGTTCCTTACGACCATCCAGCACCTCTTCACCCAGACGTTGTTAAAAATATTTTACCCATTTATGAGGATTTGTCAAGACGAAATTTGTTGGAGAAATGTCTTGGTAGCCATACACAAAACAGCAACGAAAGTTTCAACAGCACAGTTTGGAAATTGTCCAAAACATCTTCACTCCGGTGCAAAAATTGTTGAAACGTTCGCTTATATCGTCGTTGTTCTTTTCAATGATGATTTTTCTAGAATTTTGAGAATTTTACAAGCTTTCGACATTATAATCGGAATCCAATGCCGCTCATTTTCTGAAGACATGAACAGCGGAAAAAAAGGCAAGATAGCCGGAGCAGGGAAAGTTCGAGAGAGTCGCGAGAAGTTCGAAAACAACAACAATTAGAGCAATCACAATGGTTTGAGGAAGCTGAAGGCCTTCTATATGGTGCAGGGATTGCCGATTGATCAATTGAAAGCCGTAAGTTCCCAAAAAGTTTTATTCAACGTTTTTTCTCAATTTTTTTGTACCGAAAACTTTAAACGCGTTTTTCTCAAAATCACTTTTTCGCAATCGGCGTGCAGGATTACTCAAAAACTAATAAACGGATTTACTTGAAATTGAACATACTTCTAAAAAATATGATTATCTTTCTATATGAATGTCAAATTATTTGAAAAAAAACGTTTAAAAAAATTTTATAAGTCTTTTTTACCGATTTTTTTCGTGAAAAATCACACCTTTTCACGAAATCAGCAATAAAAATGCGAATTTTTATTTTCAAAATTTTTCCGGCTATTCATATAGAAACTATGAGTATGTAGATTGAAAATCAACTTGATTTTTTCAGATTGAGCCATTTTTGTGATCTTGAGATTGCACGCCAATCAGAGGCATCGGACCGGAGGTGCTCCACGAGATGTGCTATATCTTTTATTTAAACTAACTTTTTAACATAAAACAAATTTTTTTGTATTCTGTTAGAGTGGTACTAATGTGCCGAGAAAGATTTTAATTGATTACATACATGTATTTTGAATTAAAAAATGTTTAAGAACCACGTTTTTTTCGTGCGCTTGACCAGGATCCCCCTTAACCCTTCTTTCCAGGTAAACTGCTAACCTATCCGCATGGACAATTCTATTTCGACGTCTAGGGAACATCCGTATACAATAGACTACTTCACTAAGCCTTTTTACTACAAAGAAGGGATCTTCCCAATTGCTTTGCAATTTAGGAGTTTTCTCTTTTTCTCTTCGAGGATTAAGCCTCACACTTGCGAGATTCCATTTAGTAGTGAGTGAATATACCGGGCATAACAGTATTAATATTGAATACTTTTCAATTAGATCGTAGAAGATAGTAACTATAAGAATAAAATAATTACTAAGGACGAATAAGACATTAAAGATGTCTTAATAATGAACTTTCGAAGTTTAACAAGCATTCTTATTACTCGAGGAATGTAAACGCTGGAGGTCACGATGATACTTCTCAAGTGATCCACTAGCATTTTATTTTATAAATTTCAATCAGTAAATATACTGTAACAAAATTTTAATAAGGTGAAATATAAGAAATGCTGTAAATAAAGACCGATAAGGTAATCCAGCAAATACAGAATACTAGGTACTAGCGGTTTTAGCAAATTGGCTATACCGGCGGGTGCTGGGACTGCCGTCTTTGGATAGCAGAGTCTACATCGTAGTTTTCAGAAGAAAAATCAAAACATAATAATTATATATCTATGTTTGCTGATAGAATATTATAAGAGTCCGTTTTGTTTAAGTGGTGCCAGTCGCATATCTTATAATAACTGTCAACTCACTAATCTTCTATCAAGCCGAGGATGTTATCTGCATATCAATCTCCAACCACGATAAGACAGCGAGAGCAAAAGAGAGAGACAGAGAGAGAGTTCTAATGGACAAAGAAGTCTGATACACATGCAGCTTCCACCTCTACCAAGGTCTGTAGATGATGGAGGACACTGCGTCCGATGTCCGATGTACGACGTCCGATATCCAATTTGATTGGTTCTTACCTTTAGTTCCTTATTGGATCTAAATGTATAAACCAA